>JAXQQM020082676.1:0-187284 GCA_034641835.2 Pinus albicaulis
TCGAAATCTCCGCCAAATGTACTAGTGTTACTCTCCGCGCTAACAAAGCCTAAAACTATCAATCGACAATCATTTGTTCATTTTCTGAGCTCTTGTGAGGGTTTCTGTTCTATGTCTGTTACAATTTTCTTCACGAGGTCTTCTCTGTGACTGTTCTGGTCCTATGAGGCTTATTCCGTGGATATTTTTGCCAGTATAGTGGCTTTACTCTACTCCGATTCCACTGTTTGCTATGGCAAGGGTTTTATGGTAACTTCTAATGTATGATTCTTTCATGTATGTTTCAGCTCGTCGTTTTTAAGTTTCCGCCTTCTGTTTCACTTGAAAATCTAATTGGTTTCCTCTATACTTGCAGGTTGGGGTCGCCAAGGGTTCCTTTGTCCACTTTTAGCTCGAAAAACCTCAAAGGTAAGCTCTTTGTCTATGATTCAATATATTCTGCGTTTTTATGAAGTTTCTATTCGGCTTGGCTCCTTGTGAGCAGGCCCTTGTCGGTTTCAACCGAAGTTTACTCCTTTGCTCAGCGATTATGTGTTTTCTGGTAAGTCACCCAAAACACCCTTCTTGTCTCCTTTCTCTGAGTTTCGTTCTTGTTTGGTTTTTAAAACTAGTTCTGGTAT
This sequence comes from Pinus albicaulis, assembly GCA_034641835.2. Lineage (NCBI taxonomy): Eukaryota > Viridiplantae > Streptophyta > Pinopsida > Pinales > Pinaceae > Pinus > Pinus albicaulis. The sequence goes on from JAXQQM020082676.1 coordinate 621, forward strand.
CTAATCTCCGAAGCACTTCTTTTGCTTGTAGGTATTCCCAAACCTTCAACTCGTGGTTTACTTCCTTCGGCTTTCGAAACCCTAAAGGGTAGGGTCGTCTCCTTAAAGAAAACTCTGGTAGCTTGTAATTTGTTTGACTATGAAACAGGCCTCCATGCCTTCGTTCTTACTGTATATTCATCATAGTTCAGTTTGCGTGTGATTTCCTTTTTGGGTAGTTAAAAACATGTCTACAAAATAAATATATAGTCATTTCCGAGTCTGTTCTTCTGTTTCTTTGTAACTTTCCTTTAGGCATGCACTTTGTTCGTGTGGGGTTTCGAACCTAAACCACAACTAAATCTGTAATATATATTTTTTGACAACTTTCCAGAATTCATTTGAAAAAATTTTGAACTTTATTTGTAATTATTGGAAATGTAACTTCTGTGATTATATGATAATGAATACCTGGCAATGTTTTTGTAACTTCTTGCTCATTCGAGAAATGTCTAAGAATTTTCTTTAGCCTGTGTAGACTCGCTGGTAGTTATAATCTTTTGTTTGTCAATATGGTTATTCGCTGCAGCACCTGGGTGCAAATTTGCTTCTACTCGTTCTTGTTCCAGTTACGCAATCTATCAATATTTTCACATGCAACAATATAGCAATATAATAATAGACAGGAAAATAATAACATTGTTTGGCTGCAAATTTCTTTTTAGACTCAGATGGTTTTTCTTTGAAACAAAATTCTTTGTTTCTATTTTGTTATTTCTCTTTCTCTTTGATGGAAAAAAATCATACCCTCCATAATGTATTTTCTTCCTTTTTATATCACTGTAGGAAACAATTTTCAGTTTTAAACTGTTAACCGTTTATTACAACTACATTCTTGACTATGTTCGTTTAATGTAAGAACGAATTTCTAATGTAAATTAAAATAAAAAACCTTTAAGCAAAACTACAGAACTTAATTAACATCTTGGCCTAATGATAATTTCCTAAAATTAAAAAAAAAAAAAACCACAGGTTCAATGACTTGTTAGAAGTCAATTGTAACAGTAAGACAAAAACCTGTCGTTTTTGTCCACCCTGAGTTGGATGCTCCTGCATCAGACTCCCGGGGTAACAAAAATTCATGGCTCCGTTCCATGAGATCTTCAATAGAATAGCCTGCTTTCTGTATTTGTTCTGCGTCAAGCCACGAATTGTCCTCAATGAGACGGTTCTTCCACTTAACAAGGTACCGTATGTACTCCTTCCTGCGAGTGCGCTTGGCTACCTGTGTGTCGAGAATGCTCTCAATCTCAAGGGGTTGCGCAGTAGGCATTTGCCTCATCCAAGAACCACTGTCAATCTGGGTGTCTCGTTCTGGCCATGCTTCCTTGTCATCTTCAGGGCTGGCAGTATATGGAAACATATCTGCCACATTGAAGATGGGCGATATGACTATCCCTGGTGGCAGTTGTAATTCATAGGAATTGGCAGAAAATTTTCGAAGAATTTTACAAGGGCCAATCTTCTTAAACTTCAGCTTGTTATATTCGCCCTTAGGAAAACGTTCCTTGCATAAATGTGCAATAACTTCATCCCCCACATTAAACTGAACTTCTCGCCTTTTCAAATCTGTTTGTTGCTTGTATTTTTTACTGTTGTCTTGCAATTTCAACTTCACCTGCTCATGTAAATCGCTCATTGCTTGGGCGAAATCTTCCCCATCAGCACTCCTTCTTTCAAGCTTTCCCAAATCCCGCAGTTCATGCACTCTGCGAGGATGCATGCCATATAGAACCTGAAAAGGACTGTAGCATGTGCTGTGATTTGGTGAATCATTATAAGCAAATTCTGCTTGAGCAAGTACAAGATCCCACATCCGCGAATTTTCACCAATCAAACTTCGTAGCAGGTTTCTCATGCTGTTGTTCACCACCTCCATTTTCCCATCAATCTGTGGGTGATATGCTGAGCTGAAATTCAACTGAGTGTCCAATTTCTTCCACAGGGTACGCCAAAAATGTCCTGTGAACTTCACATCCCTGTCAGAAATAATGGACCTCGGCAGGCCATGCAATTTGACGATCTCTGTGAAAAACAAGTGTGCTACGTAAGTGGCATCACTGGTTTTCTGGCAAGGAATAAAATGTGCCATTTTAGAAAACCTGTCTACTACCACCATCACCGAGTCAAAACCTCGTGCGTCCTGGGCAGACCCAAGACAAAATCCAAACTAACTGAGTCCCACGGTCTACTTGGAATAGGCAGTGGTGTATAAAGTCCTGTATTCTGGCTGTGTCCCTTCGCCAATTGGCACATTTTACATCTGCTCACATATCTCTTTCACATCCCATCGCATCCTTAGCTAGTAATAGAAATGTCCGAGCTGTGATAATGTCTTGTCTATGCCGAAATTTCCGGCTAGAACTCCACTGTGCTTTTCCCAAATAATGTTCTCCCTCATTGAACAGTCGGGAATGCATAACTGTCCTCGTTTGAATAACAATCCTTTATGCAAATTATAGTCCAGCCATGGACTATTGTTCCTCAACAAAGGATTTTGGCAGGCTTCATAAGCCTCTTTAAAATCTGTATCTGTCTGATACAAGTCCTTCAAATGCTCAAAACCCAGCACTTGTATCGTACTTTCCTGTAAGAGCAAAGCACTCCTACTCAACACATCTCCACCTTGTTGGCTTGTCCACTAATGTGTTTCAACACAAATGTGAAACTCTACAAATACTCAACCCATTCTGCATGCTTACGGTTCAACTTGTGCTGTTGCATAATATACTGTAATGTAGAATTATCAGAAAATAAACAAATTCATTACCTAATAAATAATGTCTCCAATGCTTCAGCGCTTAGACGAGAGCATAAAATTCTTTATCATAGGATGAGTACTTTTGCCTGCTTTCATTCAACTTCTCACTAAAATAAGCGACCGACCTGTCCTCCTCGCTAAGTACTGCCCCAATGGCTGTGCCACTAGCATCACAACAAACTTGAAAAATTTTGTTAAAATCAGGCAACCTCAAAATCGGTCTTTCAGTGATCTTCTTCTTCAAAGTCTGAAAACTTTTCTTTGCTGCTTCTGTCCAAAAAAAAAATTGATTTGCCTTTTTGATAGTATCCAACATAGGTGCGCAGATTCAACTGAAATCTCTGATAAACTTCCGATAAAAACTTGCCAACCCATGAAAAATTCGAACATCAAACAGACTCTTTGGGGATGGCCAGCTAACAATAGCTACAACTTTTTATGGGTCCATCTTCAGCTCATTCTCTGCAATCACAAAACCCAAATAAGCCAATTATTTCTGAAAAAAAGGTACATTTTTTTTCAGATTTATCAACAGCTTGTTCTGCTGCAATTTATCCAATACACTTCGAACATGTCGAAAGTGTTTTTCCTTCGTCTTGCTGAAAATCAAAATATCATCGAGATAGACAATCACAAATTTCCAAATGAACTCTTTCAACACTTTTTTCATCGGGTGCATAAAAGTACTAGGGGCATTACTCAAACCAAATGGCATTACCAGCCACTCATACAGCCCTTCTAAACCATCTGTCGTTTCTGCAGCCTCTTCATCGCTGTCATCTCCTCCCTCGAGATCTTTGCTCCTTCCTGCTTCTACTGCTTCCAAATGGGCATTCAAGATTCGGATCTCTTCCCTCAATCCTTCATCTGCTACTCTGTGAATAGCTCTTCCTTGTCCTCGTCAACCAGCCTCCATTTCTACTAATCACAGCCTTGCTTTGATACAAAAATTGATGGGGCCTGACCCTTACACCCAAATCTGCACTCCCAAAAACCTTTGAATAAAACTTAAACAAGTCACAAGTTATAATATATAATTTGTTATATCACATACGCTTTGTGGATTCAAATAATGGTGGATATTTATTGTTTTGATATATGTGTGATTTGTATGGTACTTGGCAGATTTGATTTTATTATTTGCAATCCACTGTGGTTTAATTCGCCTGTCCTTGTGAACTAGCTTGGATTTTGACACTTGTCTTGGTTCTCGAAACTCACTCTCCGCGCTAACAAAGCCTAACACTATCAGTTGACAGTCATTTGTTCATTTTCCGAGCTCTTGTAAGGGTTTCTGTTCTATGTCTGTTACAATTTTCTTCACGAGGTCTTCTCTGTGATTGTTTTGGTCCTATGTGGATTATTCCGTGGATTTTCCCGTCAATATATTGGCTTTACTCTGCTCCTGTTCCACTGTTTTCTATGGCAAGGGTTTTATCAAACCCTACTGTGGCATTCAACTATTCTTCGCTGATATGGTAACTTCTAATGTATGAGTCTTTCGTGTATGTTTCATCCCGTCGTTTTTAACTTTCCGCCTTCTGTTTCACTTGAAAATCTATCTGGTTTCCTTTATACTTGTAGGTTGGGGTCACCAAGGGTTCCCATTAGGGGAATTTTGAGGTCTAAAATTGGCCTCCTAAGAAAAATGTACAACAAAAATAAACTTTATAACAACCAATAGGATTCAAGATGATGATGTCAACCATGGGGGATGATTCACCATTTTTTAAATAAAAGGGTAAAAATATTAAAAAATAATAAAATAATAAAACTACTTTTCAACTCGTATTTTCAACTTATCTCCCAAAATTTTTACTCAAATTTCGAGCGGGAGTACTCGTTGGATGCGAAATTTAATTCCTCATCCAAGGAGTACCCATGTTGCATACTTTCGATGAACTCTACTACATGAAAAATGAGAAATACATAAAAAACGTGATTGTAATCACGTGTTTTTATGTATTTCTCATTTTTCATGTAGTAGGACCCATCGAAAGTATGCAACATGGGTACTCCTTGGATGAGGAATTAAATTTCGCATCCAACGAGTACTCCCGCTCGAAATTTGAGTAAAAACTTTGGGAGATAAGTTGAAAATATGAGTTGAAAAAGTAGTTTTTCCATTTTTCCCTCTAAAATTTGATGATGTCATCAAATCTTATTTGATTTTTTCCACTATTATTTTATAATTTCCTTAGGAGGCCCATTTTAGACCTCAAAATTCCCCTAATTTTTGTCTGCTTTCAGCTCGAAAAACCTCAAAGGTAAGCTCTCTGTCTATGATTCAATATATTCTGTGTTTTTATGAAGTTTCTAATCAGCTTGGTTCCTTGTGAGCAGGCCCTTGTTGGTTTCAACCAAAGTTTACTCCTTTGCTCAACGATTTTGTGTTTTTGGGTAAGTCACCCAAAACACCCTTCTCGTCTCCTTTCTTTGAGTTTCGTTCTTGTTTGGTTTTTAAAACCAATTCCGGTATCTAATCTCTGAAGCACTTCTTTTTCTTGCATGTATTCCCAAACCTTCAACTCATGGTTTACTTCCTTCGGCTTTCGAAACCCTAAAGGGTAGGGTCGTCTCCTTGAAGAAAACTCTCGTAGCTTGTAATTTGTTTGACTATGAAACAAGCCTTCGTGCCTTTATTCTTACTATATATTCATCATAGTTCAGTTTGCGTGTGATTTCCTTTCTGGGTAGTTAAAAAAATGTCTGCAAAATGACTATACAGTCATTTCCGAGTCCGTTCTTCTATTTCTTTGTAACTTTCCTTCAGGTATGCACTTTTTTCGTGTGGGGTTTCGAACCCGAACCACAACTAAATCTGTAATATATATTTTTTGACAACTTTCCAGAATTCGTTTGAAATAATTTTGAACTTTATTTGTAATTAGTGGAAATGTAACTTCTTTTATTATATGATAATGAATACCTGGCAATGTTTTTGTAACTTCTTGCTCGTTCAGGAAATGTCTGAGAAATTTCTTTAGTCTGTGTAGATTCGCTGGTAGTTATAATCCTCTGTTTTTCAATATGGTTATTCGCTCCATCACTTGGGTGCAAATTTGCTTCTACTCGTTCTTGTTTCAGTTACGCAATCTGTTAATATTTTCACATACAACAATATAGCAATATAGTAATAGACAGGAAAATAATAACACTGTTTGGCTGCAAATTTCTTTTTAGACTCAGATGGTTTTTCTTTGAAACACAAATCTCTATTTCTGTTTTGTTATTTCTCTTTCTCTCTGATGGAAAAAAATCGAACCCTCTAGAATTTATTTTCTTCCTTTTTATATCACTGTAGGAAACAATTTTCATTTTGAAACTGTTAATCGTTTATTGCAACTACGTTCTTGACCATGTTCGTTTAATGTAAGAACGAATTTCTAATGTAAATTAAAAGAAAAAACATTTAAGAAAAACTACAAAACTTAATTAACATCTTAGCCTAATGATAATTTCCTAAAATAAAAAAAATAAAAACCACAGGTTCAATGACCTGTCAGAAGTCAATTGTAATAGTAAGATAAAAACCTGTCCTTTTTGTCTACTCTATGTTAGATGCTCCTGCATCAGACTCGTGGGGTAACACAAATTCATGGCTCCATTCCATGAGATCTTCAACAGAATAGCCTGCTTTTTGTATTTGCGCTGTGTCAAGCCACGAACTATCCTCAATGGGACGGTTCTTCCACTTAACAAGGTATCGTAAGCACTCCTTCCTGCGAGTGCACTTGGCTACTTGTGTGTCAAGAATGCTCTCGATCTCAAGGGGTTGCGCCGTAGGAATTTTCCTCATCCAAGAACCACTGTCAAACTCGGTGTCCTGTTCTGGCCATGCTGCCCTGTCATCTTCAGGACTGGCAGTATATGGAAACAGATCTGCCACATTGAATATGGGCGATATGCCTATCCCTGGTGGTAGTTGTAATTCATAGGCATTGGCGGAAAATTTTCTAAGAATTTTACAGGGGCCAATCTTATTAAACTTTAGCTTCTTATGTTCGCCCTCAGGGAAACATTCCTTGCGTAAATGTGCAAGAACTTCGTCCCCTACATTAAATTGAACTTCCTGCCTCTTCAAATCTGTTTGCTGCTTGTATTTTTTACTGCTATCCTGCAATTTCAACTTCACCTACTCATGTAAATCGCTCATTGCTTGGGCGAAATCTTCCCCATCAGCACTCCTTCTTTCAAGCTTTCCCAAATCCCGCAGTTCATGCACTCCACGAGGATGTATGCCATAAAGAACCTGAAAAGGACTGTAGCCTATGCTGCGATTTTGTGAATCATTATAAGAAAATTCCGCTTGAGTAAGTACACGATCCCACATCCGTGAATTTTCACCAATCAAACTTCGTAGCAGGTTTCCCAAGCTCCTGTTCACCACCTTCGTTTGCCCATCAATCTGTGGGTGATATGCAGAGCTGAAATTCAACTGAGTGTCCAATTTCTTCCACAGGGTACGCCAAAAATGTCCTATGAAATTCACATCCTTATCAGAGATAATGGACCTCGGCAGGCCATGCAATCTGACGATCTCTATGAAAAACAAGTGTGCTACGTAAGTGGCATCACTGGTTTTCCGGCAAGGAATAAAATGTGCCATTTTAGAAAACCTGTCTAATACCGCCATCACCGAGTCAAAACCTCGCTGCGTCCTGGGCAGACCTAAGACAAAGTCCAAACTGACTGAGTCCCATTGTTTACTTGGAATAGGCAGTGGCGTATAAAGTCTTGTATTCTGGCTGTGTCCCTTCGCCAATTGGCACATTTTACATCTGCTCACATATCTCTGCACGTCCCATCGCATCTTTGGCCAGTAATAGAAATGTTCGAGCTATGATAACATCTTGTCTATGTCAAAATGTCTGGCTAGACCTTCACTGTGCTTTTCCCGAATAATTTTCTCCCTCATTGAACAGTCGGGAATGCATAACTGTCCTCCTCTGAATAACAATCCTTCCTGCAAATTATAGTCCGGCCATGGACTATTGTTCCTCAGCAAAGGATTTTGGCAGGCTTCATAAGCCTCTTTAAAATCTGTATCTGTCTGATACAAGTCCTTCAAATGCTCAAAACCCAGCACTTATATCATACTTTCCTGTAAGAGCAAAGCTCTCCTGCTCAACGCATCTGCCACCTCGTTGGCCTATCCACTAATGTGTTTCAACACAAATGTGAAACTCTGCAAATACTCAACCCATTCTACATGCTTATGGTTCAACTTGTGCTGCTGCATAATATACTGTAATGCAGAATTATCAGAAAATAAAACAAATTCATTACCTAATAAATAATGTCTCCAATGCTTCAGCGCTTAGACGACAGCATAAAATTCTTTATCATAGGATGAGTACTTTTGCCTTCTTTCATTCAACTTCTCACTGAAATAAGCGACCGGCCTGTCCTCCTGGCTAAGTACTGCCCCAATGGCTGTACCACTAGCATCACAACAAACTTGAAAAAGTTTGTTAAAATCAGGCAACCTCAAAATCGGTCTTTTAGTGATCTTCTTCTTCAAAGTCTGAAAACTTTTCTCTACTACTTCTGTCCAACAGAAAGGCTGATTTGCCTTTTTGATAGTATCCAACATAGGTGCGCAGATTGCACTGAAATCTCTGATAAAATTCCGATAAAAACTTGCCAACCCATGAAAAATTCGAACATCTTGAACAGACTCTTTGGGGATGGCCAGCTAACAATAGTTGCAACTTTTTCTGGGTGCATCTTCAGCTCATTCTCTGCAATCACAAAACCCAAATAAACCAATTCTTTATGAAAAAAGTACATTTTTTTCAGATTTATCAATAGCTTGTTCTGCTACAATTTCTCCAATACATTTCGAAAATGTCGAAAGTGTTCTTCCTTCATCTTGCTGAAAATCAAAATATCATCCAGATAAACAATCACAAATTTCCGAATGAACTCTTTCAGCACTTCGTTCATCATGCGCATAAACATACTAAGGGCATTACTCAAACCGAATGGCATTACCAGCCACTCATACAACCCTTCTGAACCATCTGTCGTTTATGCAGCCTCTTTATCACTGTCATCTCCTCCCTCAGGATCTCTTCTCCTTCCTACCTCTACTGCTGCCAAACATGCATTCAAGATTCAGATCTCTTCCCTCAATCCTTCATCTACTACTCTGCGAATAGCTCTTCCTCGTCCTCGTTGACCAACCTCCATTTCTACTAATCACAGCCTTGCTTTGATACCAAAATTGATGGGGCCCAGCCCTTACACCCAAATCTGCGCTCCCATAAACCTTTGAATAAAACTTAAACAAGTCATAATTTATAATAAATAATTTTTTATATCACATACACTTTGTGGATTTGAATAATGGTGGATATTTATTGTTTTGATATATGTGTGATCCGTATGGTACTTGGCAGATTTGATTTTATTATTTGCAATCCACTGTGGTTTAATTCGCCTGTCCTTGTGAACTGGCCTGGATTTTGACACTTGTCTTGGTTCTCGAAACTCACTCTTCGCGCTAACAAACCCTAAAACTATCAGTTGACAGTCATTTGTTCATTTTTCGAGCTCTTGTGAGGGTTTCTGTTCTATGTCTGTTACAATTTGCTTCACGAGGCCTTCTCTGTGACTGTTCTAGTCCTATGAGGCTTATTCCGTGGCTTTTTCCGCCGATATAGTGGCTTTACTCTGCTCCCATTCCACTATTTGCTATGGCAAGGGTTTTATCAAACTCTACGGTGGCATTCAACGATTCTTCACTGATATGGTAACTTCTAATGTATGAGTCTTTTGTGTATGTTTCAACCTGTTGTTTTTAAGTTTCCGCCTTTTGTTTCACTTGAAAATCTAACTGGTTTCCTTTATACTTGCAGGTTGGGGTCACTATGTGTTCCTTTGTCCACTTTCAGCTCGAAAAACCTCAAAGGTAAGCTCTCTGCCTATGATTCAATATCTTCTGCGTTTCTATGAAGTTTCTAATTGGCTTGGCTCCTTGTGAGTAGGCCCTTATCAGTTTCAACCGAAGTTTACTCCTTTGCTCAGCGATTCTGTGTTTTCTGGTAAGTCACCCAAAACTCCCTTCTCGTCTCCTTTCTCTGAGTTTTGTTCTTGTTTGGTTTTTAAAACCAACTCCGATATCTAATATTTGAAGCACTTCTTTTGCTTGCAGGTATTCCCAAACCTTCAACTCGTGGTTTACTTCCTTCGGCTTTCGAAACCCTAAAGGGTAGGGTCGTCTCCTTAAAGAAAACTCTGGTAGCTTGTAATTTGTTTGACTATGAAACATGCCTACGTGCCTTTGTTCTTACTGTATATTCATCATAGTTCAGTTTGCGTGTGATTTTCTTTCTGGCTAGTTAAAAAAATGTCTGCAAAATATAAAGTCATTTCCGAGTCCGTTCTTTTGTTTCTTTGTAACTTGCCTTTAGGCATGCACTTTGTTCGTGTGGGGTTTCGAACCCGAACCACAACTAAATCTGTAATATATATTTTTTGACAACTTTCCAGAATTCGTTTGAAAGAATTTTGAACTTTATTTGTAATTAGTGGAAATGTAACTTCTGTGATTATATGATAATGAATACCTGGCAATGTTTTTGTAACTTCTTGCTCGTTCGGGAAATGTCTGAGAAATTTCTTTAGTCTGTGTAGACTCGCTGGTAGTTATAATCCTCTGTTTGTCAATATGGTTATTCGCTCTAGCACCTGGGTGCAAATTTGCTTCTACTCGTACTTGTTTCAGTTACGCAATTTGTCAATATTTTCACATAGAACAATATAGCAATATAATAATAGACAGGAAAATAATAACATTGTTTGGCTGCAAATTTCTTTTTAGACTCAGATGGTTTTTCTCTGAAACAAAAATATTTGTTTCTGTTTTGTTATTTCTCTTTCTCTCTGATGGAAAAAAATTGAACCCTCTAGAATGTATTTTCTTCCTTTTTATATCACTGTAGGAAATAGTTTTCAGTTTGAAACTGTTAACCGTTTATTACAACTACATTCTTGACTATGTTCGTTTAATGTAAGAACGAATTTCTAGTGTAAATTAAAAGAAAAAACCTTTAAGAAAAACTACAGAACTTAATTAACACCTTGGCCTAATGATAATTTCCTAAAATAAAAATAAAAAAAACAAAAACCACAGGTTCAATGACTTGTCAGAAGTCAGTTGTAATAGTAAGACAAAAACCTATCCTTTTTGTCTACCCTTTGTTGGATGCTCCTGCATCACCATGCAACAATTGTAATAGTAAGACAAAAACCTGTCCTTTTTGTCTACCTTGAGTTGGATGCTCCTACATCACCATGCAACAATACCAGTTCTCTAAGCAAAGGTAAAATACAACTTCAATCCAGTTGAGTAACTAAGATGGATTTGTTTTCTCACAGAAGTAGGACAAATTTCACCTCTTTATACTCTTTTCAAGATTGGTGTCACCTCTTATGGTTTTTATTTGTAAGCTCTTGAAATCCTTTATTCAATTTGTTACGTATTTTGGACTAGTTCTATGTGCGTGTTGATTTCTTTATTTTTTTAATGTTTTGTGTGCGTTGACTTATTATTTTTTTTTTAATGTTTTGTGCGTTTCATTCAGGGCAATTATTATTTCATGGGTTATAGGATATTAAAATAGGTTAGTCATATATTTTTATATATTTTCATGGTTAGATTTAAATTTATTTAAATAGTGGGTAGTATATGCTCAACAACAATTAATATCCAATAGTACAGAAGATATGTATCACTTTCATCTAGTGTAGAAGGGCTTCTGGACCAAGGTTTCCAACAATGAAAAAGGAAAAGGTATACTTTGTTTCTGCTTACTTTTTTTTATGAAAAATATTTGCATTATTATTTTGCTCATACTCATTCTGACTAAAATATTGCAACTGCATTTTTGATTCATCTTCATCACTTCTAGTGAGGGTAAAAAGAAAATGTGAATGCCATGGCCAAAGCTAGTCAGTGTTGCTAATGCCCTGACCAATGATAGAGGGGTTGCCCATGGAGCAACAAATCTATGGGGATAATTGCCTCTTCACTCAAGTTGGAAAAATGAGTTCGTAAGATGTCACAAGCGATGTTATTAAAGTCATGAACTCTATCAACCAATTTGGAGCAGATATTTTGACCTGGTTATTTTCAGTTTTCGAGTTTTTATAAATAAATATTAAGTAGCTTGCAGATGTAACTGTCTGTGGGTATGATATTCATGTTCTATTTTGATATTTCTTTTTCAAAAAAACTGCTATTATAGGTGATGCACGCATAGTTGGCGCAGAGATGAATGTGTACATCATGTTGGAATAGTGATATATGGCAGTAGCAGCTTGGGCTCCTCTGTTGGCCAGTGATCCAAACACATATTTTACTATTTTGAATGTTCAAATAAGCCAAAACATATAAACTATAAATTTGCACGCATATAACATTATTAAACAAATTCTAATCTTGCTGTGAGCTGGAAAATCAAACTTGGAGTGCCCTGATGCATTGTATTAAATATACACACTAGAATATAGAACACAACATTATTCCATAAGCTTTGACAGTATATCAGTCAGTGGATAACAAAATTACATAGCTTTTAGTTGTCAAATATCTTGTGTGTTAATTTGATTGTGCCCTATTCTATAACGATTATAAAAAAAAAAATTAGGGTTTACACATGTAATTTAAAATAAAATTCAAAACTTTGTTTAAATAAAAATAAAACTTAATATACTGGGTTGGTTTGAATTACAAACATTATAAAAAATCAATAATTAAACATTGTAAAAATTCAATAGTGCTATTTATACTGCTGGTAAGTAAAAGCATAAAAAATTGTTATTTTTTCTTATTTTGATAAAGTTGCCAAATTCTTATTCATTCTCTTTTAAAAGTACTTTAATATTGGATTTAAATATAATAATAAAAACTTTTAAGACTTCATTTAAATATAATAATAATAAATCTTTGTAGTTCATAAATATTTTTTTTCTCATATGCATAGTAATATTGGCTCACATGATGATCAAAGAGGGATTAGTTTTCAGCACATGGAGTGTGTCCCACTTCACATGACTCTTGCTCTACCTACTTACTCTATGCATCTCATCCCCTTGGCTTGCTACAACCACCTTGTTTCTTCTTCGACCTTTTTAGCCCATCGCGACCTAATATCTATGCCATTCCTTCTCTTGTTTCCCTTCTGTTCAACACCACTGCTCCTAGCCTCGTAGCTACACCGACCTGCACCTGCATTCCAATCATGAGTGGGGACATAAGGCATGGTCGTCACCTAGGGCATGGAGGAGGTCAAGGGAGACCCCCTACCACCTTGGATGACCATTCCATTGCTACCTTGTTCGACCATTTCACTCGAGAAAATATCCGTACAAAGTTTGTGGCCACGGAGGAAGATGAAATGTGCCATGGGCGGTCGTCCCTCTGGGCCCTATGCAACCTTCTAGCCCAACAGCTAAAAAAATGGGAATACATCAAGGACAAATCCACCCATCAAATTGTTTATCTATCTGAGCTCCTTTGCCACTTGTCTATCTCCTTGAAGTAGTTCAATTTCAAGGACTTGGGCATTGATTACCCTCCCAACTTCATGTCCCTGGTTGTGTCCCCTGCACACTTCCCTCATGCAAGTTTGTGCCCCCCTTCCACTCGCAAATCTCCCCCGCCTCCCGTTGCGCCCATGGCCCCTCCACCTATGACCAATGCTCCCCCTTCTTCCCCACACAGTGCCATCCATTACATGTGCTTTATTATGGAGGAGATCGCGGAGGAGGTCATATCAATACAGGCTCCAACTCATCCTCTTTTTGGCTTCACGGTAGTTCGCGTCATGTGCCAACATCCTCAACAACTCTAGGTTGGTTTCTTTCTCCTTTTGGTCAATGTCTTACAAAATATATTTTTGCTTTGGCAATTTCCAATGCAATAGCACTGTTGCATCTTGGCCTAAGAGTGTTAATTCAGTGACTGAGGATATTTTTGCATTGCCTCAATGTAAAACTATCAGTTTCATCAGTCCATTGTCTAGGCACCGTGCGGCCTGACCCTCTTGTGAAATTTATATTCTTCCATCTTTTTGAGAAACAATGTTAGCTCTAGTTTCCCTCTCGAGGGACAAATTACTCTTGTCTTATCTCTCTCCGTTCCTAGCTGTGAGGCAGAGAGGAAACTCATGGTTGTACATAGTGTAAATTTGGCTCAGATAATATAAATTAGACATGCTTACTTACAAAAAAGACCATTGACTTATTTTTAAAATTATATCAATAATAGTTAATTTGGATATTATAATTCAGAAATAAAACATTTTAATGTTCATAATTAAAAATATATATATTGAAATGTTAATTATCTATATCTTATATATGGTTTAAAAAAAATGTATATGTTATATATGATTAAAAAAAACACTATCTACAATTTAAATTCTTATGGTTTTAGTATTTTACACTCTGATTTGAATTTTTGAGTTAATTTTGTCCAAAATCCAATTAGAATTTGTTAGATTTGCAAGTTCAAGTGATGAAGGAAATTTTCAAAAAATTAAATTTATTTATATAAAAAATGCAATTTAAAAAATAGATATATAGAAATTCATTTTAACTATATAGATAATCAAATTATTAGAAATATAAATCTTATATTTTTAAGACTTTAAAAGAGATTCAGACTTAAAAAAATTAACCTATTCAACTAATGTTTTCCACTATTAAAATCGAATATTCTTAAATAAAAATGAATATCATAACATGATGAGTACGTGTATGTGATTTTAAACATAAACATCTTTTTCAGAAGTAAATATAAAAATTTTAAAGTTAAAATAAATATTTTAAACCGAAAAAAGACAAAAAGATACATAGTCATGTTCTCCAAGATTATATTTTTACCGTAAATAAAATTGCAAAAAACAAAGAAATGAATAAGAAAATCATAGTTCAATGAATCGATGAAATTATGAATGAATTATAACAAAAGTGGCTGACATTCCTTTTGCTTTAGAGGTGTTTTGTAATTACAGAATTTGAATTTAAAAGAAAATTCAATTTACATTTAAGAATAAAAAATTGTAATTTCACCTCTTTTTATATAAATAAATTTAGATAATTATTTTTAGAAGAATTCAAATTCCGTAATTTCTAGAATTCTTTTATTTCAATTTAATCAAGATTTATTCAAATTGCTATTCTCCAAATTTAAGTTGATTTGTATTTTTTTTTAAACTTACAAATTACATATTTTAAAAATATTGCAATTTCAGTTTCCTCAATTAGATATAATCTTCCATACAGACACGAGCTATAAATTAGGTATCGAGATTTACTTTGTCATGCCATGACCCATTATGTGGGCACGAGAAGTCAATTGAGTGGGAACGGGTCAGTACCATGTTGCACGTATCACAGGACGACAAGTTGACACTGATGTCCGTGGTGCAAAGAGTTTAATTCGAACAAAACTTAATGGTGCTAAGAGGTTAAATCATATGAGAGTGGCTTCAAAATAAACTTATGTAAAAATTAGTGACTTAAAATTAAATTAATATAAAAGTTAATTAGAAATATAGATTGCATCATTCAGAATTCATGTGATTTTATTTTGCATTATTCCTATTTTATTCCATAATTAAGTTGGTGAGGTAATTATACATTTCTTTATTAAAAAATGGTAAAATATTTTTTATATTAATTAAAAATTTTAATATTGTAATTGACATAAAAATTATTTAATAATTTTGTAATTTCCATAAAAGATAAAATTTTTAAAATGGAATTCTTTATATTTTAAATTTATATGTTTATCCTTAGTAGATGTGTTTGCCATTTTATATTTACTTAATAGAGTTATAACATTTAATATTTGAAAGATTATTTAATATTTTTCTCTCATCCAAAACAAATTATATATTAGTAATTGCACAAAAAGGTACAAAGGAACGCCATAGGAAGAGAGGGGATTTATACATAACACTTGAAATGATGTAAAGTCCCATGTACCAAGGAGCTAGGCTTCTGTAATTCAAGAAGACTACCCACTGTCACCTCAATAGATCTTTCTCTCTCTTTTGCTTGGCTTTTATCCAATTCAAAGGAATTATTCCAAATTAAAATTGTTAATTGGATGAAACATTATTTTTTCCACCTCCAACCAACATGGATAAAAGGTTGCTTGCTATATTCCCCATTCCAATTATGTGAAACCAAGGAAAATGGACTAGTTTTTTACACTAATCCTTAAAGTACTTGCTAGAAAATACATGGAAATAAATATTGGAGGGCCCTAGAAGATGCCACTTATCAACAAATATAAATATAAAAAAGATAGTGTAATGGAGATAAACTCCTCTTTATATAGAGTGAGTGAAGTATCATATAAAAATATATATTATCTTTCTAACTAACTCAATGATAAGTCAACAATAGTGAGTTATTGGAATTGTAAGATCCATGGTTGATAATATCAAAATGTGAATGCTAGTCTCCTCAAGAGAGACACCTTCATCCAAAAATAGGTAATGAAACCAAGTCAAATACTCAATGGGCCCAAATAGAACTCATCTTACAAGAAATGATATAAGTGACCTACAAGAAAATATTCTTGAATTTAGGAATGTGTGATCAAGGGTCCACCTAGAAGAGTTCACAAAGTGTGCCCTCCAAGGTTCATGAGAGCCATAATAATAAAACATTCCTTCTAGGGGAATGTTGCATAACCAACCTCCAAAAACATAAAGTGGTCCTTAAAATGGATGCACTAGCTAATCTTCCTCTTCGTACTCTTGCAAACTTCACTTAATGATATCTTGTACAAGCCAATTTTAATGTCTATAATGACAATTAACATCCTTGGACAATTTGAAATGTACTTTAAATATGGACAAAATTTGTCTACTACTTAGGTTGCCACTTTCATAAATCATTTAGAAATCCACAATGAGAAACCTCCATGCCTACATCCAAAAACTGAAACAAAAGCAAAAAGAATGATACAAAATAAAAGTTATCTGAGTATAGATCCAAACCTTTGCATCTACATGTAAAAACACATATCAAATGTAGGGTGCAAAATAAAGTTACATAGTTTTCAAATGACACTTTCTACATCTGCAACTAAAAGCATGCAAAATGTATAAACTATTAACCTAAAAATTTGGTGAATTTGGATGACTTTCAATGGACATAAAATTTTGATGGAAAATTCATAATAACAAGGAAAAATTCACAAAATTTAAATTCCTATCAAAATTTATTATTAAAATGTACATAAAAAAAGAGAAGGGGATCTCCTATTCTATTCGGGGTTGGTTTATTTAAAAAAAAGAAAGAGAATGCGATCATCCTGGTTGGTTTTTCTTCTCAATTTGGAGTTTCTATCGGACAATTTGAGGTTTCCCTTCGTTTAAGGTCTCCCGGGATATTTAAGCCTGCAAAAATATTCATAGAATATTTTTTGGTTAAGTCAAATCTGAATCGTGAATTACATAGGTTGGTTAGAATAAGGTAAACCCGAAATATATTCGAAACAAATCCACCCAAATATGCTTGTCCACCCAAAATATGCATGTGTTTCGTTAGGAAGAGATATTTCTTTACATATTCAAATCCAACTATTTCTCTAGAAATTAAAATCCAGTTAAATTCCCAGATCAAGAACTAACAAATTAATATATAAAGTTTGAAGATTCTCCATATGCAAATTTGTATATGAATTTAATGGGGTTTTATAGGACAAAAGCATTGTAAAGTACTTATAGGTGATACAAAATTGTGATTAATGGAGGCCAAAGGAAGTGGGATCATTTTTGAGAAGACGCTTACGATCTTCCTCGACATAAGAAGTAAGGTAGCTTTAATCACATCCTCCGCTGTTGCATATTTACATATCAATAAATGTAGCGAGCCACTGCTCTGCGCAACAATCACATTCACCAGAAACTTATTCACACTCAATGCCTCCATAGCGGTATTCATCTTCATATTTCTCATTAAAACAGGGGCAATATCCTGATTGAGAAGTTGTGGATGTGTCTTGGGCCTTCTCATCATCGATGTTGCATTCTTTTTAAATTTTGTTGATGAAGATGAAACTTCTCATGACAATTATGTTTGAAAATGGTGCCCACAGAAGCTCCGAGATCTACGCAAGATTTGCTCATCTTGTTGTTAGAGAATGAAATTGCTAGTAGGTCCATGGAAACAGCCTACTGTCACAGAGTTGCTCAAGTGATCATGTCTGTGCAGTGATCCATTTCTTGGATTCGGTCTGTTCATCCACGCTTTCCCCTTTTTCTCCATAAATTTTTTTATTCTAAACACATAATACAACAGGCGGTCGCCCCTGTCTCAATTCTCGTCAATCTCTTGTATCTATTTTTACTAAGCCTTCAGGGAAAATAGTGGGTGGGGGAGAAGAACCCTAGGCAACAAAACATCACCAAAGCAATAATAACCACAACTGCTCGGCGCATTGGCTATAGAATATGCCAAAAGGGTAGCCTCACATCTTCCCAGCATCAAGTAAACTTTGTAAGGGGGCTACTCTAATTTAATGGAAACTTCCAGATTTGAAAGGTTTATATACCTCTCTTCGCATAACAGCTAATCTAATAAGCTATCTCCATGAAATTAAACCCTGCTGAGTGCCGAGTACAACACAACAATGGGAGGCAGGACTTCAGTATCCCCATTCAACTTATTGCTTCGAAATTATAAAGACTAGGACATGCAAGCTATAGGATAGGGCAACAGACAAGTTGAAATAATGAAATGTAATTGGAATATTGAGCATTTTGGCCACTTGCGTTCTTCTTCCTCCTCCACTTATGTTTTCATAAGACCAGCTTGCATATAATTACCAAACATAGAGGAAATGGTATCCATGGACATGACGCCCTCAGTCTTCATTATCTTAATGTAGTCCCACATCACGTCAAACAATTTTTCTTTGCCTAGAAAATATACAAGCAAATTCCACCCAATGGGGCTGTGCTTCCTACCAAGCCTCAAACTAGCCCAACAAAAAAACTTTAAGGTATCCATGTCAACCCCATAGTACATTTTGAGCACATCCTCTACAAACTGGGCTGAAACCCCAAGCCCCAACTAGTTAAATGCATTTTCAATGCCCATCGTTTCAGAATTGAAGGACGAGTGGAATAGCTGCAAAGGTAGTACAGAAACAGGGGATAGGGAAAATATGGGCAAAAATCAATCAAGCTAACAGATTACAAACAGGTGGCAAAATCTCACTAGTTAGAAGGGCGAAATTAAAGTTCTCTTATTAGCTAGGGTGAACAGTGTTTACTCACCCCAAGCCAACAAAGAAAACTTCTCCGACGTAAATATGAAATATATAGATAAACAAACAGAATACTAGAGAATATGTAGTATATATATATCAATCAAATCTTATTTTCAAGTGAGTTGTTTTTACAATCTGATAGAGTCTTTGAGGGCTGGTAGGAATTAAAGGATTTGAAGGGAATGGAGGCCTAAGAATTTATGTACAACGTTGTAATGTGAAAATTTTCATAATTTATGGTCAAAATCATGGTTTTTCATAGACATACTCTCAAGGTCCCGCACTGAACTTTGTACATTTGCAAAGTTTCACGCAGGTCCCGCTGTCACTTCAATGTGGTCGAGAAAAAATAAATTTTTGCCTCAAGGCTGGACTATATTTTATTTTAGGAAAGTTCAACCTTGTTGCTATTACAAATTTACTGTATTTTATTTAGGAAATTTCAACCTTGTTGCTATTACAATTTTACCTATAGTACCAATAATGAGGACATTGAAATTTCTGATATGACGCTTAAAGGTTAATGGACCACAAACCCACGCAAGACGCGTCAAATCGCTATTCAGTCATACAACTGTCGTCTGTGGACCATCTACGAGTGTTTCTCAAACCCTCCGCATATGATGGTGGAAGGCATTCTTGGAGAGGGCTGCAACGCGCCCACCCGAAGCTCTCTCAAGGAATCTAGCCAATGTATAAATTGACGTTTCAGGCTTAATCTCAACTTTCATATTTAATCTCATCGTTAAATTCAAATTTAGTGTTAATTTATCCGTACACATATCTTGTGCATAGGGATGATCTCACTTTGAAATGTGCAAACATATGACCTCGATCAGATCGCTTTGCCTTGTGATCATGTGCATATGAAGGGCTCAAAAGTATATGTTACATCATGCAACACCAAAGGCACCTCCCTTCGTCCATGACTGCATGTGCGAGTCCAACTTACTGATGCCTGTGCCAATGGAGATTGGCATAACCCCCTGAGCTCGCTCAAAGCTATTGCGCTTCAGAGCGCATTTGGACAGTTCTCGCCATTGGTTTCTCTGCATTTTGTGCTTACTGCCTCCTAGTAAAACATTTTTATCACTGTCGGCAGTGTTGATGCCTCCCTCAGATAAAACATGGCTTACCTCAATTTAAATAGATAAATTGATAATTGTAAGCAAAGATATACATGTGTAAATGCAATATCAGGATAATATTTCCACATTCTGAAGAAGCCCTTATGAGACAACCATTCCTGTAGCGCTTTTAGTGAACAAAGGCTAGAAAACATTGAAAGCACATCAGAATCCACCCTGTAAGAACTTGAAAAGGACATTTCGACAAAATTCCGGTAAAATATAAGCCGACTGACATGCTAATGCAGAAATTTCGGTTGAAACTCTGGAATACACTTGAAAGAGGATAAACTTTGAACCCCAATTGTCTTCAGAAGCCATTTAAATTTTAAGAATTGCACTTCATACATTTTAATATGTATGAGATTTTCTTCAAGAGGTGATTTATTTTTGAGGATTTACAAACTTTTTTACTATTTAGAAGTTATAGTTAATAGTTTTCACCTCATCCATATGTTGGAAAATGTAGAATTGTTGCTATTTTAGGTATCTAAAATCTGGAGGGTGTTCTTCAGTTCAAGGAAAAAAGGCAACAAAATCACCTCCATTAGTCTAAATATCTGCCATGGCTGACGAGAAAATTTAGGAGAGTTCAAGAAAATTTAGAAAGCATCCTTAAGGCTCAGCGGAAGGCGAAACGATACGACTTGACTTGAGATAGTGAATACAGGTTTTGTGGATTTGCTTAATTTCTCAATGCCTTTAAAATTAATGCGCAATGTAAACTTGAACGTGAACCTCAAAGAGCACATAATAACTTTTGCGGAGAGCTCGACAAACCAGACAGTTCGTTGCCTTCTAAATTTTCCTTTGATATTTCTAAGAGATTCTTCGCAGCTCCTATTTACTGCATACATAACTGATCTTGTATCTTGCTTGTTTTTCCCAAAAAAATACGTGACTGAAAAATATGTTCAGGAGGCCCTTAACACCGGCTAATTGAAAAACCTTAAATAGGATTAACATTAGTTAAAACAATCAACGCAACAAAGAACTTTAGGAAGCTTCAAACAATCCAAAGTTCAGTCTAGATTCTGCACCCAAACTGTTTTATTATGACTTTTTAGCAACAATACGAACATAAAAAAGAGCTATTCTTGTCATTTTCATTGGAACAGAAGATTAAGAGCGTTCAAATTACAAACCTTGCAAGCTTTCATGCCACGGACTCTTCTAGCCTCAACGTCAATATTCTCGTCCAGTTTCTGATCTAGCTCCCATATGCTACCTTGACCACTCACCATAGCTGCAATAACCTCCTTCCACAAAGAAGTAGTATCTTGTTCCGCTATCACTTTCTTGCAAAAACTTTTTAGTGTTTTCTCTTAGCATCAAAAAAAAAGATGAGGTACCTGTTGCTGCTTTGCCAAAATTATAGTACTAGATACATTTCTTGAAAAATTCGCATAATGTAGACAGTGAAGATATATCCTGACTTTAAATTATTATAATGCATTTTCAATGCTCCAATTGGTTCAATGCGTTTTCAATGCCTATAGCTTCAGAATTGAAGGACAGGTGAAATAACTGCAAAGGAAATACAAAAACAGGCGGTAGGGAAAACATGTATAGAAATCAAGCTAACAGATGACAAACAGGTGGCAAAATCTCATTAGTGGGAAGGGAAAAATTGAAGTTCTTCTATTGGGTGGGTGAACAGTGTTTGCTCACCCCACTCCAGGAAAGAAAATGCCTCTGACGTAATTACAAGTAACTATTTATAAGTAATACATTGTAATATTATCTTTGTTTTAGATTATAATTTTGGAGATTATGAAATAGATTGAAACCAAACACTTCCACAAAGATACATTTTACTACTACATTTACAAAGCATAGTAGCTAATTCTTTTAATATATAGCAATAGTGATAATATAGATTGGCTATTTGTTTACTAAGAGGTGGGGACATAGTAATGAGTTCACTATTTTTTTATATAGTAACTTGTCCCTACTTGCTTTGTAAAAATAATAGCCAAAATATCTTATCACAATTGTTATATATTAAAATAATTAGTTATTATGCTTTGTAAATATATCTAAATTAGATGTATTAAGCTATAAATCAGTTTAAATATAGCTAAATTGGATGGAAAGAGTTGCACACATTAATAATATATATTTGTATGTTCAAAAGTGGTCTATAAGAAAAATCAACACGTGCTGAGGGCACATGGCCATCGATAATTAAACCTTGGTTGAAGGTTGTTGATAAGAAAAAATATGCAAGTTAATATGTCCCAACAAATATATACCTAATAAGTTGTCCAGAAGAAAAATATGTTAATTGTGAAGGGTTAATAAAATGTCTACATTTACCTAAGAATGTCCATATCCAAGGCAATAATTAAATCTATGGTTGCAGACATTAAATATATATGATAACATGGATTGGATTTTAGCGCTAATATAGTATATCCATTGGAGGAGATAGTTTACATAACTCTATTTTTTATAATATTCATCTTAATATTTTTAAAATATATATGTATGTATTTATTTATAGATAAATATGCCATAAAATATTCAAATACTTAGAGTTTTCAACCTGTTATGGTACTCAACAACCCCCCATTTTCTTTAGACGCTTTAGAAGGAACAATGGGGATAGAAGGAGAAATGGGGACCCTTTAAAAAAATTAGGTAAAACCCTTTTATATAGATAAGTTGAGTATATCCTCCCTTATATTTCCAAATAAAAAATCGTTTTTTATAGCAAACACAATATTATGAAAACATCGGAAAACAATGCAAAACGTTAAAAATGGTATAAAATAAGTAAATGTCGGTAATAGATGGAAACACGCTAAAAGAGAATCGTCGAAATGTGGAATATCGAATTGCCGAAGTTCTGAAATGACGATATGCCAAAGTTCCAAAATGCTGAACTCCCGAAGTTCCGAAATGCCGATATACCAAAGTTCTGAAAAGCCGAAGCTTCGAAAAGCTGAAATGTCGATATGCCAAAACGCTGAAATTTTTTCAATTAAACAACTACCGATATCGCGTTTTGTCAACTGAAATATCCTGATATCGCATTTTTTCAAGCATCCCAATATTTCGTTATTCGCATATCGCATCATTATAAAGCCAATCATCATACCCAATATCAAGAATGCCAAAAAGCGAAACTCCAAAGTAATGCCAATTGTCACCATCATGTGAAAAATGTTTAGAAATTAAATGGACAGCTTATGGTTTCTAATATTGAGGTTTTCAAATGAATTATAATGATTTTAAGATAATGCGAAAGTATTTTTCATAAGTCTTGCATTGAATTGATATGAATCTTGCATACTTCGAAGTAATTCTTTGCTTATTTCAGCTCGTTTTTTTACAGGTTAATCCTGATAAAGAACAACATAAGGAGATGTCAAGGATAATCAAATCACAAAGAAAGTTGGTACCTCAACAAGAATCTGTCTTGCCGCCTGAAGAAACTCAAGAGATGGCTCCTTTGTTCGCAGAAACTACATGCACCCAGGATTCAAGTTCCTCTAACTCGGAAGCAATTTACAAGTTATTTGAAGAGGAAAATCCAAGAATAATTGAAAACAGAGGAGCTACTGCTAATTAGTCTCCACCAAGGGATACATATGCATGGAGCAATGTAGCTAACTCATTTCTTCATAGAATTGTCGCTCGTCCGAACATTATCTCATACACAGATATGGTGAGGCGGGTCATCGACCATGTGGATATAACGGACCGATTGTTTATTACCTCAAAAAATATTGTAATGGGTTCCTTCGTGCCAAAAGACTTAATAAGGATGTACCAATTGTCGATGCCTCGAAGGAAGTACGATACACAATTTGTCCAAAAGTTCATGCAAGAAGATCTGAACCCTACAAAGCTTATCAAATATTGGAGGAAAGACCCAAATAAGCACAAGCGAGAAGACATGGGTATGTATTCACTTGCCTCTCTTGTTGGCCCTTTCTCCCAAATTGCTGCTATGTTCTGTCGTCTTTATGGTTATCCGAATACCCAAAAGTTTTATGAAGAATGGGTACCATTGATTGAAACCACCTCTCATGGTTATATCATGGACTGGGTAACCTTTTTTCAAATAGTCTAAGCACTCAAATATGTAATTATAGGAAAAGACACAATGTACTAGAAAGGACAACTCCTCCCTTTTTCATGAGTTGCTACATTATGGATGCTATATATTTTTCCTTTAATTCCCCATCCTTGGGATGGAAATTTTTTGTTCAGTATGCCACCCATCCATGCTTATTTTTACATTTTGTGGGAATCAAAGTACCATTCTAGTTTCTATAATTTTTTTCATGAAGTAATTCTTCCCCTCCATCAAGAATTTTTTAGTAATAAAGCCCCAGATCTTACCACTAAAGCCAATAGAAACTTGAGGCCTATAGGGAAATTTTTCGAAGAAGAAAACTTCACTTATGTTTGAGTTTTCAGAATCTTGTCCCATCCCCAAGTGTTACCTCTGTTTGTTCGAGATAAATTATTGGCCAAAGGAATCACCTACCAAACTATTGGACAAGGCCTAACTAAAGTCCTCAAAGATGCAAAGAAGACAGTTTGGCCATGCTTTCCTATTCTATGTGGTATGTATACTTTATAGAATTTCAAGCATGCCTTTCTTGAAATTTAGCAATTGAAAGTTTTTTGTTTTCCAGTGATACCTAACCGGCAGTTTGACCCAATTGGAATTGCTAAATATGTCACCACACAAGAGGATAGCTCATCTATAGGAATTTCTGGTAAAACATTCTAGTTAGAACTTAGAGAGTACAAAAGCATATGCATCTTATTCCCAAGTTCCAAATGTTCAAAGTACAGAAAATAACTAAGATAGTTGTTGGACAAGAAAGTGGAATCAAATAAGAATGACTTGACGAAGTTTGGGAGGAATTCAAGAATGCTCTGATTACTGAGGAAACCCACATTGCAAATGTTTTTGGTCATGTAGGTACAAAAGCAGTTGTAATCAACTCAGAGACAAATTTGAGCTCTACAAAGCCATTCATAAAGCCTGCCATAGAACCAAGCACATAGACAATTGTTAACTGCAAAGAAACTGTACAGGTTTTGAAGAATGTAGGGAACACCTTGTTTACCAGAGAGGATCCCAAAAATGATGTTAATACTGAAACACTTGTAGAAAACACAGGTGCAGAGGTAAATAATGATTCTCATATAGCTGAAGACATGGAAATAATTCATGCTTTTTCCACCACATAGATAGTCCTTAAAATTGAATAAATACCAACTTTGGAGGTATTTTATAGTCAGATGCACAAGGCAGTCATGAACAGGTCTAGAAAGAAAAGAAAATTGGAACAAACTCAAATGTTGGTTCCTAGTGAAACTTCAGTTTAAATTCTTTGGAAAAGGGCTCAATACACCCCAAAGGATGATCTAAATCAACTATATCAATTCGCAGGAGCTTATGCTAATGCGACCATGGATAAAGGTGCAGAAGTATAGTTATTGATGAAAGAAAAGGATCAAAGAATTTCTCTATTAAATCAAAGTCTCCAAATTGAGAAGAAAATAATAGAACAATAATGGTAAGTAAACCTTGCTAGTTTACAAAAGAATTTTGATAATCTAAAAGTGCAATATGAAGAATAATCTAGAGATAAAGATCAACAGATATAATAGTTGCAAAAAACAATTGATCAATTGAAGGATAATCCTAAAATAAGTGAAGTCTGAAAGGAAGCATCAGATTTATATATCCTTTTGACAAAGAAACAATATATTTTCTGTCAAAAGTTGTACTTAATTCATGACTTGTCTAAAAACAATCATTCATTAGCCACAGAACAGTCAGAGCTGAGAACCTTCTATGAAGAGATTGATGAAAAATCTCTACTTTCGTAGATTTGCAGGATGGTATAGAAGGGGGAGCATCCAACCTTCCCATAATTCAAGAATCACATAAGGATATTGTATTTGGTGATTGGGATATTAAAATGAAAAGTGCAGAGATGGAAATAATCAGAGCCATGAATATTGCATCAAATTTCACTGAATACATCATTGAAGCTCTACTACAATCCAATTTGATACAAGAATGTCCAAAGGATAGTTTTCCAGATGTCATAGTCTTGAAGCAGTCTTGGAAATAAGCATAAAAAAGGAGGACTTAAGAGATTAAAAGCTTATCCAAAGTAAAATTGGAAAGTTATTGGCAGTTCCTAGTAAAACAACATGGTCAGTGGCTAACGTTGAGGTGTCTTTCAAATGCAGCAACACAACTTCTTCCAGCACTTTATGATGCAATATTTACGCGACATATGCGTATGTATCCAATGCATCCCCCCTAGTTGAAGCCAATGATATATATTTATAACCTCAAATAACATATGAAGAAGGGACCTGGGAGGCATTCGCAAATATTTTTGCAACTAATTACTATTTAATGTTCGAGGCTTTATAGAAACATCATTTACAAGTTTTCTATGTTTGTAATATTAATAGACTATTTAAACCCCTCTCATGCATTTAGAAAGGGGTCCAGAATTTTGAGAAGATAGCTTTCAACTTGCATTATTGTTTGATCAAGTGTTATCTAATTGAAAGTTGAGCATGAAAGTTGTCTTTTTTAGATACAGAGCACTAATGCATCAAGTACTATTATCTTTGTGTTATTGAAATATATAGTTATTTTAATCTTTATGTTCTTTCATTATATAAGTTACTTTGAAAACAATGTATCATTGTCACTATTGATATGAAATATTGAATGATTTGTAGTTATATATGAAATAATGAGATCTTTTATGTGATTGAGTTTTAATCAACTAAATTAATTAATTTAGTTTCTTATGCATGCTTTCTTTTCATTAAGGTATGGAATGATCTATATTTTTTTATACTTTGTTAAATATTTCTATTAGATCACATTAAAAGACGTTTTTATCCCATGAAATTGTTAGAATAAGTTTTAGTTTTATCATTAGTTTTAAAATCAATCCATCAATTTTATTGCATTCCTTTTTTTATTGTTAAATCTATTTAAACGGGAAATTGGTCCCTATATCCCAAGTTGAACCCACCAATTTCAACGGAAAATGAGTTGTTCTAAGATCTTGACCGGGTGGTTTTCCATGATGTTGAGGCAATCAATTTCCAACCTTCAACATTTTTGGCGTTAGAAGGAGGGCCCCCGACTATGAATGGCAACAAGGTCTGATCAGAAGTGTCATCCAAATATTCATTCACCCTAAAAATATCCCCCTACTTCTAGGTCTCACTCAAAGTCTCCTACTCCTAGACCAGAAGTAAGAGAAATTGTAAAGTCTCCTAGAATTGGCTCTAAGACAGTTGATAAGCCTTGTTTAATTGGATCACTTGAAGTTCAAACTTTATTTAAGAAATTGGAAGGGATTTCTATTTCTCAAAAAGAGACTCAACGTTCTAAGTTATCCCAAGGAAGCATATCATCGTCTTTCACACCGTCTCAGATTTTGACTTGATCTCAAAGTGAGAAGCTTGGGATTACTCCTTTTTAGTTCCCTCTTCCTCCTCATAAAAGAAAGACTTAGAAATCTGAAGCACAATCTTATACTAGTGAGATTTTATCTTCAAAACCTCCACAAACACCTTTATTTCAATCCACTTCTTCCACTTTTCCGCAACCAACCCCTTCATTCATTCCCATCACTCATTCTCAAACAACAGGTGCTATTACAATTAGTTTTAGCACAGGGGCTACTTCCTCCACACAGTCAACCTCTTCTACTACAACAACCTCTTTTAGTCACATTCCCATAATGGCTAATAGACCATGAACAAATCCAGGTTTTGTCAACATGCCCGCACCACTTCATCCATTGCCTAAGTATCCAGAGAGATAATTACCAAAGTCTAATCCGGATGATGGAACCCAGGCAGAATAATACCTGCATAATTTTATGGTAGCCAATAATCTTAAAGAAGTATACGAATAATGTTGCGTATGTAGATCATTTCCATATAAATTTTAAGGATCAACGAGATCCTGGTACTTTTCTTTACCATCAGGTTCTATTACTAGAATATGTTTCAAGAGAAATTTTTGAAATTTTTTGGAGATGATCACACAACTCCGACATTGATCAATGATATTTCCAACTTAAAAGAAAACTCAAATGAAAATATCAAAGATTTTATTTGTAGATTCAATAAATTTCTTAACAAGATTTTGCAAGCTTCTCAACCTGATGTAGATGTTCAAATAGAACAATATATTTCTGCATTACCCTCAAACACTACCATATTCGTATATAGAGCTAATAAAAACACTTTGACTGATAACATGAAAGAAGTTATATATGTAGAAAAAATTATTCTAGCCTTAGAAAAGAAGACCATTCAAGAAGAAATAAAATCTAAGAAAGTAACTTTCAAAGAAGAAATTAAAAAGAAGCTATCAAAATACCCTTTCAATTTAGAAGGACTACATAAAGTTCTTAAAACAATGTCGAATGAAATGGTTGAAATTAAAAAACACATTTCAGATTCGCCTCAAAAGACTTTTAGATCTTTTAAGAAAAAACAACCTTCATCCTCTCAACCACCTAATATTATATCCAATGTGGAATCAGATCAAGAAGAAGATGAACAATATTTGTCCGCTGAAGAATCAGAAGGAGAAGAAGAATTAGTCGAATCAAATGGCTTATGGGATTTTATTATCACCCCATCTGAAATGAGGAAGAGAAAGAACCATTAATAGTCGAAACTAGGAGAAAAAAATATTATGATTCAACATCATTAAATTCAAAGCATAAATCAGCTACTCCTATTAACAAAGATAAAACTGCCTTGAATAAATCTTCTCCTAATTTTCCGGTCTCTTCTCCCAAATCACCTAAATCTTCCACATCCCCTTCCAATTCGTCTTCTACATCCGAAACTCTTGTAGTTTTGGATAAGGACATAAAATATAACATCATCGAAGATATGAAGAAAGTGAAACCCAATATCTCCATGTATGAGGTAAGTAAACTTAAGCAACAATTTTTTTTCTTCTTAAAGAATTAGGTTATATTCTTATGTCTCCTTTGCCAACAACAAAAGCCGCATTAGGAAAAGGAAAGCCTCTAGGAGATACCCCTGAAAAAATTGATGCCTCTTGACACATAATTCCATATTCAGTATGTCTCAAATTAACATAACTCCTGAAAAGTCCGTTTTCCAAATTGTGCAGTTATATAGATCCAAGGTTAAAGTTTTAAGAGAGTTAAACTCAACCTTAATAATACTATCCTCAAACCGAAGGTTTTGTCAGTTAATCGATATCTTAATTACTGATATTCCTAAATTTTATGGGCTTATTTTAAGTAGAGATTGGTATGAGAATTCACAAGGGTATTTTGCAATAGATTGGTCACATATTTGACTTCCTTAAAACAGTAAACCAATTCAAATTCAAGTAGATAGAGAAAAACATATGAAACACTCAGTTACTGATTTGGATGAGGAAAACCAACTTGTAGTTTTCAAAAATAACATTCTTGGCAATTATTCTTCGGAATCCTTTTATGGAAGTTTTACAACATAAGAATCACATTTTTTAGTAGATTATGTTTGTTCTCAAATTGAAAATTGTTCTCAAACATTTTTTCTAAATGTATTAATATTGCAGATATTGGTGTAGATAAATATGAATCTTTATTTTGGATAGTTTATTTTGATGGTTCTAAATCTAGTGAAGGTGCAGGAACGTGATGTATATTAATCAGCCCAACTAGTGAAAAGACATGCTAGCATGTAGGTTGGAAATTGAATGTACTAACAATATTGCGGAATATGAAGCGTTAGTACATGTATTATATAAGGCAATAAATATTGGTGTTAAATATCTTCAAATATTTGGTGATTTGGAAATCGCAATAAAACAAGTTAGAAATAACATTCATTGCATATCACATCACCCGAAACATTATCAATCCCTGATTCAAAATCTTACTTCACATTTTTTAGCATGCAATATTTCTCCAATACCCAGAATTCAAAATTCCAACGCTGATATTTTAGTCAATGTTGCATCCAGGTTAATTCCACCTGAATATTTTAGTCTAGATCGATTTTCTATAGAATTGATTTTTCGCCCATCCATTCCCGACAATATTTCAAATTGGCGAGTATTCAATGATGATGGAGATATCCTAGATTTTTTAACATCTGAAAAATCTTATCTTGATCAAGTAATCGATGAAGATGAACACAATACTCAGATGAACTATTTTAATCAAAATAATTCATTTCCAAAACCTGTAGTTAAACTTGAGGATCTATATGATTTGAAGGACAGATTTAAAAAGGTCAACAACTCCAAACTTCAAATTTCAACTTTAAGGTTTGAATTTGTTAACTTATGATCCGATGAAAAACATCAAAATATCAACTTAGGACTTGGCCTTTCATCTGAAGAAAGAAATGCATTCATTTGTTAAAAGGAAATAAATATATATTTTCTTGGAATTATCAAGATCTAAAAACATATGATTCTTCCATCCTCCAACAAACTATCTCTATGGTACCATAAGTCAAACCGATTCAACAAAAGATTAGAAATATACATCTGAATTTGGAAACCCAAATTAAAAGTGAATTGAATAAGCTTTTAAAAGCTAAAATCATTTTTCGAGTCCAACATTCAAAATGGGTTTCTAACCTTGTACCAGTTAGGAAAAAGAAAGGTGACATCTGCATTTGTATTGATTTCATAAATCTTAACAAGGCGTGTCAAAAATATACTTTTCCTCTCTCATAAATGTGTTACATAGTAATTTGTCACCGTCCCTGCAATCCCCCGTCCCACACATTGGAGGGCCTATTCCGTGACCTGTGAGCAGTGACATGACCTGAAACCACTTTCATGGCATCCCCCATGACAAGGATAATCATACCCCTGAAGATAGTTTCCTGTGAAAATCCCTAAAAATAGACCTTTTGGCCTTGGCGGGACTAGCCAGTTCAGCCCTCACGCCAATGGGGGAAATCCACCAAAGAGGGCGCGCCAACAGGCACTCTGTCCCAGTGTATTACTCACGCCAAGCTTAATAAGGATTTTTTTTAAAAAATAAATGACAGAAGTTTGATTCCAACCAACTCCTGAACGAGTCTCTAAAATGAGTTGGAAGGTTTGGCTTCGGATCTCCATATAGGGGAAGTCGTTTTCCACCTATCATGGAAGCTTCCTCAAGGATAGGGCCAATCCCACCATTGTAGGGATCCCAACTCCCCTTCCACCATCTATATAAGCTTTCCATTTTCCCTTTGCAAGCTAGCCTAAATAGAGCTGAATCAGTAGTAAGGAGATTATCGTCAGACATCCGAAGAGAGAGAGCCTTGTCCCATCCCGACAAGCTTCACCGAGACGTGCTCTGCTGTTGACCCACCGAAGGAAGATCCAGCGTCAGAGCTCAGGTTGTATCTTTCTTTCGTTGTGATTAATAATAAACAACTTTGATTATAGTTCCATTCATATGTTCATGTCTTATGTTATGAATTATATCTTCTCTGACTGATATATGGTTGCATGTATTAGGTTTTACGCTTGTGTGTTGTTGTTTCTTCGTGTACGTGCAGGTGTTCGAACATGTTAGGCAGGAGAATTGTGATTTTCCAAATCAAAGAATGGAAGTGCCATCTTCTCTGCAAGCAATAGCAACGTGGGACTTAACGTAGGCCTCTTGTTGCATCGTGGTCTTTTGTAACTAGGAACCTGTGTCTTAGCGTGACTCGGTTGTTGCTAGACCCAATCTGGGCTAGTACGGATCGCCTCTGTCCGCAGAGGGGATTTACCTCTCCAACAAACTGGCGACTCCACTGGGGAGACATTGGTTGGAGTTTGTCTTGTCTTTTCGGTTGATTTTCGTCTCTATCTGCATGATCAACTCTTTTGGTTCACTTTTTTCTAGTGTTAAACCTCTGTTTAGCCTCACCATCCCTAATATGCTCCATGTTTTCTCTTTTTTATTTTTGTACTTAGTAAACTCGACTGGCGCATTTTTTTCCCTGACAGTCGTGCCAACTAGCGCTTGTTTCTAGTTCATCCCCTACGCCAATGTTGTTCTGGCGCTAGTTTCAGCCTGACAGTCGCGCCAATCCTGTGTGGTGCTAGGGTTTTCTCCTTTCTGAGATTTCTAGACTTGATTTGTGGTTTTGGTGTAATTTTTTCGACTGCCTGAGTGTTCTGGAGCCTTGGTTGACTATGTGTGACCTTCATCCTCCGGTTGTTTTCCCTCTACTATCAGTTTTACATTCTAGCCCTAGGGCATCTAGGTGCTATAGTGTGTCGAGCCTCTCGTGGGAGTTTTTTGGTTCTCGTTTGATCAGTCAATTTCATTGTTGCTTCTTTGCATTCGTTTGGTGGTTTTTTATTGTTTTATTGCGTTATTTGAGTGATTGGTCTCTTTCTCATTCGAATTTCGCCTTGTCTCATTTCGAGCCTAGATTACACGGTTCATACGAGTCTTTGGGATTCCTCTTTGATTTGAGGGATTTCTTCGTCAGTTTGAGGTCTGATTGTGTGTTTTGGATTGAGTGAGCTTGCTTGTCTTTGCTCTTTTGCTATCACTTCTCAAATTGTTGTTGTTTCTTCGTGTACGTGTAGGTGTTCGAACATCCTAGGGGGGAGAATTGTGATCTGCCAAAGCGAAGGATGGAAGCGCCATATTCTCTGCAAGAAACAACAGCGTGGGACTTAAGGTAGGTCTCTTGTCGCATCGTGGTCTTTTGTAACTAGGAACCTGCGTCTTAGCGTGACTCGGTTGTTGCTAGACCTGATCTGGGCTAGTACGGATTGCCTCTGTCCGTAGAGGGGATTTACCTCTCCAACAAACTGGCGACTCCGCTGGGGAGACATTGATTGGAATTTATCTTGTCTTTTCGGTTGATTTTGGTCTCTGTCTGCTTGATCAGCTCTTTTGGTTCGCTTTTTTCTAGTGTTAAACCTCTGTTTAGCCTCACCATCCTTGATCTGCTCCCTGTTTGCTCTTTTTTATTTTTGTCCTTAGTAAACTCTACTAGCGTGGTTTTTTCCCTAACAGTCGTGCCAACTGGCACTTGTTGTTAGTTCAACCCCCACGCCAATCATGTTCTGGCGCTAGTTTCAGCCTGACAGTCGCTCCAATCCTGTGTGGTGCTAGGGTTTGCTCCTTTCTGAGCTTTCTGAGCTTGATTTGTGGTTTTGGTGTCATTTTTTCGACTGCCGGAGTGTTCTGGAGCCTTGGTTGACTGTGTGTGACCTTCATCCTCCAGTTGTTTTCCCTCTACTATCGGTTTTACATTCTAGCCCTAGGGCATCTAGGTGCTATAGTGTGTCGAGCCTCCCGTGGGAGTTTTTTGGTTCTCGTTTGATCAATCAATTTCATTGTTGCTTCTTTGCATTCGTTTGGTGGTTTTTCATTGTTTTATTGCGTTATTTGAGTGTTTGGTCTCTTTCTCATTCGAATTTCGCCTTGTCTTGTTTCGAGCCTAGATTACACAGTTCGTATGAGTCTTTGGGATTCCTCTTTGATTTGAGGGATTTCTTCGTCAGTTTGAGGTCTGATTGTGTGTTTTGCATTGAGTGAGCTTGCTTGTCTTTGCTCTTTTGCAATCACTTCTCAAATTGTTCTTTTCATTAGTTTTCATTTTGTTTAGTGCACTTTGCTCTTAAACATTGAAAATACAAAAAAATCAAATCTCTTTTGCTTTTGATTATTTAATGTGAATTGAAATATTTTCTGCGTTATTAGTGTTGTATAACTCTGAAGGAAAAGCTTTTAGCTTCATTAGCGTGCATTAGAGACACTAGCGATTGTTTTGTGATCATTTTGTTATTGTGTGAAAGCTCTTAACCTTCCCGTATTCATCGAACAAAGTGATACATTGTGGCATGTAGTGTGCATTTAGAGGATTTTGAGACATAACATTCGGTAGGGCCTGAAAATTGAAACATAATTGAAGATCAACACTAAAATTTATTCAATTTATCTTAAGGCAGCATTGAAACATTAACGAAATATTTAGAGGTCTAGGCTAGTGACGTGTTCCGGCGTCGTTAAACCTAGTAGTTGTCGTTGGCCTCTTGGCTTTACACAGTGCTAGTACGGACTTGTGCTCCCCGTACTGTCGCGTATATAAAGGGAGACCCCACTAGGTCGCTATCCTTTATCCATAGGAAGCTGATTCTACCGCCTTATACCCATGATACACCAGACACAACATTCGGGGAGATTGCTTGCACGTACATCAAGTTCTTGGTTGATTTCTCTTTCATTTTGAAACCAAGGTGTATATTGCAGTTCACGGATATCTGGTACACCCTTTGCCTAGAGTTCCAGAGTAGTCATTTTGATCTTTCTGACTCATTAAACTTGAAAGGATCATCAAGCGCTTGTCCTTTCACGCTTGCTTCAAAATTGAAAGAGATAGAGTCACCTTTCATCCGTTTATCGACTCTTAAAACATGAAATGGTGAAGTTTCTAAGTTTCAATGTGGTAAAATAAATCACCTGCGATCACATGCCCTTTTAGAGTTTGCTTGTTGGCCGTTTGATTGTGTGCCTTGGTTTTTCCCTGTGTGCTTTTGTTTGATCTCTTCCTCTTGTCATTACTGTCATAGTGTTGAAACCCTCAGTTTCGTCTACTGGTAGTCCTTACACAGACGACTCATCAAAGGTCTCTCAATCCTCTGCTGAACCTCAGCAACCCATTGTCTCTGAGTTTCCCTATGGGGGACCAGTTCTATCTGAGCTTCCCTTTGGAGGACCAGTTGAGTTCAATTGGCCCTTATCTAACGCTTGGTTTGGATTTGGAGTAGGGGAATATTTCCCTCCTCTTACATCGGGTTCGCCTTTTCTAGCTTCTCCTATTCCTCCTAGTCCTTGCCGTCTTTTAGAAGATCTAGCGGTAGGGTCAGATATGGGCTCATCCAGTCCTTCTCCTAGTGAGGAAATCCCCACATCTGGTGAATATTACTAGTTGTTCCCAGAAGACAACCCCGAGTTATCTGTCATGTCTTCGCCTAGTCCTTCGCTTCCAGCGGGGTATAGATCTTTAAGTCAGATTATGACTGTTGTCGCCTCTATGGGAGTATCAACTCCCTCTACGAGGCCAATTATTCCTTCGTTAGGGATGTCCCCAAGGACGCCCCTCATGTCATCTCCTCAGGTTACATCAGTACCTGTTAGGCCTACTGTCTATGTGGCCACATCTACACCTGCTATTACTACTCAATCCGTCAGGACCACGTCACTTCCCGAAGACATCTACATAGCATCTGCTATTCCGGAGAACATCTCTCCTGAGGAGTATCGGTTGTATCTGCAGCAGTCGAACACTAAGGTTGGTCAATCCTCCCAAGATCCCAACCATCCTTATTTTTCGCATTATGCATAGGATGGTACACCCGTCTACATTTTTCCATATCAGTACGATGAGTAGGGAAACCCTCTATGTTTTCCTTCTCTAGAGGCTTATTAGTATGTTCAAGGTTTTCTATCTGCCCAGGCTGGGCAACCTTCCAACCCGCAAGGAAAACCCTTCCAGGGCCAACCTTTAGGCCAGCTTGGTCATCTCTATGACCCGCAAGGACAACCCTTACAGGGCCAACCTTCGGGCTAGCAGGGGTTGTTATACCGTCCGCAAGGACAATCCTACAACCCTCAGGGTCAACCTATACAGCCTCGCCCTGTGGTCCAACCAGGGCAACCTCAAGGACCCACAGGTCAATTGGGGTACCAGCCAGGGCCGTTGTACGGTCCTGGGGTGAAAATCCAACCCTCTTAACCTATGGTGCAACCTCTGCAACCTCACTTTCCTATCGGTCTGAATGTTGCACAGCCAGGGCCCTCTTATGGTCCTATTACAGGCCAAACTGGCTATCAGACACAGCTTGGCCCTATCTTGCCACTAGGTCAACTAGCTCATCTGGGGCAGCTTGGTGTCCCTCATCAGCCAGGTCAACTTGTTCAACCAAGGCAACTTGTTCACCTGGGTCAACCTGTTCAACCAGGGTAGCCCGCTCAGCCAAGTCAACCTGTCCAACCAGGCCAGACTGCACATCCTTTCAACCCTGCTCAAGAGCCGATTTACTCTATGCCGCAGCCGAATCCGCTTGTGCGCCCAACTTATCAAGCTCAGCAGGGTCCCACTTACCAACAACCCGCTCAACCCCAAGGCGGTTATTATCTTCAAGGTAAATCTCAACCGGTTTACAACCCGCCACAAGGTTCTAATTATTATCTTCAACAACCAGGCTATACCTATACTCAACAATCAAATCCATATACTGTTCAAACGGGGCCGACATATAATTAGGGTCCATACCCTGGTTATCAACCCCCATACCCTGGTTATCAGCAACCGTATCAGACCAACTATACGGCTTACACCCCCTATGGTCAGAATCCCCCGGGATAGAACCAATGGGGGCAAGGTTATGCTCAACCAGGGTGGAGTACAGGTACAAGTCCTTATCGAGGGCCTGGTATGCCTTTCAATCCTCAGTTACCTTTCCTCGCTACGTTGGAATTACTGAATGTTTCTAAAGTGACCAATGATCCGATTCTTCACAATCCTTATTGGCCTCCAGTTCCAACCAAGGTGCCCGGTGATTGTCCTAAGTTTGAAGGTAAAGCTAGAGAAGACCCCCAAGCTCATGTAATGACCTACCATCTGTGGTTTTCATCCAACTCTTGGGTGGATGATAGAATTACCCCGCGGTATCTTTCAAGACTCCAATACGTTAGCTATGGATTTTCTGATGCACTTTCAGTTACCGGTTCGTTACGAAGCCGAGACGCATCTCCTGACTTCTCTCAAGCAGGATAAAGCCACCCACATATTTGATCATATTCATGAGTGGCGACGTCGTCGTAGACTGATCAAGTTCGATATACCTAATTAGCTACTAACTCATTGGTTCACTACCTCCTTCGTTAACAAGATCGCTCAAGATATTGCTATGGGGGCATGTGTCACTGAAGAACAAGCCATCGTACGTGCCCAGTACCTTGATCTGGTGTACTCTTAGTCCGGCACGCTTTATGATATCTTGACTGATGCTCCACAGCCGAGGACCTCTAAAGCACAGGCTACCCCATCGATGGACGGTGTTATTGGTTCCGTTTCTCAAAATTCTCAAAAATCCTCTAATGGGAAGCAAAAGTCTAATTCTTCCAATAATTCTACTCTTCCCGTCCCTCTGGATTCTGGTAAAACTACGGAGGTCAATGCCATTTAGGATAATCCTACGGAAAAGGCCTCAAAAATAAAAAATAAGGGCAAAGGAAAATCCAAACCCGATGCCCCGAAACCAAAGTCTTCAAAACCTCGTGCTGACGATGGTTCCCAACGTAAACTGAAGTACCCTTGCCTTATCTGTGAAGGAGACCATTATACTAAAGATTGTCCCTGACGATCTGAAGTTAGTCAACTTCTGAAAGGCTCCAAAGGGACTCCAGAAGTTCTCAAAGAACTATTCCCATCTTAGCAGACCCAGATGGTTGAGCAGCCTTCACCATATGTACCATTTGGGTCCCAAGTCTTTATGATGAATGGTGCTGCACCTATCTCATTTTCTACGCGTTCGAAGGATTATGCTGGATCACGCTGGGCGGCTAGGAAGGAAGTCATGGATTGCCCACCTCCCCCACTTGTCTCTGGTCCTTTAGAAATTGAGAAGCCCAGCACTGAACCTATTGTGAGGCCACCTTCTAAAGGTGTTATGCGAAAATATTCCTATAACCCAAACGCTCGTGCCGCTTAGCACTACAGTATTTTTGAGGATTTGGCACAGGCGCCTTCTGCAATGTTTGCATTGGAAGTGCTTCAAAGTTGCCCATCGCAATGGAAAGCTCTGTTGTCTGCAATCGGTGGAATCGATCCCGCCGATTCTAATCTTCTCACCTTCAACCTAGAAAATTTTGTCCCCCGGCTTCCACATCAAATCACTCTTGTTATACAAGTCAGTATCAACGGCCTTAACATCCATAGAGCCGTTGTGGATGAAGGTGCTTCCACCTGTGTTATGTCATCCACCTGCTGGAAGGCCATTAGCTCTCCAACTCTTACTTCATCTCCCAATGCCCTAGAGGCATTTGATGGTTAGGAATCAAAACCCCTAGGTGTTCTCGAGAGTTTTCCGATCACGTTACAGGGGAAGACAGTCAACGTAGAAGTAGAAGTGGTTGACGCCAAGCTCAACTACAATCTCCTTCTTGGTCACAGTTGGACTCATGCCATGCTATGCGTTCCGTCCACCCTATTTCGGCTTCTGAAGTTCGTTGAAGAGGGAAAAATTATCACTGTGGATCAGTTGTCTTTCTTCACCTCATCCTCTAAGAACAACGTTCCTTACATGGATCAGATCCCCAATCCCCCCAACAATGTAAGACCTAGTCTTTTCAAGGACCTCGTCCTCATGGGTATCTTTCCCACGCCACCACCGCACACAGTTCAAATTAACATGATCTCTAGGTCAGACGACCCTTGGATCATCCCTTCGCCTGAACCGATGACCTCTTTTGGAGAATCGATGCCTTTAACTCCAGTTGAGATTAGTTATTGCGAAATAGTTGCTGCATCTGATCCTCCTCCTCCTAAACATGCTCCTTCGAGCATGGCTCTGGATATATATTCTCAATCCCCTTGGCTAGGCGATGCAAATTCGCTTGACCCTTTAAGAGAAGTCTTCCCTTCTGATGAAGCTATTTTTGAAACGATGTCTCTTAAAGATCTACCGTGGAGCATGGACATCATCGCTCCTCGTTCATGCCTGTCCTAGGGGCAATGTCTGATTGTCTAGAGCGTGATGTATCTAGTTATCCCCCTCTTGCGCCTCCTCCGTTGAGCTCGTCGGAGCATAGTTCCTCTTCTTGTGTCAAGCTCCTAAAACAATGAAACAAGTTGCTACGAGATTAGTTCTTTTAAGTGTGTCAACCTCGTTAAAATAATGAAACACGAGCCCGTTCAATTCGAGTTTTCATATATTTAGATCAAATCTCTTATGTTTTGAACCTTCACTCCATTTCCTATGGACTAAAGCTTGGGGGGCATGTACCTCAAATTGAGACACCATGCTGGGGGCATGCTCATTTTACTCATTTCAATCATAGTTTACATTTGTGTTTTAAGCCTACATAAAAATAAAACTCATTTTCGTGCATAGTTTGCATATGTGTTTCCATGTGTGCTTTTAAGCTTGCGTAAAAATAAAATGTGTGGTAATCCATTTTGTGAACCTTTCCATTGGGTCGTTTGTTATGCGACTAATGCATTAGATAACATTGTATTAGACATTTGCATAGCATGTAAAAACATCATGATATGCAAAAATATCCATCCATAAAGATATATATATATATATATATATATATATATATATATATATATATGTCGAATAATTTGCAATTTGTGTACATCACATAAAATAAAAAAATATACATGTCTATTTTAATAATAGTCGAATAGAGCATGTCTCTCAAAAATATGCATATAAAATCCCTAGATGACTAATCAGCGTGGTGCTTGTGGTAGCATGTCACCGCGCACACCAATCGCCTCAGTAATCGATGGAGGCGACTAGGCACCCCCATAGTGTGTCTCTGGTTAGCCATCGGGACATCTGCTAGCCGTGTATAATCTGGGATGCCCCGGGCGATACCCTCCAGGTTTTGGACTAGCTCGCTCCCTTTGCCGCCCTCAGCTTGAGGATCATGTGCGAGAGGGGTCCTCTGTGCTATGGGCAACATTCCGGCAGGCCTCTCTGGGCCAACATCTGCATACATATAGAACTATTCGTTAGAATAGGCATGTATCACAAAAAAATCATAAATACATAAAAATAAAAAATATTCTTACCCAGCTCCTCATCCTAGTCATCCCCCTCCAAGAGTGGAAGATCTGGGTCTCTCATGAAGTCAGTACCGACATAGGGCTAGTCCTCAACGAGGATCAGTTGTTGCCATAGCCATACAAAAAACTCGGGCCTCCAGGACATCTACTGGCCCCCTCCTGATCTGGGCATGAGTGCTGCCCATCGAGCCATCCTCGACTCCCTCAATGATGGCTTGGCGACTATCGCCCCCTAGCCTTGGAAAATTGGTAATCGTTCAAGAATGAATGATACCAGGATGGAACCATACCCAAACTGTTTTTGTTTGGCCTTCTTTCACTTCGTCAATTGCTGTTTGATGTTCGTTGTCATGGCAGTGGCCCAATAAAAAAGTGTAGGGTTCATGCATTCGTATGCTATTAGGAGCTGTGCTTTGGTTGCCTCATGTGGTGCCTGCAACCCCGCAGCTTGCGTAATGGTGTGGAGCACTACTCAGGGTGCTAGATCGGGGACCGTGTGGATATCTACCTTCCCACTGCCTGATCCTATCCATGCCCTTGGGCACACTCTTGCCATCACCATGTCCATTTTCTCACTAGAAGGTCTAGTCCCTGTCATCATCGACACTAGACCTCTGCGGGACAATCCAGTTATGAAATACACATCAGAGACCTCAAGTTCCAACACTTGGTCTCGAAGCCTGAACGATTCTTCGTTCTCGTCCCAAATGCTGATCAAATACTGCAATAGCTCAGGTTGTGCTCTCAAACATGGTGTCAGGAAGAAATTTTTGAGACCACAATTTCAGAGAGCATTCATGCATGCTTCACTCTGCATGGCCATTTAATCCTCTTCACCATGCTCCCTTTCCTTCCACACAATCACCATTGTGGTTGTGTATCTGCACCAACATGGTCATAAACACCTCATTAGATCTCTGCAACATTCAGAAATTCATTTTATTGGCTCACATTTGAGGCGGAAATTTGAGTCACGCCATTGGCGCGACCCCTTTGCAAAAAGGAGCCAATTGGCGCGGGTTTGTGCTTGATACTCGCGCCAATTGGTCGAGCCCTAATTTTGCAAAGGGTCCCCCCCTGGGATAAAAAACACAATGGAAATCTACAAAAAATGAATAAAAAAAAAACTAAGGAGAGTGCCTCTTACCTGGAACGGATGAGAACCAGAATGATGTACTGGATTGACCAAAATCGTCGCCGCAAGTTTGCACAGCAAAAGCTCATTGTTGCTCTCAAAAGAGGTAAAAAGTAAAAGTGAATAAGTTTTACTATTTTTGGCATATTTATAACTTTTCAAAGTCAAAATTAGGTTTTGAAAGTCATTTTTCCAATATTTTATTATATTTTGTCGAAAAATGGATTTTACGCTCTCTTTCATGTGCAGCAACAGGTTTTTACACAGCTTGGACGACGATACGAGTTGTATTTTATACTTTTTCGAACTCAGTAAAAACATGAAAAAGTCATTTTTGGAGTCATCTTTTAGCTCTTTTCTGACTCTCTAAACATGAAAAGATTGCCGAGTCGCTTGTCATTTTTTTCTCGTTAAATTGGCTGCGAAACAAAATCTACCAAGTATACGTTTACCCCTTTTTCGAGTTGGGATGGATTATTTACGAAAAAGGAATACCCTAGCCTATCGCGACTAGGAGGCTTTCTCAGACACAATTTTCTACCTTTTCGGATCTGAGGAACTATTTACGAAAAGGGACTGTTGGAGTTTAATTTTCCACTGTCTTTTCAAACTCTCTAAACATGAAAATATGCCGAGTTCTTCCTTTATCAAACTCGTTAAAACCTGATGACATCGAATTCAGTCGTAATGACAATATTCAAGTTTCTCCTTCCTAGGGCTCATTAAATGTACTAGGATGGATTCGTCTGAAGGAAAAAATTATATCACAAGCATATGCTATCCCCTTCAAGCTTGTTTTAAAAAATAATTGGGGTACTCGCCAGAAATGGTGGGGAAAATGGAACCAGTATCATCATCGCATCGACAGTATGTCACTCTTGAACATGGCACTTGTCTGCATTCTTGTCAGGTTGGGGACATCTCATCTCATTCTCTGCTTGCCTCCGTGGGTTTGGGTAATCCCTTTTGACCTCTCATCTGCTCTTTGCCTCGTCATCATAACATTTGATATTTTGATGTAAAATACTGCCAAATCCACTGTTGTGCCGCCGATATGTTCAAGAGAAGTTGACCTCTGCAGTTTCAACCTTCCTCCGATTCTCATCTGATCCTGATTCACAAACATTATATTCCTCTGTCTCGCGTCGATGATGTGGGAAACACTATGGCCCACCTTCGATCAAGGTTACTTCCTGTCAACTTCAGCTCATTATCCAGGAAGCTAATCTAGAGACTCCCTTCCAGTACCTTGGAGCCTGCATGCCTCAATGGCAAGTTCTTCGCATTTGACGCAAGGTTTTCATCATCGACCTTTGAT
Organism: Pinus albicaulis; assembly: GCA_034641835.2. Classification (NCBI taxonomy): domain Eukaryota; kingdom Viridiplantae; phylum Streptophyta; class Pinopsida; order Pinales; family Pinaceae; genus Pinus; species Pinus albicaulis. Next base: position 43,125 of record JAXQQM020082676.1, read on the forward strand.
CGGATGATTCTGCGGGTGTTCAACGCTAGATCACTACTCAAATTCCATGGATTGTACCTATAGTACCTTGAGGGCGATTGTCATTATTGGTGGTTCCTCTCACGTCTGTTAACAACTTTCATCATTGGCTGGTAATCAGACGATGTTCCTGCATGTTCGACTTCAGCTCACTAATTCACATGCTTGAACTTGTACTCTGTTTAGGTTGAGATGGAGCACAAGACCATGGATTTTGTCTGTTGGAATCCAGGCTGCAGATTTTGTGGATTATCATGATTGGTTACATGACTCATTGATTGGATGGCTGTGACCATACCTGAGTCTATTTATCGATCCTCACTGGATGGCTGCGTCCATGCCTTGGATCTTGATTATTGTATACTCTATTATGGATGGTTGCGCCCATACCATATATATCATGTATTTGAGATATCAGTTGTACTTGTCTATATAGGTTTTCTGACGGCAGTGTTTTTAGTTGGACACATTCTCGTAAAGCATTTCACCCCTCTCTCTCTCAGGCCTCATGCTTTAGGGGGCATCTGTTACATAGTAATTTGTCACCGTCCCTGCAATCCCCCATCCCACACATTGGAGGGCCTATTCCATGACCTGTGGGCAGTGACATGACCTGAAACCACTTTCATGGCATCCCCCTTGACAAGGACAATCATTCCCCTGAAGACAGTTTCCTGTGAAAAGCCCTAAAAATAGACCTTTTGGCCTTGGCGCGACTAGCCAGTTCAGCCCTCGTGCTAATGGGGGAAATACACCAAAGAGGGCGCGCCAACTGGCACTCTGTCCCAGTGTATTACTCACGCCAAGCTTAATAAGGATTTTTTTTTTTAAATAAATGGCGGAAGTTTGATTCCAACCAACTCCTGAACGAGTCTCTAAAATGAGTTGGGAGGTTTGGCTCCGGATCTCCATGTAGGGGAAGTGGTTTTCCAAATATCATGGAAGCTTCCTCGAGGATAGGGCCAATCCCACCATTGTAGGGATCCCAACTCCTCTTCCACCATCTATATAAGCTTGCCATTTTCCCTTTACAAGCTAGCCTGAATAGAGCTGAATCAGTAGTAAAGAGATTATCGCCAGATAGCCGAAGAGAGAGAGAGCCTTGTCCCATCCCGACGAGCTTCACCGAGACGTGCTTTGCTGTTGACCCGCCGAAGGAAGATCCAGCGTCAGAGCTTAGGTTGTATCTTTCTTTCGTTGTGATTAATAATAAATGACTTCGATTATGGTTCCATTCATATGTTCATGTCTTATGTTATGAATTATATCTTATATGACCGATATATGGTTGCATGTATTAGGTTTTACCCTTGTGTGCTGTTTTTCTTCATGTACGTGCAGGTGTTCGAACATGCTAGGTGGGATAATTGTGATCTGCCAAAGATAAGGACGGAAGCGCCTTCTTCTCTGCAAGCAACAACAACGTGGGACTTAAGGTAGGCCTCTTGTCGCATCGTGGTCTTTTTTAACTAGGAACCTGCGTCTTAGAGTGACTCGGTTGTTGCTAGACCACCTCTCCAACAAACTGGCGACACCACTGGGGATCGAACCTAGAATCTCTGTTTTCGTAGACCAGAGATAGAGTCATCTTTTACTCATTTCTTGACTCTTAAAATATGAAACGGTAGAGTTTTGTTTCAATGTTTTAAAAAATTCACTGCCCACAAAATATTCGTGGTTAAAGTTATTTTCCTTAGGGTGTTGTTTTGAGTTGTTTCTAATGGCAACTTTTCTAGAGTTCACCAACCAAGGAATCCCCTCCGATGGGAATCCTGGTCATTTTCCTCCTTTTGGGAATGTTGGTGCCCCCTATATGGCAACGTTGTCCCTTCCTGGGTTAACTGTTGGGTTGCCTGTTTGGTTGTTCTCAACCTCTGTGGTTCTGAATGTCCCGTTTACTATTCAATCAGTTCCTTCGCCTGAACAACATCATGTTGATTCCAAGGTGGACCTCTCCCCTTCTTCACCTGTTTCTTCGTCCTCCTCTTCTACTTCACTTGGTGAAAGTATGGATTCGAGTAACCAAGTGGCTAAGAAGAAGAAGAAGTCCAATAAGAGAGAGGCTAAGGCTGCAACTATTGCCTCCGAAACATTTCCTCTTGATAAACCTTCCAACCCTCTATGGAAAGTCAAGTTCCCTTGCATGTTGTGCATGAGAGACCATATTATTCGAGACTACCCTGGCATTCCCAAGGTGCTCGAAGTATGGTCCAACGGTCGCCCACTGTTGCCTTTGGCTTTCGGGAGTCAGGTTGGGGGCACCTCTTCAGCTAGTGCTGGTAAAGCTCTTAAGTTTTAGGGTAAGCTCACCAATCCCTGTAAGTTGTGTGAAGGGCACCATGCCATTCACCTTTTTTTGTATATGGATGAAGCCAAGAGAGTTTTGGACAACTCGACTATTTCTATACCATGCCTTCCGGCTGGATACAAATAGCTTTCTTTGAGTCCTCTACCAGCTGATCCTACGATCAGTCAAGAGTCATCCTTGGTCGATCCCACTCCCCCGGAAATTCAAATTCAGGAATTCGTTCCCAACCAACCATTGGTCATGGGATCAGTTGAGCTGGCCCTGTCTGTAGTGCACCAGGTCTTTTTCGTTGAGAGTGGCTCTCACCTCCCTCAGGTTCTTCTTGTTTCTTCAGATTCCTCACACTTGGAGAAAGATTCTCCTATCCCTATATCTCAAGAAGCCACTCCTCCAGCTCCCGTGATGGAGGTCCCGAAGGATACCCCTCCCACCTTTGAGATGGAGGCCATGGAGGATGCTCCTTCTTCTTTTGTAACACCAAGGGAAGACCATCTCAGTTCGATGGTAGCCCCTCCAAATAGTTTGGTCGCTTCCTTTGATTAGAATCAATTTGCAAGATACCGCCTTCCATCTTATGTGCCTTTTGAGATAACGGTACAGGCCTTTGGTTTGGTCATACACAGCACTATTATAGATGAAGGTGCGTTTGTTAGTATTTTATCCTCAACTACTTGGCAAGCTTTCGGTTCGCCGCCGCTTGTGCCTGTTACGCAGAATCTGCTAGCATTTAACAGAAGAACTAGTCAACTGTTAGGGATCCTTCCAAGGTTACCTATTACTTTGGGAGGTAAAACCATCCATATGGACCTGATGGTTGTTCCAGGCCCCTTGGATTTCAATCTGATCTTGGGGCGTGATTACACCTATGCCATGGGAGTGCTTGTCTCCTCCCTTTTTCATGTGGTCTGTTTTCCACATGAAGGATGGATCGTGACCATTGATTAGTGTTTTTTCTTTGGTCCTGATGTGGCAACTGGCCCGCCATCATCCCTTCCTAGTTTTTATCCACCCGTTGTATCTGCCCCACCACAGGTCAACTATGTGGCTACCTACCCGATGCCTGTACTCAGTGATAGCACCGTTGTGCATCATGTGCTAGGGGCATTGGGCCCTGACTTCTAGGACGTTTTCCTTCCATCGGGTGTGGAACTCTTGGAAGCAATGACTTCTTGTTCATTATGATGAGGTTGGTCATAGCATAGTTCGTTTTCCTGTGTCAAGCTCCTTAAACCATGAAACAAGGTGTCCGGAGCATAGTTCGTTTTCTTGTGTCAAGCTCATTAAAAAATGAAACAAGGTGTTTCGAGGATATTTTTTCTTCTGTATCAACCTCGTTAAAAAATGAAACAAGGTCATCTAAGGATAGTTCTTTTAATGTGTCAACCTTGTTAAAACAATGAAACACTTTCCTGTTCAATTCGAGTCTTTTGATAAGATATCGTAACATCCCAATCTAGTCTTTCTCCTGATCTTGTAATTTGAACCTTCACTCCATCTGCCTTTCATATGGACTGAAGCTTAGGGGGCATGTACCTCGAATTGAGTCACCATGCTAGGGGCATGCTTAATTTTTCAAGCATAGTTTGTTTCCATTTCAAGCTTGTGTAAAAATGAAACCGGTTTCAAGCATAGTTTATCTTTGTTTCAAGCTTGTGTAAAAATGAAACCAACTTCAAGAGAAGTTTTCTGATTTCAAGCTTGTGTAAAAATGAAACCATTCCCATTTTACCTCTTTTGATTTCCATTTTATCAGCCTGTTTTTGCTAGATGAGCCTTGGTTTTCTCACTCCATCGTCACTATTTTCTTGGCTGATCATATGCCTTCACTTGGTTGTTTTACCCATTCCTAAGGAACCGCTATAATGAGTGGTCTTATTAGCCATCCTCTTGACCTTTACTTGTTCTGAGTAGTTCCACCATTACCGAAACCAGTAACTACCCTTTATACCACTCGTTCCTCCAAGAGGAGTCAACTTTCAGCTCTTTTCTGACTCTCTAAAATTGAAAAGATTGTCGAGTCGCTTATCGTTTTGATCTTGTTAAATTGGCTATGAAACAAAATCTACCAAGTATAATTTTACCCCTTTTTCAGGCTGGGATAGATTATTTACGAAAAAGGAATACCCTAGCCTATCGCGACTAGGAGGTTCTCTTAGATATAGTTTTCTACCTTTTTGGATCTGTGAGACTATCTATGAAAAGGGACTACTAGAATTTACTTTTCCACTATCTTTTCAAACTCTCTAATCATGAAAATACGTCAAGTTATTCCTTTGTCAGACTCGTTAAAACTTGATGACATCGGATTCCGTCGTAATGACGATACTTGAGTTCCTCCTTCCTAGGGCTCGTTAAATTTACTAGGTTGGATTTGTCCGAAGGACAAACTTATATGACAAGCATATGGTATCATCTTCAAGCTTGTGTAAAAATAAAGAGGTACTCGCCAGAAATGGTGGGGGGAAATGGAACCAGTATCAGCACCATGTTGGTAGTATGTCACTCTTGAACATGGCACTTATCTGCATTCGTGTCGAGTTGGGGACTTCTCATCTCATTTTCTGCTTTCCTCCATGGGTTTGGGTTATCTCTTTTGACCACTCATCTGCTCTTTGCCTTTTCATCATGACCTCAGATCTTTTGATGTCAAATACTTCCAAATCCAGTGTCGTGTCGCCGATATGTTCAAGAGAAGTTGACCTCTGCAGTTTCAACCTTCCTCTGATTCTCATCTGATCCTGATTCACAAACATTATGTTCCTCTATCTCATGTCGATGATGTGGGAAACACTATGGCCCACCTTCGATCAAGGTGACTTTCTGTCGACTTCAGCTCATTATCCAGGAAGCTGATCTAGAGACTCCCTTCGGCTACCTTGGATCCTGCATGCCTCAATGGTAGTTTCTTCGCATTCGACGTGGGGTTTTCATCATTGGCCTCCGATCGAATGATTCTGCAGGTGTTCGATGCCAGCTCACTGTTCACATTCCATGGATTTTACCTATAGTACCTTGAGGGCCATTGTCATTATTGGTGGTTCCTCTCGTGTCTGTTAACGACTTTCATCATTGGTTGGTAATCAGATGATGTTCTTTCATGTTTGACTTCAGCTCACTTATTCACATGCTTGGACTTGTACTCTATGCAGGTCAAGATGGAGCACAAGACCTTGTGTTTTATCTGATGGAATCTAGGCTACGGATTTTGTGGATTATCATGATTGGCTACATGACTCATTGATTGGATGGTTGCGACCATACCTGGGTCTATTTATTGATCCTCACTGGATGGCTACGTCCATACCTTGGATCTTGATTATTGTATACTCTATTATGGATGGCTGCACCCATACCACACATCATGTATTTGGGATATTAGTTGTACTTATCTACGCAGGTTTTTCCAACGGCAGTGTTTTCAGTTGGGCACGTTCTCGTAAAGCATTTCACCCCTATCTCTCTCTCGGGCCTCATGCTTTAGGGGTCATCTGTTACATAGTAATTTTTCACCATCCCTACAATCCCCTGTCCTGCACATTGGAGGGCCTATTCCATGACCTGTGAGCAGTGACATGACCTGAAACCTCTTTCATGGCATCCCTCTTGACAAGGAAAATCATTCCTCTGAAGACAGTTTCCTGTAAAAAGCCCTAAAAATAGCCCTTTTGGCCTTGACACAACTAGCTAGTTCAGCCCTCGCACCAATGGGGGAAATCCACCAAAGAGGGAATGCCAACTGGCGCTCTGTCCCAGTGTATTACTCGTGCCAAGCTTAATAAGGATTGTTTTTTTTAAATAAATGGAAAAAGTTTGATTCCAACCAACTCCTGAACGAGTCTCTAAAATGAGTTGGGAGGTTTGGCTCCAGATCTCCATGTAGGGGAAGTGGTTTTCCACCTATCATGGAAGCTTCCTTGAGGATAGGGCCAATCCCACAATTGTAGGGATCCCAACTCCCCTTCCACCATCTATATAAGCTTGCCATTTTCCCTTTGCAAGCTAGCCTTAGTGATCATAGTACTAAGAGCTAAATCTGTAGCAAGGATACTATCACCAGACAGCCTTTGAGAGCCAAGCCAAAGAGAGAGAGCTTTATCCCACTTCTGACGAGCTTCATTAAGAGATGCTCTGCTATCGACCTGCCGAAGGAAGATCTAGTGTCAGAGCTCAGGTTGTATCTTTCTTTCATTTTTATTATTAATAAATGACTTTGATTATCGTTTCATTCATGTATCTTTATCTTTGATGCAATGAATTGCATCTTCTCTGACTGATGTATAGTTACAAGATTTAGATTCTATGATGTGTATCGTCATGTTTCTTCGCATGTGTGCAGGTGTTCGGACGCACTAAGCGGAAGGATCATGATCTGCCAAAGCGGAGGAAGGGAAGCATCATCCTTCCTTCGACAACCATCGCATAGGACCTGAGGTAGGAAACTTGTCATTTCTTATCATTTTGTAACTAGAGACCTGCATCACTGCGTGATTGATTGTTGCTAGACCCAATCTGGGCTAGTAGGGATCACCTCTGTCTGCAGAGGGGATTTACCTCTCCAACACCTTGATATATCAAAGGTGCATTAGTATGGACGAAAGGCAATGACCAAATATCCATAATGACCCTCATGAGTTATAAATGTTTTTTTTAGAATGTATTTAGTCTTCATTCTAATTTAATGATATCTTGAAAAAATATCAAACTTGGTGAAGTAAATTTCTCCATGATATTCATCCAACAATTCATCAATGATAGGAATAGGAAATTTGTCTTTAATAGTGATCTTGTTGAGCTCCCTATAATATGGACAAATACGCCATGATCTATCCTTCTTGTGCATAATACTACGGGCATAGAAAGAATTTTGACTAGGTTAAATTATACCAACCTCTAGAATTTCTGCAACCATACGTACAATTTCACTCTTTTGGGCATAACGATATCGGTAAGGTGCGATGTTTGGAGGAACACTTCCTCGAATAAAATGAATAACATGATCATGATCACAAATATGTGGGAGGCCTTTGGGGAGTCTCAAATACCTTGGAGTTGTCTAATACTTTTTTGAGATATGGAGAAATATATTATTTTGATGTTTGAACCTCTAGTGAGAATAATTATGCAATAACGCCTCGTTGTTATTTCTTCGGAATTTTTTCATGCCATCGAGAGATGATTATATTTCTTGTTTTCCCTACGATATCTCTTAATTCAACTTCCTTTCATTCCATCAAGAAAATTTCTTGAAAATTAAAATTTATTGTCCCCAGGAATTGTAACCATTGGACTCCTAGGACAACATAAGCACCACCCATTATAATGGAGAGCAACCGAGACTATTCAAAACATATTCCACCATGGTTAACTTGATATTGTGGAAATTTCCCATAGAAATTTATAGTTCCTCCATTGCAACCATCTCTTGACACTCACAGAATAACTGAAGCCAAAGAAGCAATTAAATTCCTTTTCTATCCTACAATGAATAAAATTATGAGTACTATGTGAATCAATAAACACTATTACCTTTTTCTTCTTGATATATCCTTCTATTTTGAGCATTTGAGGAGCAATGGTCTTAGCCTTCCAATGCATTGCGAATATCATTGGTTTCATTTCTTCTTTCGTATGGGTTGGTTTTTGGTGTATATATCCTCTTTTGATGTTTCTTGTTCCTTTTTATCCCTCCTCTTCACAATATATGTAGAATAATTTCTTCTCAACACACTTATGGCATTTGTTGTATTTTCTATCACAACTATAACAAAGCCATTTTTTTCTCTTTTTCCTCCAATTTTTGTGGAATCAACCTTGTGGGTTATGGAAGGCTAGGAGAAAAAAATTCATCTTTATATTTTTAAGTGTTAGACTTCCTTGTTTCCATAAATTTTCTTTCAACTTTTCTTGCCACCTTGAATGCCTTCTCCAATGAATTAGGTTCCCAAAGGTGAACCTCATGTTGGATTATCCTTCAAATTCTTATGAAGACATCAATCCAATTCTCCTCTAAAGAATGTTATTTACCCTGATATTCATTTTTTGGACGTCCTCAATGTGCTCTTGTTATTGAACCCTTTTGTTTGATATTTATCAATTGGCTGAAAGGTGTTGCTCTTTGTATCCTCATATTATCATTTCCTCTGTAAAAATTGACCAAGTGACAAGTGGTTTACGAGAACAAAGCCATCAATACCATACAAAATGATTGGGTTCTAAATATAAAGTTGCAATGTGTACCTTTTGTGTGTGTTGCACACCATGGAGATAAAATATTGCTCCATCTGTGGTATTCATGTTCTTTGGATCCTTGCTTTCAAGCTTCCTCGTATCGATCTTTGGAATGTGGTATTTCTTAAACTCGACATTAGAAGTCTCTAAATCATAATTCATATTCATTTTTTTCCTCATCATGATTTTTCATGGATTATCTTGTCACCAACGGGATGCCTTTCTTCTAGCAGCTTTTCCAAACCTTCCTTAAACCTCTCTATCATGACATTCATCATTGCTTCCATGTTTTCTTTTAAACCAATGATTCAGAACTACCATGTCCCTTTTTATACCATCTATATTAACATTCATCATGGCTTCGATTCATTTTTTGTTACTTTTTTCTAAAGCAAAATTTGTTGCACTTGGTCTCGTAAATTTGATATATCAATTGCATTTCTTTTACTCTTCTTCATGCGTCATAAAGAGATTTCTACTTGATTACTAGGTGTGTCCATTTTTTTTAATATGAATTTTGGAATCAAACAATGATATATATGCTTCACTATTCCCCTTGAATCACTTCATCTTGATTTTTCAAACAAAAGTTATGCAAAATTTAAAAAAATACACACCCGTTTCTTTCTTTTAAGAGCTTGATATTGAAAGCTGTTGAGTTTGTGCAATTTCAGATCTACAATATCTAAACTTTCATCTTGTGGTATCCTTTTTTCTTCTTTCCAACTCCATAAGTCATACCAAGATTGGATGCTTGAGAATAGTTATGCACAATCTCCCACGGTATTTGATTATGGGCGGTTCGATGAAGAGAACTTTATTATGGGATGCCAGCATATCCTTTCTTTCAACCTTGGACTTGAAATGACCTTAAAAAAATAAGTCTATCACACAAATTATCTTTTATGAATTCATCTGATGCTCAGAAGAAAAGGTGTGTTCATTTTCTAAGTCACTGTTTTTTTAGATGGATTGACCTACAAAAACCCTAACTTCCTCGAGACCATATCTCCAAAAATATAGTGAACCGAGATCTGAAATTTATTACAAGAGGTTCACCAATATTTCAACTCCAATTAGTTGCAATTTCATATTACGAAGATTCGTATAAAATTATAGCAAAAATTTTCAAGATGACTTTGTTTGAAGAAGAGAAACCTAGAATCCCAAGATACAAAAAAATGTTGTGCAACTAGCGCAAAAGAACGGAGAAGAAAAGATAGATCAATGACTTAAAAAATTGCCCTTTTTGAGGAAACCTCCTTTAAATTAAATAAAAGAATAATTTACGGATAAGCATAGCTTGTCACATTGAAATTATTTACGGATAAGTGTGAACACGGTATTAGAACATGCTCAAGATGTATGTTATCCACTAGCCCAAGGTATGGGAAGATGTCTTTGATAGATTTTTCTTACAATAATGGTTATCAAGAGTCATTAGATGAATTCTCTTGAAGTCTTCTATGGTAGGAAGTGTAATATCTGATCAATTGGGATACGTCCAATGGATAAAGTCACACTCGGCCCTAGATATGTTAAACGAAATGGAATAGGAATTAATCAACATAAAGAAAAAATTGAAGTTATCCCAAAGCCGCAAAGGAGTTATACGAACCAAAACTAAACTCGTAAGGAATATTTAGTAGGAGATCATGTATATATCCAACTTAGGACAAAATGAACTTCCTTAAAAGTGGTATTGTATCTAAGTTAGCACCAATATATCATGGACACTTCCATATCTTGGAGAGAATAAGGCCAATAGCATACGGACTTGTGTTGCCTCCCACGGTGAAGGCACGTGATGTGTTTCATGTATCCTTGATTAAAATATATAAACATTATGCTAATATTATTATTGATTGGGATTTGACACATGCGAAATTATGAAAAATTCAATCCCGAACCTTAGTGCACATACTCTACAAGAGGGATATTATGCTACATATTCGATTCATTGTGCAAGTAAATGTGCAACTAAAGCACTAGACTAAATGAAGCAACATGGGAATTGGAGGATGCCATGAGAAAGTCATACCCATTATTCTTCTCTATAGAAATTTAATTCTACAAAAATTAGAACACCATGGAGAGGGTGTTCTTTAATGGGGTGGGGATTGTACTAGTATCCTTTTCTAATCCTAATTTTTATAAATATGATCTGAGATTATTATATTGAAGGGCCAACATTTATGTCAAGCCGAAATTATTTGATTAAGTTATAAATTTTTTAAAGTTGAAGAAGAAGGATTAGCCTATATGGATCCCTTTATGTTGGCAATGTTTGAAAGGATAGCTTACTTAAGGATGTTTGATGCTACACCAAAGCATCAAAGTATTTTAGCCATAGGCATGGTGGACATATTGGCATATCAACCATATTTCCCATATCGACATATTAGATATATCAATGTATCAAGATATCAAAACCATGGGTATTTTGGACAAGGCATACTTTATGGAAATCACCAATATGGTGGGGCTCAAGTATGGTAGTTGGAAAATAGATGTGGACTCGTTTGGGAGTGGCACATGGAAAAGGGAGGCATGCATCATCCATGGGTTGTACGGATTGTGATGTGGCCTTAAAGAGGTAAATCTTCAAATGGGCATAACTTTGTGCCTAGAACTTAGATAAAATTATATTGTTGGAAATATTTTGACAAGAAAAAATACGATGTTAGTATCATAATTTTGATTTGATGCAATGGAAGATATAGGAAATTTGGATAACCCCATATTCATAATAAACCATGAAGGTCGGGTGTAGTTATGCCCCATGGCCCTAATATGAAATTAGGTGATGTTGTGTGTTACACACGGAAACTAACATAATCATGATCACAAAAGTATTGAACACCATTCTTCACACACTTATCAAATTTTCGCAAAGTACATATCAATCATTTTTTATTCAAAAGAATAGCAACCAACATAGCCATGTTCATGGAGGCCTTGAAAAATAGTTTCATTTCATTCATAACATGTATGTAAACTTATGTAATATGCTTAGCTATTTGGGCTTGAATAAGGTTGAGGCCACTCTCAACCAACCTTAGGCTCCAACTACAATGTAGTGTGTCTTGCAACTTGCCACCCCTGAGCCAAGTGATGATGGCACTATGGAAATTGACTTAAGTCCTCAATGGTGATTTTTCAACCGTGAAATCCACTCTCCTTCATAGGCGAGGAGCGTGCCACTCACCCTCTACCCACTAGATTAGGTCTTTCCAAAAAATTTATCATATTCCTTCTTAGTTGGTTTCTATTTCACAAGGGATCCCCTTGTATACATTGTAGCCTTAGTAACCTCTCCCCTCCCCAATAAGTTCGCTAGGCCAATCCTTGTCAGTTCATGGCCCTCTTTTCCCATAACGAAGTTAGGTTTTCCCTACCTTAAATTAAAAAAAATCAAGATTTGGCATTTTCCAAACATTCCACAATTATCGAGAATCATATTCATGTTCATTTGGGAATGAAATTCGGATTCCATATGGAGCATTTCTTTCCGGAAAACAACATTAAATACCCACTTATGAATCTAAATACCCACTTGTAGATATTCTTGATTCTCACTCATGGGTAATTTTTTCTCCTAATAACTCTTCCATAGCTCATCTGGGACTTCAACACAGCCCCTCCCAACACTTAGTAAGCATTTTCCCATCCCGGCCAAGGGAAAACCTACATTTTCCTAAGCTCATAAAATGGATTTTGTGGTTCAATTTCTAGAAATCGAGTTGGGTACAAGCTATAACCACTTCTAACCACTTTCCATAGCTACCCAATCCATCTCATTCTTCATAATTGTGGGTGCTTATTCCCAACTACCAACTCCCTTCATTAACTAATTTTGGGGAAATGTGAAGGAGGAAATAATTTCAATTTAAAAAATTGGAATGTTGGCAATATGGTTTGGCTATGGCTATATTTTTAACAAGTGAGTGATTTCAAACCCCACTTTTCTAATTCCACTATTTTTATCATGTCTTATATCGACGTTCCACCTTCATTATGTTATTTGAAAGTTTTTCATCATTACCTAATGAAATATTTCACTCATAGGCTTGTTTTTCCATGATAATTTTGAAAAACACCAAAGGAAACATTTGTGCTCCAATTACAATGACATTAAGTCATAATTTATGATAGAAAAATGGGATAAAATGAGTTTTACATTTCCCTACCCTTGAACATCATCCCGAGTGTTCTACCATTCATAAATTGAATTTATACAATGAACAAAAATGGGTATGCCACTTTCACAGCATCCTCTATTTCCCTTGTGGCTTCATCTACTCCAAAGTGCTTCCATTATACCTTAACATGGATAAGCTCCATAGTAGTGTCTCCTTCATGTATAGTATGCATTAGGCTTGGGTTGGAATTCTCCTTTGGGTTCCACCTAAATCACATCCCAATCAATGACATGTTTGGAATCACTGTATATATTTCTTGAAAATGTACATGAAATACATCATAGGCTTTAACATTGGGATGTAAGGAAACTTGTATTCATTAGTCCAATTATTTCAATAATATTGAACAGTCCATAGTAATAGAATGCTAGCTTGTTGCACATGTTCCCATTGTCCAAGGAACTTCTCTTAATGTTAATTTAGAGATACACATGATCTCCCCACTTTGAATTCCATGTGTGGATTATGTTTCTATTTAATATAGCTCTTGGTGATCATGGGCTACCTTTAGCCTTTATTTCGTTAGTAGACTTATTATTCCATTTCCTTAGAATGTTATGTCCAATTGTGATCCAACCCACTAGATGGTCCCAACTATTTAAGTCTGGGAAACTTAAGCCATATATTGCCTCAAATAGCTCAAATTCAATGATTCATGATAACCATTGTTATATGAAAACTCTATTAATGGTAGATAATCCTCCTACCCTTATTAGGTTTACTCATTATGTACATGTGAAACATTTCTTATTGGATTTGGTTTTTCCATTTCTATTTTACCATCTATTTGAGGATGATATGAAATATTGAATGCTAATTACATTCCAACTCCCTTCGAAAAAAGCTTTCCTAAACCTTGAGGTGAACTTAGAATCTTGATCGAGATAATCATTTTTTGGCATACCATGTATTCTAAGTATTATTTTGGTAATCTCAAAAAATATCAATTTCCTTGTGAGTGGATTTCACTTATATGAAATAAGTTTCTTTGATCAACTTGTCCACTACTACCATTATGGCATCATGTTGCTTCATGGTCTTTGACATTCTTGTAATGAAGTACGAGGTTATGGTTTCCATTTTCATTCTCGAATCAAGAGAGGTTTGAAGCCAAGCTTGATGGATTTCTATACTCGGAAAACTTATCTTGCTAGCATTCCAAGCACTTATCAATGTATTTTGTGATTTCCTTCTTCATCTTAGGCTGGTAATATAGTTTCCATCTATAATCATATTCCAATAATTTTGGTCACCCCCGAGAATAAGGCTCTTTATGAAATTCATCCATGATTAGCTTATTTATCTTAGTATAATATTGTATACTTATAGCCTATCATGATACATTATAATCCATTCTTTGTTATTTGGTATCCTACAAAATCCTGGTCTCAAACTCTTTGCTACTACAACATTTTATAACATGATTAAAATGGACATCATTTTGCGAAGAACCGGATTATCCTAGATCTCAAACCAATCTCAATGGTGTTGATTATTTCCATCTATATTACCTACATGTTATGGATTAAGGCATTTGTAACTCGATTTTGTTAATATTTTATGTGTAGGATCTAGAACTCATCTTCACTAATATGATGCCGACCATTTGGATTTCCTTGCATTCATACGAAGTTAATAAAATAAGTATTTCAACCCATTTTTTTCAAGTATTAGTTCAAATATGTGGTCAATAGAACAGTGTTACCACATCTTAAGAGAATAGATGATCACAACGATTTCTAAGTCATGCATGACATATTGATTCTCCTGTTCTTTGAGCTTCCTAGACCCATAGCTAATTACACATCCATATTACTGAAATCTTGCTCTTGATCCTTCTTTGAAGAATATTTGCACACGAAATAAATATTTGTTGGGATCCATAATCTTCAATATTGTTGCATCGATGATTAGGTGCTTCAGTTGCTAAAAAAATTTCTTCGCATTCCCTTGAATGAATAATTTTCTCCCTTGTTCTACAATGAAGTGAACAAATGACTAATATTGGAGACTCATTGAATGAATATTTAAAAATAATGTACTAATTCCATGAAGGATCTTACTTTCACATTCTATTGGGTGGGCCAATCCATGATGGCCTTTATCTTGTTAAGTTCTACAGTAATCCCTTTCTTGGAGATTATGTGACCTAGATAGTGAATTTATTTCTAGTGAAAATAAAATGTACTAAATTTAGCATATAGTTGGTACTCCCTCAATAGTTTCAATATTGTCATTGGGTGCTCCTCATGTTCTTCCTTTTGAGTCATGAATAAAGGCTAAACAAAAAAATTTTTCCATGTTATTATTTGAGAAATTTTTTCATTAAGCACATAAATGTAGTTGAGGCATTGATAATCCCAAAGAGTATGACCATGAAATAATAATGTCTGTATCAGAGTACGAAAACATGTCTTATGAATATCTTCATCCTTTCGACTTGGTGATATCCCAATATTAGGTATATTTTGAAGAATACGGTGGCTCCTCTTAATTGATAAAAAAAATCATCGATATGGGGAAAAGGAAGTTATTGTTAACATTCACTTTATTTAGTTTCAATAATT
The DNA here is from genome assembly GCA_034641835.2 of Pinus albicaulis. NCBI lineage: Eukaryota > Viridiplantae > Streptophyta > Pinopsida > Pinales > Pinaceae > Pinus > Pinus albicaulis. Next base: position 58,448 of record JAXQQM020082676.1, read on the forward strand.
AATACAAAACCTAAGAGTGCCATTTTTCTTCTTCGCAAATAGGGAAGGTGATCCCTAGGAGCACACACTTAGCATAAGTATAACCTTTTTTCCAACATTTCTTTTAACTAGAAATTTAGCTCCACCAACTCGAGTACTCACTCTACATAGTATTCAAGAGATTGGTACTTCTCTTACAACATGAGGTCTATCAATAAATCCATATCTTTCTTAGGTGGAAATCATAGTATCTTTTCTAAACCAAATCTCATAATTCTTTCAATATGGGATAATCTCTTATCCTTATCTCTTTGTTGTTGATTGATTCTAATACATGTATAATATCTGAATTTGATGCCTTTTTTGGTATAATTTATTTATCTATATCACTAATACACGTATTATAAGTACATATTTGAATATTCCATTGAGGGTCTTAGGGTGCATGTTGTCATGAGGAAATTCCAAAGTCTTGCTTGTAGCAATATGAATTGATCTTGTGTGTTTTAGCCAATTCATTCCAATTGGAACATCAAATGAGTCTAGGAGTAGTATATTAAATGTTTCGTATTGTATGTAACCCATTAATTTAAATTGGAATTCCTCTACTAACTTAATCACCTTCCTTTTTCTTCCTATAGCTAGCTAAACCAACCATGGTTTCTTGTGATTATTTTTGGAAGGATACACAACTTGGGGCATGAAAAAAATAAGGTTACTCCAAGCTCAATTAAAATAGAAATATATCATTAAGTGATTATACCTTCCACTTTGACCACATATTCCTAGTGTTCTTCTTTCTAGTTGTCCATATTTGTGTAGGTTTAAGGCATCCCTCCTTTCATAAATCCTCCTCTTATTATGATGTTCTTGTGGGGACAATGTTGAAGTAAATTTACTCTTCTCCACAACCTCAACATTTTAAGGTCCTTTTTTTAATCCCTATGTGACATACTATGGACTGTATGTCATGGTCCCTTTGCATGGGGTAGTTCTACTAAAACTTGCTCTTATCTAGGTATCTCATCTTTGTACCATTCCCTAAAAATTTGTGTTGTTGTGATTTAAATATTTGATCCTTCGGGTCAATTTTTTATTTCTCCTTCTAGGGTTTATATATATCTATTCTAGATTTCTCATAATAGTACTTGGAATTTCTTATCATACCATCCAAAGTCTTGGGTTCATCAAACTTTATCAGGTCTAGCAGGATTAAAGAAATGCTTTGAAAACTTACTTTTTAGTTCTCATCCTTTGTATATGGCACATAACACAACAAATCCATAAATCTATTAGCACAATCATACATGGTTAGCTATCCCAACTTCAAGTCATGGAACACAGTCTTCCCTTCACTGTGCCTTTCAATAATCTTTGTTGAAATATTTTTGGAAAATACTTTCAAGTAGTCTTCTCTTATTAATTATTTTTACACACTCTTAAGGTATTCCCACCATAAAACCCCTTGGTCATGTTAATATTTCCACTCTAAGAATACATATTCTTCAAAATCATGCAAATGGAAAGTATTCCTTCACTCCCAATATACATGTTTCCTTTTTCCAATTTCACCATCAAAGGTAGGTGGCTTTTAATTTTGAATCCTTCATGTTGCATAGTTCTAATTGTGCTTCTTCTTTTGTTATACCCAATGCAATTTTGGAACCATTTCTTAGATACTCATTTAAACTAGTTTTCCTATTTCTAGAGGAATCAAAGAATGATTCATCGCTATATGTGTTTTTCATCCTTATCATGGTGCCTTTTTATAGAGGTTCTTTCCTAAGTATTCATGGTAGATGGCTCATGTTATTGATGAGCTCCATCATCACATTTTAATTTGGAGGGGATAATTGTCACATTTTTACCTTATTAATTCTCTTTTTCTCACATTTAATTATGTTATGGTCTTATTTTGCTAGTGTAGATGGTGATTAAGGCTTTATACATACTTCGAATTCCTAACATGGGTTAAATGAGAGAAAATCATGAATATATTGCATTTTTTATGAATATTTTTCCCGTGGCTAGATTAGATAGAAGGAATGTTCTAGGATTTTTTCACCTCCTTAATGCCCAAAAGATGACAAGGGATCCTCGAGATTCCCTCCAACAGCTTGAAATCAAAGGCATCCAAACAAACTCAAGATCAAATTTTCAAAGCTACACTTCCTTGCTAAAAGTGGACACATCTTCTTTCTAGGGAGATGTTGGTAGCTACCCTCTAGGTTAAATAGGGCCTTAGAGCAAGGGCTCATTGGGATTTGAAATTTGAAGGAAAGCTAATAGACTCTTATCTCTTGCTGGCCAAGTTTTGAGACTTTCATGTTGGTGTTGTTAGCCTGGGTGGACCCAGAGCAAAAGGGAAAAAACGGGGTTAACAACTAAACCACACTCAACCTTGTAGCTAGCCCTACAAGGATAGGAGAGGACTCTCTCCGTGAAAGGATATTCAATAAAGTGCAATAATGATCTGATATTAGGCTAGGTATAATGATAGGAAAGAATTTTGATAAAATGAATGAATTTTCAAGGATGTGTGGGACAAAATGGGATAGTATGAAACTGGGGAATTAAATTGGAATACAGGGTATTTCATGGGGCAAGATAGGCAAGAAATTTTAGCAATTAAGGTTAAATAAGGATGGGATGGAAAGACTGGTGAGGAGCTGAAAAGGGCACAATAAACAGATCCTTTGCAAACAGAAGAAAAACACACAATATGAATGATTTTCCAAGGCAGAGCATAAAAAATGGATTCTACCTTTCTATCTTGAAAGCATTCAAAAAGAGATGTTTATGAAGGAGAGGTGAAACATAACAATTTACATATGAAACAAAGTAGAGAAACAAATGCTAAATCTCATACCACATGGATCCCATATGTTAGTTATCTGTGATTAGAAAGATTGGCAAATTCCAATCACAGAAACAACATCGTTTCAACCACTTTGGGATTCTAGGATCTAGCCCTCCTAAATCCAGAGAGGGATCTCTCCAATAAGTGCAAAGATGGATTTGTCTTTGAAGTTTTGGGTAATGATATTAGGCTAGTTATGAAGGCCGGGGGTTTGTTTTGTTTTTGGATAGTTGAGGATGAGTACTGTTTGAGGTGGAAAGTTTTAGATGCAAAGAGTTTCAAAGGTGAGAAGTTGCAAGCAAATAGAATAAGGTTTGGCCAGGAAGATAGATAACTGTAGGTTTTAGTCCATTGGGATATGGAGTCATAAAAGGGTTTAATTGAAGCATCAAGAGGCAAGAGTGGTCCATGGGGCAAGTCATCTATGTCTAAGGATCTCTTTAAAGTTTTATTTATGGAATGAAATGATACAACAAGAAGGGGAATTAAACAGATGCAGAACAAAGAGCAACCCAAGATCTGGTAATTACTTTTAAACTAGCCAGCCTTTGATACACTTTCAATAGAAAACATTTTTAAAACACAGGGAAACTTGAAGGCAACTGTTGGAGTAGAAAATTGCGGGCCGAGCTCACCACAAATCCTCTCCTAGCTCTGATTTACTTGGTTACTTTCAAGACAAACACAAAGATAACACAGAATGGCCTAAGATCTGGAAAGTACTTTGAAACTAGCCAGCTTTTAACACATTCCAAGGGAAACATTCAGACAGTCTTTGGGGATCAGACTAGGACCAGGGCACACCATATCTTCCTTATTTCATCTCTACTTAACTAATACTGAACATAACATTCAAGAATAATATTTGGCTAAGGAAACAAGACGAGGGAACACCAGCATTCCTATGCTTAAAATGAATTAAATCATTCCCAAATAACACAGATTGGAAGAAAACATTCAGATAAATATTTTCAGTCAGAGAAGGGTACTGATATACAGTAGATCCTAACTCTATGCATGTTGTTCTTTATAAGAGAAGATGAAACACAGTGAAAACAGAAATAAAATGACAAGTTACAATGAGAAAAACATCACCGTCAACATAGACCAGGATCCCATAAATCAGCTTGTATTGATGCTCCAAACCAGTTACAGCTTTAAGTCCAATGCTTTATTTTAGCAACCATCTACACATCTCAGCCTAACCTATCTATCACCAGCAGAGCTCCAAGAGCTAGTGAACACTATTTACAGATAGAAGTCTAAAGCTCAATTACATTTCAATGTTCAGTAACTACATCAACCAACCCCTCTCTCATCTTTTGCAGTAGTATATATAGAAGAATGAGGAGGTGAGATATGATAAAAGATCTCTAACGATAATTAATACAGACTTAAATGGCTTCTTGGCCTTTGGGGGGCTTAATGAAGAAGCTTACATAGGTGTCTTCTGTATTAAATCATTTACATAAAGATTTAAGCTCCGTGGGAGCTCTTTTTGACCTTTAAGGCTCTATGTGATGTCAAAGTAACTCTGCTGATATTTTTTCATTAAGTTTGTTTGCAGAATTTACTCTCTGGCTGCGTTTTGAGGCAGATATTTGGTCTTGATTAATAACTTCGGCCTCTGTTTGAATACTTTGAGGCACAGGTGGCACTGTGGTAGCTAGGAGGAAAAAATTTGCCTCAAATGTGGTGGTGGAGGCTTTCCTGTGGATAAAACACTTAATATTTTATTCAAAATATGTTTTAATTGGGGATTAGGCTTTTGATCAACCATCTTAGACATAATCCCCTCAAAATTTGTCTTCAATCTTCCGTTCTGGTATATTTTTTTCGTCGACACTAATACTCTTTGATTTGTGATTGACTTGCTATGTTTTGCTAGTGTGCAGGGCTACGCAGGGATGATATGGCATCGATGCTTCACGAATCCATTGATGAAAGTGGATTTGAAGCCTGCAAATGATTTTCTTTGATGGATTAGAGGAGGGAGGATCATCACCCTCTGCCTTTGAATTTTCTTCAGACATAGCGGAAAATCATTTGAACCCTGCAAAATATAAAAAAGATTAGAAAATCCTTCATGTATAGGTTAACTGCTTCAGAAGGCACATGGAGGGAGCATGGCCGTTGGATGGCATCATCCAACGGTCGAGATTGATCAGAGGAATTCAAAGGGAAGGCGAAAAAAGAATTAAATCGAAGTCGTCAATCGCGCAGAGATCAACGGTCAAGAGTGGAGGAATCAGGGCGATGAATTATGGGCCATCGATCTGCAGATCAGATCGACGGTAGTGATGCTTTAATGACCGCACCATATCCTAGTTAACCGTTGGCTCCTTTGGTGAGCGATCACCGTCCGATGAGCGACCTTAGATCGGACGGCGGACGTCAATATCGCACCGGTTCCACGTCTATTCTTTAATGCGCGATGAACAACGGTTTTGTGAACAATGCTCAGGCCACGCGTTGGGCGGTGAGTGGAATCACTGCAAAATAAAAAAAAACCGTGCCGCTCTCAAAAGCAGTGCGATGGATACCCGTGGTTTTGCAACGGTGAATGGAGGGCAGGGACCACCGGTGTAATGGATTACACGCCATCGATCTACAGGTCAGATCGACGGTGGATATCGATTTGGAATTTTGCACCGGTGGAAAGTTTATAATATAATGAAAATCAAAAAATTAATATAACCAAAGGTTTATACTTTGAGCGGAAATCTTTATTCGAAGCAGATAGGCACCCGTCTACGGGGCCATGGGTTATATGGAGAATCATATGACCGGGGGTTAAAGAGGAGGGGCTAATCATGATCGGGAAATGCAATAAGCACTTGGAAGGTTGGCGCTCGGTTCCAGCACCAGGGCATATGGAGGGGAGGGTTAAAAACTTAGCCCAAGGGGCTTAAGTCTATAATAAGAAAATGGGTTTTTTATTGATTTTTAATGGTTTTTAAAGGAGTTTGAGGGTTTCGATAAGGCAAAGAAAGGGTCTTAGGCCTTATCAAAGGGGCTTTGATGAATGGGAAAGGGGAAAAACATGAAATATGAAATATTTTATGGGGGATGAAGGGGTTATTTTTGGAAGGGGATCGAGGGGGAAAAATGGTGTTTGCAGCAGTAATCTCCTCAATGAAATTAGCAGAATTTCAAAGTTTTTAAGATAGGGACATCAGTGAAGATTTGGACAGAGGCATGAGGCCTTCAAGAGTCTTCAAGAGCCAACACTTTTTAGCAATAAAATTTGTTCCTTGAAGGCTCCAAATAGTTTTAGCCACCTTTTGGTATAAAAAATTTCATAAGTGGCTAACAGTGGCTCCAGTTGGGGATGGTGCCTTCTTGAAAGCATCAAGAACTTTAGACTTGCATTCTCTGGGAGGCTGACCTGTGCCTCATCCATTGGGCTGCCCTTCCTTTGCTAGGATGATCTTGCTTTGAAAACATGTTAGCAGCCACAAAAACAATGGATCTTCATCAATACAACTTTCTACCTACCCAATCCTACTAATCTAACATTTTTTCTTCATTAGAGTGCACTTGGATTGGAAAACTATTTTCACAACATTTTATTATTTTAAAAACATCAAACTAATCTAATTCTACTCCTTATTTCCTCCATGGGCTCAGATTAAACAATTGAGTCCATATGATTCTCTACCCAATCTACCATCTATTGGGATTAAACTGTCCAACAGATTTTATTCTCTAAATTCTGCAACAGAAATTTAAAAACAGTCAAGTCAAGATTAAGTTGTTTGACTTGTTGTGATCTATGGCATAAAAACAAGCTGCACATAGACCTTTATTTTGCAGAAAAATTAAAAAAAAAAAAATGGAAGGCTTGGGATATGAAATTTCAAAGCATTTCCTTCCTCTTTTGTATAGCTCTGTTTTGACTTTTGTTTTGAGCTATCTTTCCTTTGTCAATTGGTTCAGATTTTGAGTTGTTTAGAACCATATTTTACATCTTTTGACTCAGAATTTGAACAGATTTGAGTCATTCTCTCTTTGAAACCTTAGGTTCAGATTTTAGGCATGTTTAAACCTTTAATTTCTATTCTAATCTATCTACTGATAAACCAAGATTAAACAGTTTGGCAAATCGAATTCACTATCCTATCAACAGAAAATTCAAAGCTAATTATTCAAGATTAGGCAGTATGACTAACTAGAAGTGTGTTTCAGGAGTGGTATTTAAGCTTGCACACTTTTAGAATTTGTTTTCATTTTTTGGTATGGGGCTATACCTTTCTTGTTTTCATAACCTGCCCTCTTTTCTTTCTTTTCTTTGTTTTTGTATTTTTTATTTTGTATAACTTTGAATGCAATGGTGGATGAGATATTTACAATGAGAAAAAAGATAAAAAGGCTTTCAGAACATGGGATGGATTAAGAGAATTAATGTTTAAGCATCCTTCCATTGACAAGACCCCCAAACAATTTTGTTCCATCCAACTCCTATAAGAAAAATGCATTATTACCAGCAGCTAAATGGATAGAGTAAGGGCCAAGCCATAAGTTGTCAAATCTTCCATGCTTGCCCTTGTCTTCCCTCCTTGAGTCCCACTTAAAAACTTTGTCCCCAATATTGAAATTGCTAGCCTTTGTTCTTCTGTCAAAAAGCTTTTTAATGCTATCCTGCTTTTGTAATGCTTTGTTATAAACTTCCTCCCTAGTTTGCTGAAGATGAATGGTTTGATTTATTCTCCTGATCATGTCATTTTCTTCAGTTTGCAATTCTTGTATCAACTTCATCACTGGTACCCCAAGGTTCTTTGGAAAAATTGCATCAGTACCATACACAAGTTGGAAAGGTGACATGCCAATAGATTTCTTCAAAGTCAATTTGTCAGCCCAAAGTGCATGAACTAGCTTTGTATGCCAAGACTTTTTATTGTCCTCCAACAGTTTCTTGATTATGTTCACTAAACCTTTGTTTGAGGATTCTGCAAGTCCATTACCTTGAGGGTAATAGGCCGTGGAATGTCCCAATGTTATCTGATACCTGTGATAGAATTCAACCATCCTCTTTGATCCAAATGCTGCTGGATTATCAGTAATGATCTTGGTAGGACATCCAAATCTAGAGAGAATTTTAGTCTCCATTAATCTTATAATAAATGAATCATTGGCTTGCCTACAAGGTATGGCTTCTATCCACTTAGTGAAATATTCTGTGGCAATGAGAATCCATCTATGATGGGCATAATATGGGGGATGGATTTCTCCTATGAATTCAAGTCCCCACTGTTGAAATGGAGCTTCAACAGTGATTGGATGCAGAGGTAGGGGTAGCAGTTTTCTTTTGCCTTCAAAAAGTTGACATTTATGACAAGCTATGATCATCGTGTGCACATCATGGAAAAGAATAGGCCAATAGAAACCAGCCCTCAAAATTTTTTTGGCTATTGTCTTCCAGTACAAATGACCTCCACACTCTCCTTCATGGAACTGGTGCTTAACCTTCTCTACGTCAAAATCAGGAAAACATTTAAGTAATACACCACTTGCATTTTTCCAATAAAGACATTTATCTATAATGCAATAGTTTACAGTTTTCAATTTTAAAAACCTTGCCTTTGTTTTTGTCAAACCAGGAGGTGTATTCAAATTAAGCAAAACATAAATTATATCAACATACCAAGGAGAATTCATAAAATGGTCTTCAACAACAGGAGTCGAGAATCCTTCTTGGTCATCCAAAGCATTAATCATATTAATATCAAAAATTTCAAAATTTGATTCAGCCATTAATCTAGCTAGACCTTGGCCTTTGATGAGTTTAGTGGGTTTTATCTCTAAATCATATTCAAGAATAACAGCAATCCAATTAACTCTCTTGCCATCTGGGTCCTATGTTAGAATGTCTTTAACAACTGAGTTTGGGACAAAGGCAATGATGTGTGAGTGAAGGATGTACACTCTAAATTCTTTCAAAGCTTTAACCAAAGAAAAATCTTGCTTTTCCATAACGTTATACGTCAGAGGGGCATCCCTCAATGCCTTACTAAAAAATGCAATAGGCTGCTCTTGTCCTTGTGGATTTTTCTGTAAAAGGACAACAGCTATGGTATGTTCTAATGCAAATGAAAAAATATAAAAATCTTTTGAAAAATCAGGACTTATAAGAACCGGTGTTTTGGTTAACTCTTTTTTCACCAGCTCAAAGGACCTCTTTGCTTCCAAGGTCCATTTTACCCCTTGCTCCTTTTTCAACTGTTTGTAATATTCCTAAGGAGTTCAGCCAAGTTGGTGATGAACCTTCTTAAAAAGTTAATCTTTCCAATGAAAGATTGCAACTCTTTGATGTTCCGAGGATGGGAGATTTGCAATATGGCCTCAATCCTCTTTGGATCTATCTTTATACCCTCCTCAGAAATAATGTGCCCAAGGAGTTTACCTTCTTGGAGACCAAATAGTGTCTTCTTAGGGTTTAAGGATATCCCAAACTTTCTGCATTTCTCGAAAACCTTTCTTAAATGTTTTAAGTGCTCTTCATCTGTTTTTGAAAACACAGTGACATCATCAAGGTATATAATGATGAAGTAGCCCAGTTCCTCTGAGAATTCTATGTCCATGGCTCTCTGAAAGGTTGCTCCAGCATTCATTAGACCAAAGGGCATTTTCACATACATGAAAGTGCCCCATGGTGTAGTAAAGGTTGTCTTTAATTGATCAGCAGGGTGAACTAAGATCTGATTGTACCCTGAATAGCCATCCAGCAAAGAAATTCTCCTAGGCCCTACCACCCTTTGTAAAATATGGTCCATCTTAGGTAAAGGGTAGTTTTCTTTTAATGAAGCTTTGTTTAAGTCTCTAAAGTCTATACAAAGCCTGATTTCTCCAGTTTTCTTCCTAACTGACACCAGATTAGACACCCACTCAGAATATCTAATAGGGACAATAATACCAGCCTCATACATCTTCATGATCTCCTTCTGAACCAAAGGCAACTGGACAGGGTTTATTCTGCGCAACTTCTGTTTGAATGGTTTTTGGTTTTCTTTGAGATGGATTTTGTGCTGTATAATTCCAGTGTCATAGGATTTAAGATCTTCGTAACTCCACGCAAAAACATCAGAAAACTCTTTAAATAACTCTATGTATTTGAGTTTAATGTGAACTGGTAAAGTCTTAGACAGTTTAATCATCATGGATTTAAGTTCACTGCCTATCTTGCACTTTTCCACTTCAGTCTCTACAGGTTCCAGTTTTGGTTTATTTGCCACATCGTTAAAATCGAACAACTCTTCTAAAGGGGCCAGACCCTTAAGCAAACTTTCATCTTTAGAGTGCAGAGTTTCCAACTCTTTTGTTTCTAACTCTGCATTCATCTCTGTTTTGTTTTTTATTTTGCTAGTCAGAAGATTAATATTGACAAGTTCAGGAGATGGCTCTTCTTCGCCAAGAAAATTTTCTTCACTGCAGTCTATTTCATATTCTGAGTCCAAACTGTTTCGTTCGAATTCATTTCTGAATTGTATGAAGTATTCTATTTTTTTGTCTCCATCAATCACCTGCCATTACTTTTCATTATCAGGCATGGCTGGTCTAAATTTCATCTGAGTTGTGCAATCTTTGGTGTTACATGGCATTAAGAATGTTCTAGTTGTAAAGGCTAAATTGTGGGCCGCAATATTTCTTTTTCTTGGAACAAAAATCAGTTTGGACTCCTCGAATGCTTTTAAAAGATCCATGACCTCATTTTGGTAGGCTCTAAGTCTGGGATGATTTGCGTTATACTCCCCATTGACTTGCCTAATGACTAACTCTGAATCCCCATACACATTGATTCTTATGGCTCCTAACTTTTTAAATAGATGTAAGCCTAAGAGAAGGGATTCATATTCCACTATGTTATTGGAACACTGAAAGTTTAATTTGCAGGAAATGCAGTCTTTGTGGTTACTTTCAGTGTTGGAAATCCAGACACCTGCACCAGCGTTAGTTCTAGTGCAGGATCCATCAAAATACATACTCCACAGAGGACTATTCTCAATTTCATCTGTTTGGTGGTTGTCCTCTTCAACTAACGTGCTTCTTGATTGTAGTGGAATATCAACACTTAGTTGTGATTTTTTTGATTCCCCAAGATTTTTATTTATTTGAGGGATGCTTGCTCGACTGTCAAGGTTTAAGAATAATGGACTCCTGACTTGTAGCTCAAGACCTTTGTTCAGTTTGCTAAGGTTATCAAGTTGAGCAAACAATTCAAAAATTCCTACGTTATGCTCATCCTCCTCTCTATCTGTCATTAAATCAGACAAGGTCACTTGTTCACTAAAAGTTTCATCATCGAACATAATAAAAGAATCAAGGCCTGTATTTACAGAATAAAGGGGAGAGTTCTGTGGTCTGTCTTGGCTTGTAACTATGTATTGCATATGAGACTCCCTATAAAGTCTTCTATTCTGATTGAAAACAGGGATAGTCGCATAGGTCATGTCCATTTGCATAGTCCCTTGTAACTTAGCCCTCCATGATCTCGATAACAACATTCCATATTTGGGGGGAACATCAACCACAACAATATCCATGACTAAGAATTTGGCTGGAATCTGAGCTAAGTTAACACAGAGGTCTTTGATTATTCCTAGACACTTTACTTTGATTGAATCAAAGGAGTACAGATGTTTGTAAGGTCTGGTGATTTCTAGACCCAGGCTCTTCATTATAGCTTTTGGCATTAAATTATGAGAAGCTCCTGAATCATGCATAGCGTTATGCAAAATTTTATCATGAACATTTAAACTCACATAAAAGGGAGGAACAGGTCCCTCTTGATACATACCTTCAATCTTTGGACCAAAAATAGGCTCTGGTTAGTCATCATTAAGATTGACAGTGTCCTCATTCTCTTTAATGTTTAAAGCCTTAAAAATTTGGGTCCTATATACATGTTGGGCAGCTAACTCTGTCAGGGGAATATAAATTTTGATCTTTGAAACTTCCTGCCCCAGGCTGAAAGGAATTTGATTCTTTAAGGTACTTGTTTCAACCTTACTAGCTGTCACTCTATCATCAATATGAGCTTGCTGATTTGTTTTATTTACATTTGACAAAATTGTTTTAACAGGAGTACTAGCTGAGATGTTAGTACTACTATTGTCTGCACTCTGTTTTTATTTCTTTTGAGTGCCTTTCTCTTTACCATTATCAGAATTTACAGCGACTGTTTTGTCCTTTTGTTTGACCATTCTAGGTTTGGTCACAGCGCTGTCTTGTGAAGATTTGTCAGAGGTTTTGTTGTTGGGAGTTCGTTGACTAGTTTTTCTTCTAAGTTCATATTCTTTTTGAGATTCTATGATGACATTTTCCATGTCTGGATAATAATTTTCATCATCATCTCTTCTGTCATCATAAGGTGTGTATAGACCTTGTTTTCTATCATAATGAACCTCAAAGTCATCATTATCTACCCCCAGCATGTTTATATCATCCTCCTCTGTTATTTCATCTATTTCCTTAACCTCACTTACATAGTTTTGATGAAAGGGAGGAGTGATCTGCTGATCATCTTCCCTAGGTCTGTTTGGAGGTTGGTTCCTTCTAAAATTCTGGTATTGGTTCTGGTTTCTATTTTGAGGAGTAGTTTGGTTTTGACTAGCTTGTGCTCTCTCAAGGATGCTCATTTTCTTCATCATCTCCTCCATCATTATTTCCATCTTTGAGTTTGAAGTAGAAGGTGTGTTTTCCTCTCTAAAAGATACTCTCTTTTCATTTTTCATTCTTGCTCTTTTCTCCATTAAGCTGACTTCCACAGAAAGAGCACCCTTTTGAATCTCTTCAAGAGTTGTAGGATCTCTTTCCCTCAGCTGATAGGCCATCTCAGTGTCAAACCCTTCAAGAAACTTGTTTAAAGTTGAGCCTTGTGGAGGTTTTAGTTCTGGGGAAAGTGCATTATACACAATATTAAATCTATTGCAATAAGCTTGCACACTTTCCCCAGGATTTCTATGGAGATTTTTGTAATCAGAAAGGACTTGGAGAGGGTTCTTCTTTACTTCCCATTTGTTTAATAATGTTTGATGGAAGGCTTGGAGATCATGGATACTATGGTGGGTTAAGCCTTTAAACCATTTTCTTACTTCTCCCCTTAAGATCTGAGCAAATAATCTAATCTTGACAGAATCATCATCAATTTCATTTCTGTCAAAGTAGTCATTCATCTTATCCACATGTTGTGATGCAGTTGTAGCATTACTAGCATCATATAATGGAATTTTGGACTGATAGTCCTGTGGGAGATTGACTAATGGTACAGGAAGGACTAAGGGAGCATACCATGCTGCCATGATATGTGGTGGGGGTGGATTCACAAGAGGTAGATTAACAAGGGGAAAAGTGGGTTGGGATGGGGTGGTTTGAACAGTGGATGTAGGGTGAGCAGAAGTGGATGGACCAGGAAGAGACTGTTGAGCTGATCTTGGATGAGAGACACCTAGGTTGTGAAGGAAATGTAAATCAGGAGGTGTTGCTTCTCTGCTACCAGGATGTTCACTTGTTTCAGGAGATGAAAGTGAAGACTCTGAATCTAACTAATCTAAATCACCAAGAGACCTAGTTCTAAAGGGATTTACCAAGTCAACTTGTGACTGTTGTAGAGCTGAAAGATTTTCAGGGACTGAATTAGCTCTCACAGGTGATCTAGAAACAGTTGATAATTTAATCCTAGGAGAATTCCAAAGGATAATTTCTGGGTTATCAACTAACTCAGGTGGATCAGGGTCAGGATAGGCTCTAGTGTGAATCTTTCTATAAGCCACTATGCTATGTTTTTAGACCCAAATAAAGAGGAAAATTTCAACCAGGTATGACACTCTTTAAGAGGTTAACTAATCTGTTTTACAAATTGAAATTCTACAGTCCTCTAGCTGAGTTTGAATGACATTATAACGATAAGGGTTCTTCCCAGTGGATTCTTAAGGTCTGTTGAGGATTGTGGAGTCGCCAAGTGGAGTTTTTTAGCTCCTAAGGAGGTAAAAGGTTTTATGGTCCACCACCATGTTTATTGAATACCAATCTGAAATATTTTTGGTGTTTTTCTGAGTTATTTTTTAGTTGTGTGGTTTCTAAGAATATCCTAACTTTGTTTCAAAACTTAGCTACGATTATGAGACAAAGATAGTCTACTCTTATGGCTAAGCCAGCTGATTTTTCAAGGTTAGATAAAGTCTTATGAGAACCCTAGGGTTTACCTAGTTTGTCACTGATTCAAAAAAGTTTCATCATTATTACCATTTCTTGGTAGTGCTTGAAAAGGCTACTTTTGACTCACAAGGTTTATGAAGTGTTTAATGGAACCTAAAGTGAAAATTCAACTGAGTCCCCGGCGGAGTCGCCAAAAATGTTAGGAATCTGTAATCAGCAAGATTGGCAAAGTCCGATCACAGAAACAACATCGTTTCAACCACTTTGGGATTCTAGGATCTAGCCCTCCTGAATCCGGAGAGCGATCTCTCAAATAAGTGCAAAGATGGAATTGTCTTTGAAGTTTGGGGTAATGATATTAGGCTAGTTATGAAGGCCGAGGGTTTGTTTTGTTTTTTGGATGGTTAAGCATGATTATTTTTTGAGGAGAAAGTTCTAAGTGCAAAAATTTTCAAAGGTGAGAAGTTGCAAGTGAATAGAACAGATTTGGCTAAAAATATAGATATAACGCTGGTTTTTAGTCCATTGGGCTATGGAGTCATATCAAGGCTTTAATTGAACAACAACATCAAGAGTGATCCAAGGGGCAAGTCATCTGTATCACAAGATTACTGAGATTAAAATGATGGAATGGAAACAATAAAGTGTTGGAGGGGTGGAAACTGATAATAATTTCACAAGGGATTTATAGTCAGTCCAAACAAGAAAAGCCTCTTAAGTAATTGTTTAAAACCAACCAAGAACAGGAAAAACCATAGACTACGGAAAAGGTTGGCTAATGCATGACTTAATTGACAAAAAATCCAGTAATCCACATAATTACCTTCAGAAAGTATGAAAACACATAAGAGAAAACAAAGTGTAACTTAAGATCAGATAAGGTACTTTTTGGCTTTAGTCTTCTTTGAGTCTACAGAAACCTTTGAAATCTGCCTTTGGAGAATAGAAGCAAAGCAGAGGCAAATAACCATGCTTTTCTAATTCTAACTTTAATAAGCAAATAGTAAATAACTTTCAAAATAATGTTTAAAACCATGATGGGACGGTATGCATCATTCCTAATTGCTTAAACTGTATTGAATCATTCTTAAATAAACAAATTGGAGGAAAACATTGAGATAAAGCTTATCAGTGAGAGAAGGGTACTGGTAAACAGTAAATCCTAACTCTATAAATGTTGTTCTTTATCAGAGAATAGTGAACAATATGACATACATAGAAGGAAAAACAATGACAAAGAAAGGGGCATTTCACCAGTGATATAGACCAGGATCCCAAGAAACAGCGTGTTATTGATGTCAAACCAGTTACAGTCTTCAGGTCCATTGTTTCAGTTCAGCAATCATCTTCACTATTCAGCCTAACTAATCTAACACAAACAGAGCTTCAAGGGCTAGTGAACACTATTTACCGATAGAAGTCTCAAGCTCAATTATATTTCAAAGTTCTACAACCAACCCCTCACTCATCTTCTTCAGAAGTATTTATAGAAGAATGAGGAGGTGGGATCTGATAAAAGATCTCTAACGATAATTAATACAGACTTAAATGGCTTCTTGGCCTTTGGGGGGCTCAATGAAGAAGCTTACATAGGTGTCTTCTGTATTAAATAATTTACATAAAGATTTAAGCTCGGTGGGAGCTCTCTTTTACCTTTAAGGCTCTGTGTGATGTCAAAGTAACTCGGCTGATATTTTGTCATTAAGTTTGTTTACAGAATTTACTCTCTGACTACATTGTGAGGTAGATATTTGGTCTTGATCAATAAATTATGCCCCTATTTGAATGCTTTGAGGCACAGGTGTCATCGTGGTAGCTAGGAGGAATTGATTTGCCTCAAATGTGGCAGTGGAGGCTTTCTTGTTGATAAAACACTTAATATTTTCTTCAAAATGTGTTTTAATTGGGGATTAGGATTTTGATCAACCATCTTAGACATAATCCCCTCAAAATATGTCTTCAATATTCTGTTCTGATATATTTTTGTCGTCGACATTGATACTCTTTGATTTGTGATTGACTTGTTGTGTTTTGCTGGTGTGCAGGGCTACGCAGGGATGATATGGCATCGATGCTTCATGAATCCATTGATGAACATGGATTTGAAACCCCGCGAATGAATTTCTTTGATGAATCGAAGGCGGGAGGATCATCATCCTCTTCCTTTGAATTTTCTTCAGACATAGTGGAAAATAATTTAAACCCTGCAAAATACAAAAAAGATTAAAAAATCCTGCATGTATAGGTTAACTGCTTCAGAAGGCACATGGAGAGAGCATGGCCGTTGGATGGCATCATCCAACAGTCGAGATTGACCAGAGGAAGGTCAAAGGAGAGCAGAAAGGGATTTTAATCGAAGCCGTCGATTGCGCAGAGATAGACGGTCGAGAGCGGAGGCGAAAATTCAAAGCGGAGGAATCAGGGTGATAAATTATGGGTCGTCGATCTGCAGATTAGATCGACGTCAGAGATGCTTTAATGACCGCGCCGTATCCCAGTTAACCATCGGGCTCCTTCGGTGAGTGATCACCATCCGATGAGCGACCTCAGATCAGATGATGGACGTCAATATCGCACCGGGTCCACGTCTGATCTTTAACGCGTGATGAACGGTGGTTTTGTGAACAGTGCCCAGGCCACGCGTCGAGCAGTGAGTGGAATCGCTGTAAAATAAAAAAAACCGCGCCGCTCTCAAAAGCGATGTGATGGATACCGCGTGGTTTTGCAATGGTGAATGGAGAGCGGGGACCACCGGGGCAATGGATTGCGCGCCATCGATCTGCAAGTTAGATCGACGGTGGATATCGATTTGGGATTTTGCACCAGCGGAAAATTTTACAATATAATGAAAATCGAAAAATTAATATAACCGAAGGTTTATACTTTGGGCGGAAATATTTATTCGAAACGAATAGGTGCCCGCCTGCGGGGCCATGGGTTATATGGAGAATCATATGACCGAGGGTTAAAGAGGAGGGGCTAAACACGATCAGGTAATGCAATAAGCACTTGGAAGGCTAGCGCTTGGTTCCAGCACCAGGGCATATGGAGGGAAAGAGTTTTAGACTTAGCCCAAGGGGGCTTAAGTCTATAATATATAAAAAATTCATTTTTATAGATTTTCAATGATTTTCAAGGAGTTTTGAGGATTCCGATAAGGCCAGAAAGGGTCTTGAACCTTACCAAAGGGGTTTTGATGAAGGGGAAAGGGGAGAAACATGAAAGCTGAAAGATTTTATGGGGGGTGAAGGGGTTAGTTTTGGAAGGGGATGGAGGGGGAAAAATGGTGTTCGCAGTAGTAATCTCCTCAATGAAATTAGCAGAATTTAAGAGTTTTTAAGATAGGGACATCAGTGAAGATTTGGACAAAGGAATGAGGCCTTCAAGAGTCTTCAAGAGCCAACACTTTTTAGCAATAAAATTTGTTCCTTGAAGGCTCCAAAGAGTTTTAGCCACCTTTTGGTATAAAAAATTTCACAGGTGGCTAACAAAACTAAAATAAACATGGTTGACCATGGTTAATTTTCATATTAAGACGATCCTTTTCAAAAAGTAACATTGGACCATGGTTGGCCATGCTTAACCATGATCGATTTTCATACCAAGACAATCTTTGTCAAAATGCGACGTTTGACCATTGTTGACCATGTTTGATTTAAAAAAACATGGTTGACAAACGTTGACCATGATTGACCATGGTATACCATGGCTGACCATTATTATCATATTGATACAATATTTTTCATAATGCGACGTTGTACCAATGTTGAAACAATGATTGGTTTTCATACTGAGACAATCTTTGTCACAATGCGGCATTGGACCATGGTAGACGATGATTGAATTTATAAAATATGGTTGACCATGGTTGGCCATGGTTAACAATGGTTGACTATGATTAATATTATAAACCCAAGGGAATAATAAACCCTATTGATTAATACTAAAAACCCAAGTGATTATAAACCCAAGGGAAAAATATTAAATCCTAGGAATATGAACCCTTCGATTAATAAACTAAAGGGATTGATATTATGAGCCCAAGGGAAAAAAATTATTAACCCAAGGCATATAAACCTTAAGACAAATATTATAAAACCTAAAATAAACATTGTTTACGAATGAATGATTTCCATATTGAGACAATCCTTGTCACAATGCGACATTGGACCATGGCTGACCATGCTTGAACATGATTGATTTTCATATCAAGACAATCTTTGTCACAGTGTGACATAGGACCATGGTTTATTTTCATATTGAGACAATATTTATGTTAATAAAAATATTATTAAATATTATAAACCCAAGAGATTAATATTATAAACTCAAGGAATTAATACTAAAACCCCAAGGGAATAATATTAAACCCAGGGGATTAAAATTATAAACCCAAGGTATATGCATCGGATGATAAATATTATAAACCATAAAAATATGGTTCACAATGCGACGTTGGACCATGGTTGACCATGGTTGACCATGATTGATTTTCATATAAACGATATTTGTCCCAATGCAACATTGGAGCATAGTTTCCCATGGTTGATTTTTATATTGAGACAATAATTGTCACAATGCGACATTGGAACATGGCTGACCATGAATGATTTTATAAAACATGGTTTACCATGGTTGATTTCCAAATTGAGATAATCCTTGTCACAATTTGACCTTGGACCATGGTTAACAATTTTTGACCATGATTTATTTTCATATTGAGACTCTTTTTCACAATGTAACATTTGACCATATTTGACCATGGTTGGCTATGATTGACCGCGATTGATATTATAAACCCAAGGGAATAATAAACCCAAGAATTAAAATTATAAATCCAAGGTGTATAAACCCTAAGATAAATTTTATAAACCCTAAAATAAATATGGTTGACTATGGTTGATTTCCATATTGAGACAATCATTGTCACAATGCAACATTGTACGATGGTTGACCATGTTTGACCATGGTTAATTTTCATATCAAGACAATATTTGTCACAATGTGACATTGGAACATGGTTGATTTTCATATTGCGACAATACTTATGTTAATAAAAATATTATTAAATATTATAAACCCAAGGGAATAATAAACCCAAGGTATATAAACCGGAATATAAATATTATAAACCATGAAATAAACATGGTTCACCAAGGTTAATTTTCATATTGAGGCAATCCTTATCGCAATGAGACGTTGGACCATGGTTGACCATGGCTAACCATGATTGATTTTCATATAAACAATCTTTGTCCCAATGCGACGTTGGAGCATGGTTGGCCATGGTTGATATTAATATTGAGACAATCATTTTCACAATGTGATGTTGGAACATGGTTGACCATGAATGAATTTATAAAACATGGTTGACCATGGTTGATTTCCATATTGAGACAATCCTTGTCACAATGTGACGTTGGACCATGGTTGACGATGCTTTACCATGATCGATTTTCATATTGAGACAATATTTGTCACAATGCGACGTTCGACTATAGTTTTCCATGTTTTATTTTCATATTGTGACAATCTTTATCATAATGCAACATTTGACAATCATTGACCATGGTTGACCGTAGTTGGCTATGATTGACCATGGTTGACCATGATTAATATTATAAACCCAATGGATTGGTATTATAAACCCAAGATATTGTAATTATAAACCCAAGGTATGTAAACCCTAAGATAAATATTATAAACCCTAAAATAAACATGGTTCCATTGTTGACTTCCATATTAAGATAATCCTTGTCACAATGTGACGTTGGATCATGGTTGATAATGCTTGACCATGACATATTTTCATATTGAGACAATATTTGACAAAATTCAATGTTGGACCATAGTTGATTTTCATAATAAGAGAATATTTGTCACAATGTGACATTTGACCATGGTTGACCATGGCTAACTATGATTGACCATGGCTGACCATGGCTAGCTATGATTGACCATGGTTGACTATAATTGATATTATAAAGACAAGGGAATAATAAACCCAAGGGATTGATACTATAAACTTAAGGGAATAGTAAACCGAAGGGAGTAATACTAAAACCCAAAGGGATTATGAACCCAAGGGAATAATATTAAATCCAAGGGAAAAATATTAAATCCAAGGGACTAATATTATAACCCCAAGGCATATAAACCCTAAGAAAAAAATTATAAACACTAAAATAAACATGGTTGACCATGGTTGAACGTGGTTGATTTTCATATTGAGACAATCCTTGTCACAATGTGACATTGGACCATGGTTGACCATGCTTAAACATGGTTGATTTTCATATCAAGACATTCTTTGTCACAATGCAACATTCAACCACGATTGACCATGATTTATCATTGATGACCATGTTTGAATTTAGAAAATATTGTTGACCAGTGTTGACCATGATTGACCAAGGTAGACCATGGTTGACCAACGTTGACCATGATTGACCAATGTAGACCATGTTTGACCATGATTATCGTAATGAGACAATATTTATCACAATACGATGTGAACCATGGTTGAAATAAAGATCATTTTTCATATTGAGACAATCTTTGTCACACTGTGACATTGGATCATGGTAGACCATGATTAGATTTATAAAAAATGGCTAATCATCATTGGCATGGTTGACCATGGTTGATATTATAAACCTAAGGTAATAATAAAACCTAGGGATTAATACTAAAATCCCAAGTTATTATAAAGCTAAGGGAATAATATTAAACCCTAGGAATATGAACCCTTATATTAATAAAGCCAAGGGATTGATATCATAAAACCGAGGGAATAAATCCAAAGCATATAAACAATAAGATAAATATTATAAACCCTAAAATAAACATGGTTGACCATGTTTTATTTCCATATTGAGACAATCCATGTCACAATGTGACATTGGACCATGGTTGACCATGCTTGATTTTCATATCGAATCAATATTTGTCACGATGTCATATAGGACCATGTTTGACCATGGTTGATTTTCATATTGAGACAATATTAATGTTAATAAAAATATTAATAAATATTATTGCGCTAATAAAAATATTATTAAATATTTTAAACCCAATGGATTGATATTATAAACCCAAAGTAATAATAAACCCCAAGGGATTAATACTAAAACCCGAAGGTATTATGAACCCAAGGGAATAATATTAAACCCAAGGGATTAATATTATAAACCCAAGGTATATCAACTAGAAGATAAATATTATAAAACATAAAATAAACATGGTTGACCAAGGTTGATTTTCATATTGAGGCAACCCTTGTCACAAAGAGACGTTGGTCCATCATTGACCATGGTTGTGTTAGAAAATTAAATATTACAGAGCAATGAAACACATAAAATATGCAGAAAACACAAGCACACAAAACACATAAAACCAAAGAGACACAGATATACGTGGTTCACCCAGTTTGGGCTATGTCCACCCCGAACAGCCAGTCCTTCCTTTCTATTATCCAGTAAAATGAAGAGACACAACCTACAGCAGATTCGTTGTAATATCCTCTATTCTCTCTCATAGTCTCCCTATCTGTTTCTCGCTCCGAGGATACACATACAATACACAGCCGCAATAAAATACCCTCATACAAGCGAGGGGTTGCCTTCTAGGGCAAAAAACCCTAAACTAAACATAACTTCTAACATCAGATCATCCGCCTAATGAACAGCCCAGATTGACTAGAAATTAATATACTTTTACAAGGCAATTTTACATCTATTTTTAGCTTCGGGGATGCTGCCCCCAAAACCCCCCGCCAGGGGGGGGCTCCATAAAGTCGTAGCTGCCCCCCCCCTGGACCCCCCCTGGCAGCGTTTAATTTCGAGCGGCTTTTCCGCCCCATTAAGGTATAGGGGTCCAATGCTGTGATACAAAATAAACAAGATAATCAGGCTCCACACCCAACAGGTTGACCATGATTGATTTTCATATAAACAATCTTTGTCCAAATGCAACATTGGAGCATGGTTTCCCATCTTTGATTTTCATATTGAGACAATCATTGTCACAATGCAACTTTGAAACATGGTTGACCATGGTTGATTTCCATATTGGGACAATCCTTGTCACAATGCGACATTTGACCATGGTTGATGATACTTAACCATGATTAATTTTCATATCAAGACAATCTTTTTCACAATGCGACGTTGGACTATGGTTGACCATGGTTGATTTTAATACTGTGACAAGCTTTGCCACAATGCGACATTTGAACATGGTTGACCATGGTTGCCTATGATTGACCATGATTGACCATGATTGATATTATAAACCCAAGGGAGTAATAAACCTAAGGGATTGATATTATAAACCCAAGGGAATAATAAACCTGAGATATTAATATTAAAACCATGTTTGTCAAAATAACCATAGTTGATTTTCATATTGCCAATATCTTTGTCGAAATGAGAATATTTGTAAATATTTTATTAATATTCAATAAATATTAATAAACATATTAAAGTTAATATTTTAAAAATATTCAATAAAGATTAAATCTATTTCATCTACTATAATTATTAAATTAAAAATCAATTTTGAAAACTAAATTATAAAAAAACAAACATATCTAAGCAAATATTTTATCAATATTCAGTTAAATTTAAATCTTTTTCATTTTATATTATTCATTTCAATTTTTTTAATATAATTTTGAATTTCAGACTTTAATAATTAATATGTTTTATATCATTTCATTTCAATTTTTATTTCTATATAACTATAATATAATTAATTGCATATTGAAATCCTAATTGTGGTAAAGTTCTTTATATTTCCTTCATGTAATCATAAAGACTAACCACATCTCCATTAAATTTAGTTTAAGTCATTTTTAAATTGTATTTTTTCCTATGTTAATTATTTAAAATCAAATTATATAATAATAATTTTACTATTTCTTTATATATTAAGAAATATATAAAAATTTAGATACATTTTTTTTCGATACAATTATAATAATATTAATTGCATGTTTAAATCTAATTGAGATTTTAAAAAAATTATTATTTATATACCATTATAATAAGATTAATAACATATTTTGTATGTTTGAATATAATTAGGGTAAATATTTTTATCGATAAATTAATTAGTAACTTTAATTTATTTGTCTTTAATTTAAGTAATATTTATCTTATTTTAAATTTATAATATATTTAAGTATGAGGGGTTTCCAGAGTGCATTATATTAGATATCATTTTTTTTTTTATTCAACTGTGTTAAGTATGTCATTTATCTATGACCATTTCCATGAGAGGTATTCATAACTGACTAATTTCTCATGACTTTTGAATACTCCACTTAGCACTCATTGCATCGGGTGATGCTCACAGCGGTGAAGAAGTGGTAAGTGGAGTATTCAAAAATCATGAGAAATTAGTCAGTTACGAATACCTCTCATGGAAATGATCACAGATGAATGACTTACTTAATGCAGTTGAATCCCAAAAAATTAATATCTATTATATTATATTTTTAAAATAAATATACTAAAAAAATATATTTTTAGCTTATAATAATTTTAAATAAAAACTAAAGTACTTACAACACCATATAAAACTTACAAATCACTTAAATTTAGAGAATAAATCACAATGTGAATTTTTTTTTATTTTTTAATTTAATATTTATAAGATTTTTTAAATCTTTTGAAATGTAATTAAATCTTTTTCATTTACTATAATTATTAAATTATAACTTTGAACACCTTATTCTAAAATAGTTATATATTTCAAAATTTAATGAAAATGTTTTTAAAATATTAATTTCTTTTAATATAATAAAATTGCATTCCAAAATATTGCTATCAAACTTATGAGACTACTCATTTTTGTACACTCAAAGCATGTGTATCTATTTGATTTAGTCACTACCCAAACATATAAAACAATGTTAATAACCACTTTTTTATATCCAAGAAACCAACATAGATCCATTTAAAGCACAGATTTAATATGAGCCGAGAGAAATCAAATTTCTTTTGCTGCAAACTTATTTTACAGTGCAAAAAACAATGTGTGATTTTTTACTATTTAAATTGTATTTCTGAATGTTATAGAGATTACATAACATATGTATTGAGACATTTTATATTAATTCATATTAAAATATTTAATTCATAACTCAGATTGCATATTTTATTCTATACAACATTAAAATATTTTCTTTTAACATTTTTTCTATATATAGATCAGTGCTTTAGATGGATCTATGCTCGATATTTAAATTTCATTTTTGAATTTTATAGAGATTACATACATGTGTATTGAGCCATTTTATATTAATTCATATTAAAATATTTTATTGATAATGCACATTAGATATTTTATTCTATACGACATTAAAATATTTTCTTTTTAACATTTTTTCTATATATAGATATATATAAAGTTGATATCACCCATTAAAATATTTTTGAAAAACATAACGTTTAAACATCTTACTCACGCAATTTTTTTACTTCTAATTACTTTACATGATATTAGGTCATATGGACAACTAATTAAAAATGCATAGCACACACACACACACACACACACACACACACACACACACACACACATATATATATATATATATATATATATATATATATATTTTAAAGCATAAGGTTTAAACATCTTACTCACATATTTTTTTTTACTTCTAATTACGTTACATGATATTAGGTCATATGGACAACTAATGAAAATGCATAGGATATATATATTTTTTTTGAAAAACGTAAGGTTTAAACATCTTACTCACATATTTTGTTTTACTTCTAATTACTTACATGCTATTAGGTTATATGGACAACTAATTAAAAATGAATAGCATATATTTTTTTCTTTTTTATTATAGCTAACATTGCTTTTCTATTTAGAGAATATTTTTTTATTTTAAGAGGGACGAACATAGGGTTGTAGAACCAGTATAGACTCATTTTAACCATGGATATACCAAGAGCTTAGATCGATCAAATCTCAAACTTGAAAAAATATTTACACATCAATTAATCCATTTTAGTGTTTGGTAAATATGTAATTAATATAGATCTATAGTGGTAGTTTTTTAATGTTTAAATTGTATATTTTGATATTTTATCATTATTAATATTTTATATTAAAAATTGAATAAGTTACACATTTTCCTTTTATTAAGAAGTAACTAACTACTTTACCTTTAATTATTTTTTCCTTTCGAGCTAAGGTTACACATGCACACACACACATATATAAACACACACTTTATGTAGAGAGAGAAAATTCATACTGAAATATATTAATTAATATGGATATTATAATAGTTTATTTAAATTCTATATTGAGGTATTTATAAGATAAATAGAAATTTTTTAATTGTCGTGTTAATAGATTTTTAATTGTTTATTTATATGGTTATTTAAATTTTTTTCCTGAGTTTGGCAGTGTCTTTCTATTCATTATTTTAAAAACAGTGGGTTACATCATGTAATATTTTTGGTGACCTCAACCTTCTCAAAGGAAACCAAGTCCGTTCGCCACCTCAGTGAGTTATAAGCCATCAAAAACTTAAATTGTTTGATTATATCCTTCCAATCCTGATATATTTTAATGTCTATTATCCCATTAAAAATTACAAATAGTAAAATAAATGATAGCTGGCCACATCAGAAATAAAAATACAAAAATCTAGCAGTTCATCCTGATAGTTAATCATCAAATGATTCTATTGGGGTAAGGTCTTTTGCACTTGACCTTGGCATGTCCACTTGGTGTAGATTATGGAGTTGTATTTCAATTCGACCCAGGCGAAAGTTCTGATGATGAAGTTGTAGCGAATAGCTTGAATGTCTCAGTGAATCTCCTTGAGGCTTGGCTCTGCCTGCGGGTGACCCCCATCTTCAAGTTTTGCCATGATGTCCTTCGCCATCAAACATTTCATGGACCAATATAAGTGTATCAGTTGTTTGAATAGGGTCATCCGACCTCTAGTGTTCCCTATATATGAAACCAGGGGTTCCCACTCTTCATTCAGGAGGTCATATTCCACTTTCGTGTTCAGATCCTTCTCCCATGAAGAAATCAGTGTTTTTACCTGTGTGGGGGTCTAGACCCCATATGTTTGCACTAAGTTATTCATGTCCTCTTGGTCTTTTTTCCTTCCTCTTCGGTGTTTAGGGTTGCTTTTCAAAGCCCTCGGTGCCTTTCCTTTATCTCATGAATGCTTTCCACCTCGTCCACAATTACCCTTTCCTGGAGATGCCATAACCATTTTTCCTTTTCCCGGACCACCCAACAACTGTAATTCCACTCAAACCCACACAGGATTTATCACCCACTGTGAAAAATCCATAGAGGTAGGTAGTCTAGGCATACATGTAATAATAAATAACACAGGGTTGTTAATCCCTCTCAATCACATCTAAACCATTCCCATCACTTTCATACAGTTAGGCTCAAATTTGGCCCCCACATCGTTGCATAGTTTTCTCAAATTACAGAGAGTTCCAGTTTGTTTGGGCACTACCTTTGGCTCGGAAATTGCCCCGTCGTATCCCAAAGCGCATATGCGGGTCCTTTCAAACCCCATGTTGGCTTTACTATCCTCTACTCATCAACGCGACAGAAACCATTGATTTATATATTTGTAGACTATATGAATAAATGTAAGTACAGTAACATGTCCTAAATTCCAGCACATGCCCATCTGGGCCAACAAATTACCATATAACAGATAAATTGACTTGATGTGGGCCAACACAGACATACTAATCAATGACTCATCAATCCAGTGGCACAATTTCATTAGACCCTTTGATTCATTCATCCTACTCTAAGACAGAACCTCAATTGCAATTACCTAGGAAGCCTGAGATACATACCAGAGACCTTGTTGCGCGGTTGCCCTGTGGTGGTCTCCTCCTCTATGTTGCCCTCACACCAACACTCTGGTCCAGAGAGAAGCCTTCTCCATAATCCACAGTAGCCAAGAATAGAACTTAATGAATGTTAGCATCCAATTTTTAACACTTACCACATGTCTTCTCGCATAACTCGCTCTCACATCGCTTCCTTATAAGCTTTTACAACCCATCATGGCATTATTAACTCTAGCCATGTGGTGACATTGGGTGGGATGCCCACCAGCCTTGCCTCGTGTCATCTCATTCATTGTTGTGATCCCTGTGTGGATATTCCTCCGCATCGCACCCTAATTGGGGGCCCTGATTCAGATTTAGGTCCTTGTCCAGAATCCATTGCAAGGGCTCTAGTCCTTCTTCCTTTGTTGCCCAATCCCCATACCCTTCCAGATGCTTGTCAGGTTTAATGCATCCCCAATTCGCCAAAAATTCTGCTGCAGCATTTCCTGAGCAGTGGAGATGAGAGGGAATTATGTATTCTACTTTTGCGATAAAGTCCTTAATTTACTGAATTACTCATGCATTTCTACAGCTTTTTTTGATCTTTTCCCAGATGGATCCTTGTTAGATATTTTTTATGATCTCTATTACCATAGTAGAGTCTCCTTCCACCATTATTGATTCACTCCCTTCTTACGATTAGAATACCATGTTTAACTGCGTTGAAATCTACTTCATTATTACTTTCTATGCCCAAATCCATTGCATATAGTCGCACTACCCAACCCTGGTGATCTCTGAACATGCCACCGAAACTCGTTGCTCCAGGGTTTCCTTTGGAGGATCCATCAAAGTTCAATTTCAAGAAATCCTTTGGGGGGCATATGAATCCCAATGGTGATGAGTTGGGGGGAATTTTTAGTTTCCATGAGTGTGGCGCTAACATCTGCGGAGAAATATTAAGCATTGCCAATATTCGTGCTCCCCAAGGTGGGACTTTCCAGTCTTCCTCATGCCATATTTCTGCCAGAATGGTTTCGCGAATGTTTTGGAGAATTATTTTCCAGATAGTTGTCACGGATTATTGTTGATCTTTGAATATCCTCCTAGTTATTTCCTTCCACACTTCCCATAGGAGGAACCCTAGTGATATGGACCAGGCTCTATTGAGGACTAAGCTTTAGAAATCTCCTTTCCTCCAAATTTCAATAGCTACCTTGATGTTAGATCGATATTTTTCTACATGTCCAAAGAGGTGGTCCAGAT
Source organism: Pinus albicaulis (assembly GCA_034641835.2). Taxonomy (NCBI): domain Eukaryota; kingdom Viridiplantae; phylum Streptophyta; class Pinopsida; order Pinales; family Pinaceae; genus Pinus; species Pinus albicaulis. The sequence goes on from JAXQQM020082676.1 coordinate 86,555, forward strand.
GCTGCCAAATTTTTTTGATGAATTGGCAAGAATTCAGCAAGTGCTCCATTGTTTCCTATTGAGGGGCACACAAACTACATGCAGATGGACCATGAACACCCCATTTTTGAAGTTGGTCCCAAGTAAGTGCATGCCCATTACTAACAAGCCAAAGGAATAACATGAATTTTGGCCAATGTTTCCCCATCCAAATTTTACTCCAAAGAGGATGGAAATGGTTCTAGTAGTCTTCTTCTTTCAATTGTTAGCCCTCTTGGATTGTGAACATTTCTTTCATTTTGGAGTCCCATCTCAAAATATCCATGCCTTCAGATATTGTGTTCCTTATGGAGTTGAGTTCTTTTTCAAATGCTTTCCATTGTTGTGTGATTGGTGCATCGCGCCAATGCTCTCATTTTTTCCATTCTCTCCATGTGGACCTTTCTCCTCTATCCCAAAACTAGTTGACTATCATGTTCGTTGTTCTGTTAGTGAAAATTAATATCTCAACTAGGTCTTAATGACTAAATAGCTTCTCCCTTTTCTACCACAACTCCTACCAGTATCGTGCTTTACCTCCATCTCTTATCTCCCAAAAGTTATGATTTCTTATCAAATCCCTATTTACCACTACTAGGTTCCAGTGGAGCAGCCTCTTGGAGTTCCTTGAACCCACAACCTCCCTTTTGTGCATGATGGCATATTTTATTTTCATTCCCAAATAAGTTTCCATATATCGCTTCCTCATTGTACCCAATGCCACCAGATTTTTTCTCCCATGACTTGATTCAAAGTGTATGGGCCTCCGATACCTAGACCCCCTGCCAATTTAGGTTTGGTCAATCCATTCATGAGAGGAGAGCCCCTTTTTTTCTTTTTGTGCCCCTTGCTAAAGGAATTTCTTTAAAAAAAATTATTTCTGCACATGTAGTTTTATGCGCAACTAGACCCAAGAGCTGGTATATGGGGATCAATTGCAACACTGCTTTCAGCATCACCACTCTGCTTGCTAAATTAAGGGCTTGAAATGACCAGTTCTAGAGTCGGGATTGAATACGATCAAGGAGAGAATTCCAGCATGAGACTCTGAGGGATATGAGGCATAGGGGATATCCAAATATTTTGTTGGAAGGGAGCCAATACGGAAGCCCAATATTCTGTCCAAAAATGATTAGGATTGGATCAGGGTATTGAAGAAGAATATATTTGACTTTTCATTATTGATTTCAGTTCCCGAGGCTTTCATGAAGTCTTGAAGGATGGAAACTAGGGATCTAGCTTCTTTGAGGGTGGCTTGATAGAAGAGCATGATCTCATCCAAAAATTATTGGTGAGTTAGACTGAGGGAATTTCCCCACAAGCGGAGCCCTTTGAGGTGTTCTTATTGAACCTTCATTTTAATGTATCTCCCCAAACCTTTAGTTGTCACGATGAAAAGGAAAGGGTAAATTTGATATCCTTGTTTGAACCCTCAAGAGGTATTAAAGGGTGTGGAAGGGAGCCATTGAGCATTATGGAGAACACAAAAGAGGAGATAAGAGAGGAAACCCATTGGATTCATCTACAATCAAAGCCAAAAGCTTGGAGAATATTCTGGAGGTAAGACCATCTGAGTCGGTCATAGGCCTTGGATAGATCAATTTTTATCATCATACCCTTAGCTTTGAGACTTTTGAGGGAGTGAATGGCTTCCTAGGTTGTTATAATACCATCCAGGATTTTTCGACCTTTCAAAAATCCGATCAGGGTGATTAAGGTCGTGAGGATAGGTTTAAGGCGATTCACCATGATAGTGGAAAGGATTTTATAAATGAAATTACACAAGGGAATTGGTTTGAACCCTTGAGGCTCTTCAGAATGCTCAGATTTTAGAATTAAAGCTTAAAATTTTGAGTTTAAAGCATGGTGTACCTGTTGAAAATGCAACAAGATGATGGAGCTTAGTGAAATGAAGTCGCCTTCACTAAGTAGGCCCGCAGGCTATTTTTGGCGCAAAGTCTATTTTTAGACTATGTCTATTTTTAGACATATGGATCATGGTCTATGAGTTGGAGGATGCTATTTATGGATGATTGGTCGAGTTGGTAAAAATATATGGACCTCTATTTTTAGACATTGGGCGGTTTCTATTTTTAGGCATTAGGGCTAAAAAATAAAAGCAGGTTCATCGTAATAAACCTTAATATCTTGGACTATAAACATTATCTTATCCTCTTGGAGCACTTCAGTTTGATGCTTGGATGTGCTTTATGTAATGCCAGAAGAAATACACACTTTCTAAAGGTTAGTTGAGCTATTTCATGGTTTACTTCATTTTAGAGACTCAGTATGTGGTAGAGTTTGGTAGAGTTCATAGAGCAGTTAGTGGAAGGTTATTTGGAGTATTGTTCGGTTTAACTTAGTTGAACTTATTGTATTTAGTCTAGCCCAGAAAAATACACTAGTGATGAGTGGTGTGAATTAATTATTAATTAATTCACTAATTATTAACTCATAAATCAACTAAAAGAACATTAGTTAAAAACTATGATGCATGGACGGTTCGGTGAAGCAGTGTTAGAGGTAGAAGCTGAGGAGATCTACTATCAGTTGTGACCATGATGTGCATGAGATTTTCACACACATTGATTGAGATTGCCAATGAGGATTGCGCAGTTGAAGCAAGTGGGATTTGAACTTGGATCTCATCATTACTCATCTTGGATTGCGCAATAGAGGCAGGCATACTTGTGGAGGAGATTTGAACCTGTGACTTGTTCATCTTCCGTGCTAGTTTGTGTGTAGCATGTGAGATAGTTCTGAGAGCTGTGAGAGCTTTGTGCTATGTATTGTTACATGTTCTCTATCATTATATTATACAGATAGTTGGGGGTTTTCAGCTATTGCTTTCCCCATTACATACTGTGTTGATATGTGTGCTTGACTATTGTGTTTATGTGCGCATGCGACTGTTTCTATTTCCGCATATTGATGATCAATTGTAGAAGAGGTTATGTATTATGCATGAAGCTTAAATAGTGTGTAATCAGGATAATCTCGGTGAATAATTCAGTAAATTATTCAAATTTCTACATGGTATTAGAGCGAGATTGATCATCGGATTTTATACAGTGATTACAATTATTTCGGTAGACAGAGTCTGTAACGGGCTAGGTAGCCTCTGGATCCATCCTTTCTCTGAAAGGTGATATATCCAGTAAATTCCCCTACAGTCGATCTCTGTGCTAGAAATAATTTGTTCTCACAGATCAGAAGTAGTTGAGTTTTGAGCTAGTGGAATTCGAATTTCAGCAAAATTTGCAATTCGAATTTGCAACAGTTTTCTTGGTGTCGAAGTAAAAATGTCTTTCAACGGATTGCGACTGGAATATGCCCTTGAGGGCAGTTCGAATTATGTTGCATGGAATGACCGGATGGAGGCAGTATTAGATGATAACAGGCTGAAGGAGTTCATAGATGTTGAGATCCCAAAGCCTACTGATGCTGCTCAAGTTGAGGCTTGGCAAAAGAAGATGGAAAAGTGTCGAAGAATTCTGTTGGAGGGCGTGAAGGATCACATTGTATCCAGCATGCATGGAAAAGCTTCTCCATACTTAATGTGGAAAGCGTTGATGGATTTATTCCAAAGAAAGAGCGACCAGAGGAAGTTGGCGCTCAAGGATAAACTCAGACACATAAAGATGGAGAAAGGCGACAGTATGCCAAAGTACCTCACGAAGTTCATCCAATGCAGGGATAAGCTGGGAAGTGTGGGGGTGACTGACGATGATGAGGAATTGGTGAGCTTGGCTCTCCTTGGTCTTCCGAAGAGTTTGGAGTCTTCTCCGAGTTGTCAATGGTCGGGAGAAATTGCGGGATGGGGAGCGACTTTGGTCGGATCTTGTGCAAAGGAGATAAGGCGGAATACCGAGGATGATCTTCATCAAAGGCATCGATGAAGAAAATTGCACACTGGCTGCAGAAGCAAAGATGAGAGCAAGAAAGCTTCTCATGCAGTGCGAAGAGCAGAAGCAAGACATGTCCAAGGTTAAGTGCTTTCACTGTCACCAACACGGACATTATGCCACAAATTGTCCGCAGAAGAAGAAAAATAAGCAGGCTGCTGGATCTGCAGCGGGAGAGGCCTTAGCCTCGCAATTTGAGCTGGATTTTTTGCTGATCGAATGCTTGGTCTCAAGTGTGATGGGATCAGTATGGTTCTTGGATAGTGGTGCGTCTTTTCACATGACTGGAGATCGAGATCTGTTTTCAGATCTGGATGAGAAAGATCTTGGAGTGCACATCGAGATGGGCGATGATGGTAGATACAGTGCGACTGGTATCGGTACCATTTCCTTTAAGAGGGAGTCTGGTAAACCCTTCGTATTGAAGGATGTGATGCATGTTCCAGGATTGAAGAAGAATCTGATCTCTGTGGCGATGTTAGAAGACAAAGGGTACGATGTTGTCTTTAGCGAAGGAAATGATTTCCTGCGCAGTAAGACAACTGGAGAAACCCGGAAGATAGGGGTTCGAGTCAAGAACCTTTATCAATTGCAAGTAGATGGTGGTGCAGAAATGGCATGCAAGGCTGAAGGAGTGGTGAGCCGGGATGATGGCGAGTTGTGGCACCGGAGATTGGGCCACCTTCACCATGGAGCTTTGAAGATACTGCAGCAGATTTCTACTGGGCTTCCTAAGGGCACTCTTGCGCAGTCCCGGACGGTCTGAGGAGTGTGTACCTTGAAAAATTTGTGAAAGCACCTTTCACGAAGGATAATCGGCATCATGACGATCCTTGAAGAATCCTCTGATGTGTGTGGACCTTTCTCGGTAACTTCGGTAAATCACAAGTACTATGTGATCTTTGTTGATGATTTTTCTCGGAAGTGCTGGATCTTCTTCATGCAGAAGAAGACCGAGACATACTCAAAGTTCTGTGAGTTCAAGGCGCTGGTTGAGAAGGAATCGGGGAATCATGTGAAGGCTCTTAGGAGCGACAATGGTGGTGAATTCATCTCTGCTGAATTCAAGGACTTTTGCAGCGCAGAAGGGATTCGGAGAGAGCTCATCGCACCCCATAACCCACAGCAGAAGGGGGTTGCTGAGCGGAAGAACAGAATGATCGTGGGTGTTGCACGGGCGATGTTGCATGATCAGGGCCTACCCCTTCACTTGTGGGCGGAGACATGCAATACTGCAGTGTATGTGCAGAACTGTTGTCCTCACAAGATACTTGGCATGAGTACACCAAAGGAGGCGTTTTCTGGCAAGAGGCCTGATATTTCCCATTTGAGGATTTTTGGCTCACCTATCTACATGCATGTGACAAAGGATGCCAGGAAGAAGCTGGATCCGACCGCAGAGGTTGGGATATTTGTGGGGTACACTGATACGCCCCACAACTATCGTGTGTATTTTCCTCAGTAATAGCCACACTTGCATGCAGATGAGGAGCTATTAGTTCCTAAGGATGAGCTTTCGGATGTGGATCAGCCACAAGAGGAAGTTCATGGAGTGGAAAATACCACTCATGCAGCGCCAACCATCAGAGGGCGCAAGCGCACTACAGAAGCTGAGCGACTAGCTCAAGATGTAGAGAAGGTTGTAGGACTACCTACAGCACAACGCAGACAGAGACAGTCACCGGACCAGTACATTGGATACATGGCTCTTGTGAGCAAATGTGTCGTGACAGAACCATCCTCTTTCGAGGAAGTTGTGGAGGACCCCGCATGGGTAGATGCCATGGTGGAAGAGTATGATTCTATTGTTAGAAACAGTTCATGGGAGATTGTCCCATAACCGGAGGGGAAATCAATGGTGGGTTCGCGATGGATCTACAAAGTGAAGCAGGCGGCTGACGGGAGTGTGGAGAAGTACAAGGCAAGATTTGTTGCCTGAGGCTTCTCATAGATAGAGGGGATCGATTATGAGGAGACTTTTGCACCTGTCGCAAGGTACTCTTCCATACGGACAATCCTAGCTCTCTCAGCGCAGATGGGGTGGCACATCCATCAGATGGATGTGAAGACTGCATTCCTCAACGAAGTCATTGAGGAGGAGGTGTACATAGAGCAGCCTGAAGGTTTCGAGATCTTCAGCAGTGAGTCGCATGTGTTCCGACTCAAGAGAGCACTGTACGGGCTGAAGCAAGCACCTCGTGCTTGGTATTGCACACGGATAGGCTTCGGTTATTTCATAGGAGCAGGATTCTCCAAGAGTGAGGCGGATCCTAACCTGTACCAGATTGTGGTGGAGGGGAAGTTGTTGATCATTGTATTGTATGTAGATGATCTGATTTTGACGGGTGATGAGCTGTTGATACTTTCATGCAAGGAGGATCTTGCAAGAGAGTTTGAGATGAAAGACTTGGGCCTCCTTCATTATTTCCTGGGATTGGAAATTTGGCAGCGCAGTGATGGACTATTTTTTTCTCAGGGTAAGTATGCCCGAGAAATATTGGAGAAGTTCAACATGCATGGCTGAAAGCCTGTTGATACTCCTCTTCTTGGAGGTTGGAGGAAGGAGGATGCTACTTCAGTGGAGGTAGTGGATGCCACTATTTATCGACAGTTGGTGGGTTCGCTTATGTATCTGGTCAATACACGATCCAATATATGCTATGATGTTAACCAGAATTCGCAAGCTATGGTTAAGCCTACCAAGCTCTTCTGGAAGGCAGGCAAGCATGTATTGCATTATCTTAGAGGCACATTGGGATATGGCCTGTGGTACAAACAGGAGGATGAGGTGAAGCTATGTGGCTTCACGGATGCAGATTGGGCAGGGAGCCCAACGGACCGAAAGAAACACATTTAAGCTAGATGCAAAGTGGCAAATTCGATAGCATTTTCTTGGTACGGCGGGAAGCAAAATCCCAGTGGCACTCGGTTCGACGGAAGGTGAGTATATGACGACAAGCTTGGGCACGCATGCGAGGCTATTTGGATGAGGAAGATCCTCGTTGGATTGTTCGGGATGCATTTGGAGCCTACAGTGATTTATTGTGATAACTAGAGTTGCATTAAACTCTTGGCTAATCCAGTATTTCATGATAGATCCAAATACATCGACATCAGGTACCATCATATCAGAGATTGTGTGCAGCGGAGAATCATGTTACTTTCATATATTCCCATGGAGGATCAGGATGCTGATTTCTTGACGAAGGCGCTCACCAGGAGAAAATTCGAATACCACAGAGGCAGGATAGGGGTTGCAGATAATCCATATCTTGTTGAGAGGGAGTGTTGAAAATGCAACAAGATGATGGAGCTTAGTGAAATTGAAGTCGCCTTCACTAAGTGGGCCCGTAGGCTATTTTTGGCACAAAGTCTATTTTTAGACATATGGATCATGGTCTATGAGTTGCAGGATGCTATTTATGGATGATTGGTCGAGTTGGTAAAAATAGATGGACCTCTATTTTTAGACATTGGGCGGTTTCTATTTTTAGACTGCCGGGCTAAAAATAGAACAATCAAATATTATTAACCCTTAATAATATTTAGACTATAAACATTATCTTATCCTCTTGGAGCACTTCAGTTTGATGCTTGGATGTGGCACATGCAGCTGACAGAAGGAAATACACTTTTCCTATGGGTTAGTTGAGCTATTGCATGGTTGAATTCGGTTAGAACTCATGTGGCAGAGTTTGGTGGAGTTGATGAGACAGTTGGTGGAGTTGTGTTCGGTTTAACTTAATTGAACTAGTTGTATTTAGTCTAACTGGAAAATACACTAGTGATGAGTGGTGTGAATTAATTATTAATTAATTCACTAATTATTAACTCATAAATCAACTAAAGAACACATCGGTTAACTGCAATGCATGGACAGTTCAGTGGAGACCAGTGTTAGAGGTGGGTGAAAGGGTGAGTCTACTATCAGTTGTGACTATTGGTTGTGCATGAGATTTGCACACACATTGATGGAGATTGCCAATGAGGATTGCGCAGTTGGAGCTAGTGGGATTCGAACTTGGATCTCATCATTAATCAACTTGGATTGCGCAGTAGAGGCAGGCAGACTTGTGGAGGAGATTTGAACCTGTGACTTGTTCATCTTCCGAGCTAGTTTGTGTGTAACTTTTGGAGATAGTACTGAGTACTTGTGAGGAGTATTGTACTATGATTGTTACATGTTCTCTATCATTATATTATACAGATAGTTGGGGGTTTTCAGCTGTTGCTTTCCCCATTACATACTATGTTGATATGTGTGCTTGACTATTGTGTTTATGTGCACATGCGACTGTTTCTATTTCTGCATATTGATGATCAATTGTAGAAGAGGTTATGTATTATGCATGAAGCTTAAATAGTGTGTAATCAGGATAATCTTAGTGAATAATTCAGGAAATTATTCAAATTTCTACAGTACCTTCCTTGATCTTCTTGATTCCTCCATGACTTACAGAATACCTTTGCCCAAGAATTTCCATGCTTCCTGGAAAAATTATGCTATGAAGCCATCTGGCGCAAGCGCTTTAGTTTTCACTAGACCTTTGACTACCTCTCTACCTCCTCTATGGTGATTGCTCGCATGAGTGCTAGGTTTTGATCTCTACTGACAAGTTGGTGAATATTCCTCTTTATCGAGTCAATAGGTTATGTCATGTCATGGAACGGTTCTCACAGTATATTTTTAAAATGTTCCACCATATTATTTTCCATTTCTTCATGTTGTACTAGTCGATTTCCTTCTGAGTCTAGCAGCGAGAATATTTTGTTGTTCTGTCTATGTTGGATCATGGCTTTATGGAAAAAATGAATGTTATTTTCGCCTTCTCCGAGCCATTGGATCTTTGACTTCTGTTTCCACAATATGTCTTCCTGCTTTCGTCTTTCTTGTATATTGGTTAATAGATTTCCCTCTTCCACCACCAGGTTCCTTGTGTGTCCTTGTGTTATCATTTGCAGTTGTACATGTTTCATTTAGGCCTGAAGTTGTTCATGATATTGTTGGATATGTCCAAACTCCAGTTTGTTCCACTTATTTATCTTCTGCTTTAGCTCTTTCATACGGAACTGGAAGGTATGCATGATGTTTCTTCCCTGCGCTGAGCTTGACGTCCACCAGTGCTTTACCTTTTCAATGAAGGATGGGTGTCTCAGCCAAAAGGCTTCAAACCTGAATGGTTGCTTCTGGTGGCCTTGCTTCATGTCGACTTCCAGTCGGATAGGTTAGTGGTATGATCCAAGGCATGGCGATATTGAAGCTTCATAGTAAATGTCTCTGCTTATTAGGTATCCAGATGCTAAGAACTGATCTAACCTAGAAGTCGCTTGATGTAATCCTCCTCTCATATTGTTCCACGTATAAGTTCCATTAATTGTAGGAATGTCTACTAGATGTAGATTTTCTTGCATATTCCAGAAGAGCTCCATTTCTGGTTCTTGTCTCTTGATTCCATGTTTTTTCTCCTCTAGCGATGTGATCATATTGAAGTGTCCCCCCATCAGAAGGATTTTTTCATTATGGATTTTTCCCCATCTTTCCTATACTATGAAGGAAAGCTTCTTTCTCTCCTGGAATATGAGGGCCATAGACCGAGGAGATAAGGACCCACTCCTGAGTCCTGATATGTCTAAATCTCCCTGAGAGGACACAGGGTAGGTCGATCCAACATTCTGCAACGATCTCTGCAGGGTTCCGTAGAATGGTTATTCCTCTCACGCACCCTTTTGCATCTATAGCTACTGCTTCATACTTAGGCTATATGTATCTAAGCATTTACTCTAGTTTTTTGCCTGAGACTTTTGTTTCTTGTAGAAGAACTACTTGAGGCTTATCTTTTCTCAAACATTCCTATAGGTATCTGTGCTTGCCTCAGTTATTGAGGCCTCTCACATTACAGGAGATGACTATCATTGGGAAACTTTATATAGTTGATGGAATACTGTCGAGAGCGGTATTACCCTTCCAGAGTTAACTAGCATCTCTCCCACCATTTGGATTGATTCCTGAAGATTTTTCCTTCCCCTTTTATTGTCGCCTTTTATTTGGGTGTTTGGGTCTTGAGTAATTCCTAGTTGTGAGCACACTGTATCCCCAGGATTTGGTTCCCTTTGACCTTGTTTTTCCATATATTGTTGGAATGTTTCTCGGTACAATTTCGTTTGGTCCTCCAGGATGAATCTCTCATTTAGGTTTCGCCATTCATTTAGAGGCATTTTAAGTACTACCACTTCTATACTTAGATCCTCCTTAGATGTATAAATCTCCATTGCTGAGAGTTTTACTAATTTTGTTTGCTCCTCTTTATTTGAAGGTTCGGCTTGGGCTTTCCTCTTAGGTTTCGAAGCCATTTTTGGTGGATCTTGGCTTTGGTCCCTTTCGTTTGGTAGATTTGTCTCCTTAGATCTTTCCCCTAGCTCGTGCAATATTTCAAATTGGTTATGGTTGCTCTTTTTATTTTGTTGGTTAGTGGTTTTCTGTTGTTGCATCTTTGTGTTCTTCTTTTTGTTTGAGACTTCCTTGAAACCCTTGTTGTTGTCTTGCGATGGGGGTGGTCCTTGCGACTGCCTATTGTCTTCCATATCTACTTGATTTAATGGACATGATTTATAGATATGGTCGTATTCGTGGCATTGACGACAGTGAAATGGGATGTTTTCATAGTCCAACAGCTGCTGCCAAACTTCGCCTTGGTACTCCAATTCCAAGGATTCTCGAAGAGGCTCAATAATATTCATGTATACACATATGTGAGCATAGGAGGCATACCTTCCCCTATGTATGGATTCAGTAATTTACACAAATCTGCCAATTGAATTTCCAATCCCTTCTAGGATTTCAGGGTCCCAAAAGTCCACTGGTAGGGTGAACAAACGGACTAAGACAGGAGCCGCTAGAAATTGCTCCTCATATGGGTTATAGCATTCCTCTGAGTGCCTCATAAAGAGCCTTGCATTGTAATAGAAGTATGAAATTCCTTCAAAAATCATTTCCTTGTCTATCATATTCGAGAATATGATTGCAAATAAGCCTCTTTCTACAAACTTCAGGTAGATATGGCCCTTGGGCTGACATTTTTGTTGAATCCATTTGATTAGGTCATGTTTTGTAGGCTAGATGCCAATAACTTACAGATCAGGGCATGATCTTTCATGTAACTGCGATAATTATCCAGTTTGTTAGAGGGGATCACAAACGGGGTTTCTTTGAAGCTCATGGTAGACATTGCCCATGAATTTTTTCCTGCGATTGGGCTCCTAGAACAGAGCCAACGTTAGGGCCGACGCCCCCCTGCGGGACTAGCAGTGTACTTTCTTTTCCATTGTGCTCCCTTGCAGTCACGGTGCAGTAGGAAGGGATTGCTTCCCCCTCCCGTCAGGGCTGTCATTCCGCATGTCAAATTCGCGGATGGTTGATGCAGTTGTGTATCTATTCGAGTGTTGTCAAAAATTCAGAGTGCTGGGAAATCCTAGTAGAGCTCTGCATTCCTCCCCCATTGTCCTACATTCAAAAACCTTATTTAACTTGTTTTTGTTTGGCTGGCATGAGAGAAAATTATTTTTAATATTTTTTTTTGACATGACATAATTACAGGTGTCCCTGGTACTAGATTGTATAATCAGCCTCTTAGCTTAATTATAAAGTTAGCATTAAACCATATAATCAACATTAAAACATATTCATATAATAGGAATTATAAAAACATATTATGGCTTGAGCAGAAGCTCTCATGCATGCAACAGTGCTTTAAAAATTGTAAGTGCCTCTCTATATCGAATATATTTGAATTGCAATTCCATTATTTCAAGAGCAGAACCCTTTTCCATTAGACTCCCCAGCAGAGCGATTTTTCATTCATCATAATCGCTTATCTCCACTTTTATCTCATGAAGATCAGTAAATGGAGAGCTTAAAAATGGTGATATCGTATCTTTTACTGTCTCCTGCATTCGCATCCCATGAAAAAGCATTAAAAGTTATTCTCCACGATGAACTTAAATACACTAGTCAAAGAAAAATCAATGAGAACTTTATTGCAAAGTAATAGTTACATACGGATATAATAATGCAAAAATTAAGAAGCTAATTAACTATTTGGGTTGCGTCACAGAGGATACAGTAGAGGGAGGTAAGCACAAAAATAAAAAGGCCAATCCACTGAAACCCTAAGACGCATAGGCATGTAGCCATTAAAAATGCATTTCAGATAATCATCGTAAAACGCATTTACAAGTTGTTATTGGTGGCGCTAAAACTCAACATATAGGGATCTGTTTATTACTGGCTTCAAAACATTGTCTAGATTTTGTTAAGCCTCTATAAAAACAATTCTCAAGTTTCGTTGTTAATAATATCAAAAGTATAATTATATTTTCAAAGTAAATTTAATCAATGTTTTGACTACTGTTACACCACACAATAATTATACTCGCTTAAATTATTGTTAGGTCAAATCATTATTTTGGGTTCTTCATTCAATTTTATTTGTATTCGTGTATATTCCTCACTAAAAGAAACATCCTCCTCATTTGACAATCTTGTTGCAATATATGCAGATGCATCGTTTTTACCTGGTTCTTCCTACAGCCAGTTATCTACATTTACGTCCTTGTTATCATTGTTCTCTTTCAACTGCCAGTTATCTACATTTACGACCTTGTTATCATTGTTCTCTTTCAGCAGCCAGTTATCTACATTTACGTCCTCACTAGATGTTAGGCGTGACAATAAATTAAGTCAAAATTGTTAGTATCCATAGTATTACGCCTATGGTATTGGTATTGTGATGAAATATTTTTAATATAGAGGTGTAAGTGAAAAGTAAAATTAGGTGAAAGCAAGCAAAAATGTAAGATATTTTTCAGTGTGATAATAAAAATCTATTAAACCTTTTCTTAATTGTTTTTATGTAAATCTGGGGTTCATTCTATGTTTGAGTAAAAATTTTAGATTAATTCTTGTTTCAGTAAGTGAAAAAATTATTTTTTGGTTAAATTTTTCTGCTGGCTTTTTATTAACAGTAGATCCCATGTGATTAGACAAATCCCTCTGGCTATACATATGATAATCACCTTTAGAGTTATTAAAAATTACAGGTGCCATTGTTTCTGACGATACAGACTTGAATTTCGTTTCCTTTTCGTTGTAGTCGTAGTTGGTGAAAAATGCTCAAAATTTCCGCCCGTGAGGCTTCAAGAGAATGTTCCTCTCGGGACTTCTCAAGTTTCTTCCGGCATGAAATGCTTTGCCCTTGTTTCTTTTATGTGACTCCTCTGGAATAAATTCCCTGGCCTCTAATATTGTTAGCTCCTGAGATGGTTCCCCATCAAGGACATGATAATAGCCAATAAAGAAGCTGACAAATTTTGAGCAAAAATGAAGTCAAAAAAATTAACTGGGTCATTCGGAGTTACAACAGTGTCCACGCCACAACTCATAGTAACACATAAATTAAGTTACATGTACAAAATGAGGTTCAAAAATGGAGTGTCACAATGTTCAAAAATAATTAAGTTGCTATATTTAGGTCATAATGTGACATAGAAAATTCTTCTACCCAAGGTAATTAGTGGTTTTAATTATGTGTAAAGGACCATAATGTTAAGCGGGGCATTAATCAATCCAATAAACTCCCCAACCCATTTCTCAAATCGATGAAAAGTAGAAATTGGCCACATTGGAAAATTATCATGTCAAGAGGGTTTCGCCCCCTTTGATAAACATCGCATGCTTTCACGTAGTCCTACACATCCTTGAATATTGTGGGATAACAAATCATGTTTGTAAAAATTATCTAATGGCCTTTCCTCCATGGTAATTTCTTGCAATTTTATAGGAATATTTGTATAAATTTTAATTATGAGATTTAATCTGATCTTATAATATACTAAAACAAGACATTGAATCCTTCCTATAATTTGCGGAAACAAAACACGATCGCGCAATTACATATAAGCAAGAGAAATAAATAAAAGATAAAGAATGGTATATTGCACACTGAAGGTGTATGCGATCAAAAACACACACACCCTGATTACATTCAATTAAATAGAGTTTATAAGATCCAACTTATTCCTAAATTAGAGAGAGAGGTTGAGAGAATTTCTCAACCATCACAAACCAGCCTTTCAAATAGGATGTAAGCATTAACCCCAACATCCCCTCTTAATGATTACATTACATGAATTTATTGAAATCACTCATAAATAACAAAATAAGCAATCATTCTTTAACTGGTTTTCAGCGTATCAATATAGGCTCCATCAAGTTGCCTCATAACTCTCGTAAAGGTGTAGTCAGCAAGTTGGATTCTTGAGCTCAGCTACTAAACTCCCAAATCAAGGACCTCCCGAAGTCAATTACTAGACAGCATCCCAATTTGTCGCATAACCTCATTAGGAGACTAGTCCATGTCTACGACTAATGAGGGATTCTTCCCTAGATCCGCAACTGCCATACTATCTCGACAATCATCCATGTTGAGCCTGAACTGTAGCTATTCTAAAATAGTTTAAGAGGTTCATACTCTTCATTGAATTCATCATCAGAATTCAATTGGTATTCATCTATGGCTATATTTGCTGATTCTTTCCCTTTTAACACATCACTGGCATGACTTCTGCAATTCCACGATGTATGCCCAATTTTCCTGCAATAGTAGCATTCAATTTCACCTTTGTTTGCATTTTTCTTTCTCATCCTTGACTTTGTCCACAATGCATTTTCTACATGAGAGTTCTCTTCTGCATCCTCTGGTTTTAGTCGCTTTTCCTCCGCCAGAAGTTGTGCAATTGTCTCATGCAATGTTTGTGTAGACATTTGACTCAAAGTGAAAACAACATTACTATAACTTGAAGGAAGAGTATTTAGTAATATTGCTTTAGCATCTTCATCCTCCACATTAGTACCTACTTTACCTAATTGTCTTACAAGAGACATTAAATTGTTTACATGACTAGACATAGATGTCTCCTCATTCATTTTCAGTCTAAATAATTGTAGCTTTATGGAAAATTTTGCATTTTTGGATTTTACACCAAATAGCTGAGCCAAATGTTCCCATATTTCCTTAGATGATTTAGTGAGATCTACACGATGTAATTGCGAATCTGAAAGAGCAAGTCCAATAATGGACTTAGCTTTGTCATCTCTATTTTTCCATTCAATTAATTCTTTGGCATCTTTTGGTGCTACTTCTGAACCATTCACTATGCCCCACAAATTTTTATTCATTAATTGAATTTTTATTTTTACTTTCCATGAGGGAAAATTCAAACCACTGAATTTTTCTAACACCATAAACTCCATGATGAAAGAAGAAAACAAAATGCTTTTTAAACTTCAACACCAATGTAGCTTCCGCAATTTAAAAAAAAATACTTCAACTGCTTTGTGAAAATTGCATGCCACATTCCCTTGCAGCCAACTCCATTACACTGCTCCTCTACTCACAACGTCAACAAATAAATGATAAATATTCAGTTGTTTGCGAGATCATCACGAGAAACGTTGGCGCTAGGGGATATGAAAATACTAAAAAATGAAGAGGCGATCATTAGGGCATTGTCAATCTGATCTACATGTCTGGATTCCAGATCCAAACTTCGACTGCATAAACCGGTCTCCAATGCATTCATGGCAGCCTTGTTGACCTTGTTGTTGCACTACATTTCACGCTGTCAGTGGATAGCATTGCCCTCAACCACCGTGGAGAAAGAATCCAAAAATTATGAACCATAACACAACAAATCTGATGGACTGTACACAACAAATCCTCCCGGACTACAAAACAATGATGCTGTCAACAAATTCTTCTCCAACGTCTGCTTTGCAGCATCATCAATTTGGCTCTTTCTCTGCGAGGTGGCTCTGAGCTTCACGGCTTGTGGAAATTTAAAGGGATCGAGTGCTTACATATTATAACACACAAATGCATACCGAATTCCATGGAATCCACCAAAGCTCAATCATGTTGCGCCATGATTCACACTCGCTTAATCACATTGCGCATAGGACAAGCTTCCAATACGTTCTCCACTCAGTTTTTACATGAAGCTTCGATACCAAGATAAAGAATGGTATATTGCACACAGAAGGTGTATGCAATCAAAAACACACACACCCTGATTACATTCAGATCACTCTATTAAATAGAGTTTCTAAGATCCAACTTATTCCTAAATTAGAGAGAGAGGTTGAGAGAATTTCTCAACCATCACAAACCAACTTCTCAAATAGGATGTAAGCATTAACTCCAACAATAATCAATTTCACAACACAAGATGTATCTTAGGAAACAAACTACTCAAAACACTGCTATCTGTATATTGCATATGGCCAAGATTATGAAACAATACAATGATATTCCTCATACTGAGAAACCTCTGCACTCTCTTGACTATCTCACTCTAATCCTGCTCAAATTTGGCTTGCAATTTAAGAAAAAATAGTCCAATATTTAACCTCTTGTTTGCCATTTCCTTCCCAACCTTCCTTACGAATTTTTGGGCTAATTAATCCCCTTTTAATTAGGAAATTCCGAATTAATTATTGCACAATCCTTCAAGGCCTTCCCAATGACCTCATGCATGATCTGTACAATTTTCTAATAGTACAATTGATAGATATTTCCCTTTAACCTATCCTCAACTAGGCCTTCCTTAGAACTGACATGAAACAACTACTTATAGTGAATTATCAGTTAACTGATTGGTCACTACTTGTGAATTAAATCATATTTAATTTGTTGGACTTATCACTAGCTCATCTCTTAGTTAGAACTAGTTAAACTGATTATAACTCAATTAATTGAGGTAACTAATTACAACTCACAAATAATTATAACTAGATCCCCTTAAATCAATGAATCACTCTACATCCCTCCTCTTTGAACTCTAACTCAAATTTCCTAAGCTAACTAATTCTTCGTGACTCAGTTAACTAATACAAGTTGTCATGAGATGAAATTGCAATTTTTCTTCCAATTTAATTAAGCAAGAATTAAATCATAAGTCTCATATGGTACCATTTATGGGTGCCATTTTCTGGTTTCCATTTCTAATTGTCATTTTCAATGTTTCTTGTTTCCAATTTAAACACTCCCTCTCAACAAGAAAGGAATTCAATCCATCCCGATCCGGTGCCTTTGGAATGTTCTGCATGCAACATTTCTCTAGTGTTGTTTGCTCCTGCAACTCCTAAAACTGAATAGCCTACAAAAAATTGAATCTGTATGATTCATTTGTCATCAGAATCTTTGAATATTATCGATTATTGCACTTTCTAATGAAACCTTTGCACTGTTGCTGACTCTGCTCTGTGCCCTTTGCACTACTGCCAACTCTAAATTACGCTCCAATATTTGAAATATGTCACTCTAATTTTTTTCTTCCTGACATTTGACTGCATCAATCCTATTGTGTATTTTTGGCTCCTTGTAGCCAGGTCTGATCTATGAGACAAGCCATCTTAATGGATCCTACCCAAATTTCTTCTCTTGGGATTATGTCTGCACATTGCCCCTCCTCTCACCTAAAGTTATGGCTCTATGTGCTCCCTTTGCCCATCTAGCTCAAAATTTCCACCTACTGGAGGTCTCTACTTGAGTGGATGCCTCTACTCAATCTCCTCTCTACTTCTCCAATTGTGGTTGCTCCTGTTAGTAATTTGTAATTAGCAAGATTGGCAAAGTCCAATCACAAAAACAACATCATTTCAACCACTTTGGGATTCTAGGATCTAGCCCTCCTGAATCCAGAGAGGGATCTCTCCAATAAGTACAAAGATGGATTTGTCTTTGAAGTTTGGGGTAATAATATTAGGCTAGTTATGAAGGCCAAGGGTTTTGTTTATTTTTGGATGGTTGAGCATGATTATTGATTGAGAGGAAAGTTCTAAGTACAAAAGTTTCAAAGGTGTGAATTTGTAAGCAAATAGAACAGCTTTGGCTAAAAGATAGATATAACGCTGCTTTTTAGTCCATTGGGCTATGGAGTCATATCAGGGATTTAATTGAGAAACAACATCAAGAGTGGTCCAACGGGCAAGTCATCTATATCACAAGATTAATGAGATTAAAATGATGGAATGGAAACAATAAAGTGTTGGAGCATTGGAAACTGATAATAATTTCACAAAGGATTTATAGTCAGTCCAAACAAGAAAAGCCTCTTAAGTAACTGTTTAAAACCAACCAAGGACAGGGCTAACCATAGACTTCTTGGGAAACTTTGTATTAAAGCAGTTTAATTGACAAACAATCCAATAATCCACATAATTACCTTCAGAAATTATGAATACACATAAGAGAAAACAAAGTGTAACTTAAGATCAGATAAGCTACTTTTAAACCTAGTCTGCTTTTGGTCAACACCAAGGGAAACCTTTAGAATCTACCTTTGGAGAATAGAAACTAGAAACAGGACAAACCATAAATTTTCTAGTCTAACTTTAATAAGAAAATGATGAAAATCACTTTTAAGAACAATGTTTAAAGTAAACAGTAGGACGAGGGAACGCCAACATTCCTAACTGCCTAAACTGTATTGAATCATTCTTAAATTGGAGGAAAACATTGAGATAAAGATTATCAGTCAGAGAAGGGTATTCGTAAACAGTAAATCCTAACTCTATAAATGTTCTTTATCAAAGAAAAGTGAACAATATGACATACATAGAAGGAAAAACAATAACAAAAGGCAGAAGATGGCTAGACAAAAAGATCCCAAGCTTGACTTGTTATTGATGTCAAACTAGTTACAGTCTTCAAGTCCAATGTTTCAGTTCAGCAATCATCTTCACTATTCAGCCTAACTAATCTATCACAAGCAGAGCTCCAAGGGCCAGTGAACACTATTTACAATCAGAAGTTTAAACTCAAATGTATTTCAAAGTTCTGCAACCAACAGTTTCTCATCTTCTACAGAAGTATTTATAGAAGAATGAGGAGGTGAGATCTAATAAAAGATCTCTTTAGGACAATTAATACAGATTGATGACTTCTCAGCCTTTGAGGGGCTCGATGGAGAAGTTTACAGGTGTGTTGTTGTATTAACTATTTTACAATTAAGATTAAAGATCGGCGGGAGCTTTTATTGACTTTAAGGCTCTGTGTCATGTTTGGAGTAACTCTGCAGATATTTTTTGCATTAAGTTCCTTGCAGAAGTAACTCTCTGGCTGCGTCGAGACGAATATCTAATTCTGCTCAATAACTTCGGCCTCTGTTTGAATGCTTTGAGGCACAGGTGGCATTGTGGTAGCTGGGAGGAATCAATTTTCCTCAAATGTGGTGGTGGAGGCCTTTTTGTCTGTTAAACACTTATGACATTCCTTTAATTGTGTTTTAATTCTGGCAATTAGGCTCTTGATAATCATTGTTAGCCGTAATTCCCAAATCTGTCTTCAATCTTTTGTTCTGCTGTGCTCTGTTCTTCAACACTGATACTCTTTTAATTATGTTTTTCATGACACAGTGTCTTGTCGATGTGCAGGGCCACGCAGGGCTTGTATGGCATCACTGCCTCATGAATCAATGACGAGACATGGAGTAGAGCCCCACGAATGGTTTCTCTTTATGAATCGAGGGCACGGGAATCGTCATTCCCGGTCTTCGGCCTTTCTCCTTTAATTACAATGGAAAAGCATTAATCCCTGCAAAATACAAACACTAATTATAAAATCCTCCATTTATTTGGAAAAACTACTTCAGAAGGCAGAGGGAAGAGCATAGTCGTTGGATGGCAGCATCCAACGGTGGAGATCAGCCAAGAGGAGGTTAAAAGGAGAGCAAGGAAATGAATAAGATGGAATGATCTTGGACCGTCCGATTTGGACATGTGGATGGTCCGGATCGAATCGGAGGATCGCAATCGGGGGTGGCGAGCAAATGCACCGATTGAAAGTTGCGATGCGATGTAGCGCAGACGGTTGATCTAAACATTAGATCAATGGTGGAGAATGAATCGGGGGAATGGCCAATCGGAGGAAGAAATATAACGCAACAGTTGAAAAACGTGATGCGATTGAGCGCTGGCCGTTTGATCGGCCTATGATCAACGGTGGAGATTAGTTTTATAATGGACCAGCGAAAAACGCTTATACTTTATGGAAAACCCAAAATTTAATAAAAACAAAGGTTCTTATGGATCAGGGCAGAATATTTATATATGAAGTGGCCGACGCCCAATTGCGGGGCCGTTGGATATATGGAATACAATGGGCCCGGGGCTTTATATAACAAGGGCCAATCGCAATCGGAGTTTCGAGCCCGGGCTTTTCAATCGACCCATTGAACTTTCTAATGCGATTGAGCGCCTGGGATCTTTAACACTTGGTTCCGGGTGAAAGTTATATGGAGTAGCAAGGCGGGGGCGGAGTTTATATATATTACCCAATCGCATCGAAACTTTTGATGCGGGTCTTTCAATCAACCCATTGAAATTTTCTGATGCGATTGCACGATCGGGTGTTTTCAATCTAACCATTTTTATTTTGAACACGTGACTTTAGCACATTAGATTAAAACTTTGGAAAAATGGGTTTTCGGATTTTTACAAAGAAAAAGGTGATCGGGAATGAATTATTTACAAGGTTTTAAGCACGGAAGGCAGGCCCATGGCTTATATGAAAAATAATATAATCGGGGGTTTTAAATATAAAGGCTCATCGCATCAGAACTTTCGGAACATGGCAAGACTTGTGCACTTGGATCTTTCCGATGCGATGAGCACCAAAAAGGATTAGCGCTTGGTTCCAGGGTGTGGGCATGTGGGGGAAGTGGTTAGAACTTAGCCTAAGGGGCTTAAGCCCTTAGTAATAAAAACTCGTTTTTTATGAAAATTTTCAGAGTTTTCAATGGATTTGGGGGTTTCGGTATAGTTTAAAAATGAGTTTTAAACTATGTAAAGATGGTTTTCATGAATGGGAAAAAAGGAATCATGAAAATAAAGGGGTTTTATGGAGAAAAAGGGGAGCAAATGAAGGTTAGTTTTGGAAGAGGGGGGAGGGGAAAAATGAAGGTTTTACAGCAGTCTTTTTCTTGGAATTTAGAAGAATTTTCATAGTATAAAATGGAAATAGCAAATGAAGATTTTGGACAGAGGCATGAGGCCTTCAAGAGTCTTCAAGAGCTAACACTTTTTAGCAATAAAATTTGTTCTTTGAAGGCTCAAAAAGTCTTAGCCACTTTTTGGTATAACAAATTTTATAGGTGGCTAACAGCTCCACAACCTTCTGAGACTACTTTTGAGGCTACATGTTGAGAGGTAATTTGTGCTCCCTCTCAACCACCAAGTCACTAACCTCTGCTTTTCTCCTCAAAGCTTTTTATGCATCTTCAACCTTGAGAGCATACAAGTTCTTGACTCTTACATCAATTTGTTTCACATGTCCCATGGCGATCTGTCTAAGGAAAACCTTTCCTTTTCTAAACATCACATCATAACCATGGTCTTCCAATACCGGTACAGAAACAAGATTCTTCCTTAGTCCTGGAACATACAAAAAAATTGTGAGTCTGAGAGAGGATCCATACTACCTCTTAAAGGTAACTATAGATATTTTTGTCACACTATAGCTCCCATCATCTCCAAACTCTATGTTCTACCGGAGGTCCTTCTCCTCCAAGTCACTGAAGAGATCTCTATTCCCCGTCATATGGAATGAGGCATTGTTTTCTAGATACCACATGCATCCCATTACAGTGTTTGCAATGCATGCAATGAGATTAAAATCAAGATCGAACTGTGAATATAGCGCTTCACCTGCTTCAACTACAGGATTCTTCTTGCTTTCCTTCTTCTGTATAAAATTCGAGGCATAGTGCTCATGCTCATGACAGTAAAAACACTTGATCTTGGACAAGTCTCTCTTGCCCTCTTCACCTTGGGACTTCTTTCCCTTGGATTTCTTTCCTTTTCTAACTAATGCAAAATATTCTTCTTTGTTAGTGCCGAAGGTCACGTCTCTAGTTCTCCCCCTTATCTCTTCTATTACCAAGTCAGACCACAAATGCTCCCTATCGGGTAGCTCTCCCTCCCATTCAGAGATTCCTGGTAACTATGCTAGCTCTTGGGAAGTCCTACAAGAGCTAGGCTCACCAAATCATCATAGGCTACTATCACACCAACACTTCCAAGCTCATCTCGACATTGAGTGAACTTTGTCAAGTATTTTGGTATCGTTTCACCCTCCTCCATCTTGATCTTTCTCAACTTTTCATTTAGCGCCAACTTCTTATGGTCACCATTATTCTAAACCATATCTATCAAGGCCTTCCTCATAGCATATGGATTCTCCTTCCCATGGAGACTCGAGACAATGTGATCTTGAACTCCCTCTAACAAGATCCTTCTCGCCTTTTCTACCTTCTTCTTCCATGCATCAAGAATTTGAGCATCTTCTGTTGCGAGCTAGGGAATATTATTTTTTATGAATTCCTTCCGTTTATTGTCCTCTAGAACTTCCTCCATATTATCCTTCCATGCTATGTAATTCAAATTTCCCTCAAGGGAATATTTGAGTCTCTAGCCATTGAAAGACATCTTGATCTGTTGTTCGATCCTGAAGAATAAATCTGCAAATTTGAACTTGTTCAAAACAAACTCAATTTATTCTCTTCTATTTTGAAACCTGGCACTCTAATACCATGTAGAAATTCTAACCATGGGACTCAATATAATCTAGTAATTTACTAAAACAAGATATGTAATCCTTCCTACAATATGCGGAAACAAAACACGATCGCACAATCACATATAAGCAAGAGAAAGAAATAATCGATTTCACAACACAAGATGTATCTGGGAAAGCAGCTGCTAAAAACCCCGCTATCTACATATTTCATATGGTCAAGATCATGAAACAACACAATGTTATTCCTTACACTGAGAAACCTCTCCATTATCCTGATTGTCTCACTCTGATCATGCTCAAATCTGGGTTGCAGTCTAAGAAATATTGGTCCAATATTGAACCCCTTGCTTGTCACTACCTACCCAACCTTCCTTATGCATTCTTGGGCTAATTGAGCCCCTATTAATTATGAAATTCCAAAGTAATGACTACGCAATCCTTCAAGTCCTTCCCGATGACCTCATGCATGACCTGTACAATTTTCTAATAGTACAACTAATAGATCTCTTCCCTTTAACATCAGTCTCAACTGGGCCTTCCTTAGAACTAACAATCAACAACTATTTATAGAGAATTATCAGTTAACTGATTTATTGGTACTTGTGAATTAAATCATATTTAATTCACTGGACCTATCACTAGCTCATCTCTCAGTTAGAACTAGTTAAATTGATTTTAACTCAATTAATTGAGTTAACTAATTACAACTCATAAATAACTGTAATTGGACCCCCTTAAATGATGGAATCACTCTACATACCTCCTCTTTGACCTCTAACTTGAATTTCCTAATATAACTAAGTTTTTCCAACTCAGTTAACTAATACAAGTTTTCATGAGATGAAATTAATATTTTATTCCAATTTAATTAAGGGAAAATTAAATCAGAAACCTCATATGGTGCCATTTTCTGGTTTCCATTTTCAATGTTTCTTTTTTCCAATTTAAACAATATTCATAGGACTGGTTTCTCATGATGCAAAATTCAATGATTCCATTCAAGCTAATTATGTATAGATTTGTTACAATCAGGGTGTAGTTAGTTGCTTTTACTACTAAGTGGTTTTTCTAGGATATGAAATGGTCGTTGGGAAGAAGCCTTATTGTCAAAAATATAACAATCTCTTCAAATTAATATAGATTTTCTTCAAATCTAAATAGATCTACAACCAACAATTAATCATGTAAGTATTTGTCATATTATCTTAATTATATTCATGAAAAATGATCAAAGTTAGTGTTATGTAATATCCCGAAAAATAATTTGACCATTTTTTTTAGGAATTTCACTTAAGAAATTACACCATCAATTTCTTTACTTAAACCTAATAAAATTACATAATTTTCACCATTAAATTACTGGCACATTCAATCAATTTTGCAATATGTAAACCTAGAAATGTTGCAACTCAAAATTAACACAGGAAATAGTAGCAAACTCCAAAATTCAGCCTTATTATATTAAATAGGATTATGTGAACCTATTACAAAACACCAAAAAATATATGAATGGTTAACAATATCTCCTCCAATGTTATGCCCCTACAAGAGATATGATTGAATTCTCCATGTGATCTCCACATTAATCCCAATGAATGGATCTAATTTGATTCCTCCTCTTTCAGTGGTGAGGGTATATCTCTATTATTGAAACTCCCCGTCACTAGATCAATTAGGATGGACCATTAACCATCGAAACTAATCTCTCCATAACGTGGGCTCTCACTCAGACAAGCCAAGAGCTCAACTCAACAACAACAAATAATAATCATAAAATGCATGCCGAAGGAGTGAGCTCTTATAGTCTTTAATAGTCGTGGACTATCAGAATACCATGGGTCATCCAAATACCATGGGTCTTTTTCTTCTTTTATTAAAATGATTTATAATATTTCTTTATTCTTTAGTCACCTTTTAATTAATTAATTTTCTCATAGTTTGTAACTAATTTTAACTTGTAAGCTAGGCTAATGAGATACTCTCCTTTCTCAATATCCAAAAAAAATGACATTACAGTCTGCCCTTTCAAAAATTTCTTATCCTTAAGCAATCCATACACCTATACTAGGGTCCAAATTTTGTCTAAAGAATATTTATTGTATTAATAACATGTAATCCAGAATCTATTTACTAGGAGCAATTCTAAGATCCCACTACCAAATAGGGAATCTAGAATCACCAATGTTTGAACACTAGACAATTGTATCCATGGTTATAATATCCCATAAGTTTCCATTTTGATAGGGTACCAACACATAATATTCCTCCAATATAACTGTAATATTCCTAAATTAGCACATAGCTAATTGGAATATTAAATTTTGATTTTTCTCTTAGATAGAGGAATAAGAGAGTATGGAGACCCATAAATCTCCTTAGTAGGAATAAAAGACACTCCTAGTGTGAATGGAGGTCATCTAAAAGCTGTATTGAAGACCCTTAGGTGTGAAAAGGGGTTGAAGCATGAAGATTGGTTCAACTTTGACCAAATCAAACAACGTTGTTATGGAGTGGCATTTATAGTGGGACAACACAGTTTTGGAGGGAGATTGATTGCATGGAGGTAGTGACCTAATTAAGTGGGGCCAAGGGTAAGGAAGCTCATCACTTATTTAAGGAAGAGCATGGCAGCCATATGAGGTTATGTTTTGGATTGTTATTTTGTATATGGTCTGTTTAGACTTGTTTCTCTCTTCAGTTGTTTAGCTAAGATTGCAGTGTTGTTTAGCACAGGGTGTTCCCGAGTGGGAATCCCATCTCTTTTCTTGAGAGGCATCTTGGAGGAGTATTGCACTACATTTCCACACTCAGGCTTAAAGCTAAGCTACAACTTTCTTCATCATCGCAGTTTCTGTAGAATATTTTGTTGTGTTGTAGGGTGCAGCCGTGGAGGATTATTTTGGGTGACTTCAAAGCTAGTTTTGTAGTGGAGGAAGGTTTCCATCCATTGGAAGGCCTGTAAAGAAGCCCCTTGGGATTTATTGACATATTTGGCATCAGTCCAAGGAGTATTTATTCCCTACACCGTAGTTTCAGTCTAGATCTGCATTATTTTAGGGAGGAGTTGCAAGGGTGGTTGCAGTGGTTGTTTTGGGAGGTGATTTCTTCAATGGAGGAGCCATTATTTCATCCAGAGGATATATTTGAGAAGATTTGTAGATTTCTACATCAGCTTCAACCATATATTCTAATTTATGTTGTTGTAGCATACCTTCAGCCTTAGGGCTGCAGCTTACATTGGCACATTAAGTGTGTTTTCCGGAAACCCTCTTGGTTTGTCTTGGAAAGCTGACCTAGTGCCCATATTTGTATGTCTAGAATCTATTGGGGCCTGTATCAGTATTTTTATATCATTGTATGATCTCCAGTTGTAGTTATTCTTAATATGACTGCGATGTAGTAGCTCTACGGCATTTTGTATTGTAGCAGTAGCTCATATTTAGGAGTGATTACTTATGGGAGGCTTTTTTCCTCATTGCATATGATTTATGCCTCACTATTTTGTATTGATTTGTTGTTATTATACATAATTTTATGGCTTCATATGGGTCTCCATTGTTGATGTGTTGATTTACACTTTTATTTTCAATTTTTTGTTCATATATTGCTGCTTCCCCATTTGGGAATATTACAGTGGTATCAGAACATAATCTTGGCTCAGCCTATGGATCTCAGCCATTATGCTATCAGGAGAATAAGAAGAAGGAGAAAGAGATTAGAATGATGGAAAGAATGAGTTTTATCATAGTGGAGGATTATTTTGGGTGACTTTAGAGCTAGTTTTGTAGTGGAGGAAGGTTTCCATCCATTGGAAGGCCTGTAAAGAAGCCCATTGGGCTTTATTGACATATTTGGCATCATTCCAAGGAGTATTTATTCGCTACACCGCAGTTTCAGTCTAGATCTGTGTTATTTTAGGGAGGAGTTGCAGGGGTGGTTGCAGTGGCTGTTTTGGGAGGTGATTTCTTCAATGGAGGAGCCATTCTTTCATCCAGAGGATCTATTGGAGAAGATTTGTAGATTCCTACATCAGCTTCAACCATATATTCTACTTTATTTTTTTGCAACATACCTTCAGCCTTAGGGCTGCAACTTACATTGGCACATTGTGTGCGTTTTCCGAAAACCCTCTTGGTTTGTCTTAGAAAGATGATCTAGTGCCCATATCTGTATGTCTAGAATCTATTGGGGCCTATATCAGTATTTTTATATCATTGTATGATCTCCAGTTGTAGTTATTCTTAATATGACTGCAATGTAGTAGCTCTCTGGCATTTTGTATTATAGCAATAGCTCATATTTGGGAGTGATTGATTATAGGAGGCTTGTTTCCTCATTGCATATAATTTATGCCTCACTATTTTGTATTGATTTGTTGTTATTATACATAATTTTATGGCTCCATATGGGTCTCCATTGTTGATGTGTTGATTTACACTTTTATTTTCAATTTTTTGTTCATATATTGTTGCTTCCCCATTTGGGAATATTACAGTGGTATCATAGCATAATCTTGGCTCAGCCTGTGGATCTCAGCCATTATGCTATCAAGAGAACAAGTAGAAGGAAAAATAGATTAGAATGGTGGAAAGAATGAGTTTTATCTCATCTCTTTTCAGATCTAAGAGGGAACTCACCAAGGAGGTCAAGCAAAGAAGAGTGGAGAAAAGCAATGAAACCACACTAGGGTTTCAAGATGAGGAAGGTCCATGTACTTCCTATCAGCAGAAGAAAGATCTGGTATTTCATAGAGCTCCAAAGAAACATACTATGCCCTTTCCTTTTGAAGAATAAGACAAGAGGTATGGAGATGGAGGAAATTTAGATCATGAGATTCTAAGTGAGTATCTTGCAGAATATAAATCTCAACCTAGATCTTTCAAGGAGAATCTAACTCTCCCACAATTCATTCAGCTCAAAGAAGAAAGAAGATCTTGCAACAATAGATTTCTATTGCCTACATTTGATGGGTCATCCACATGTATAGCAAGAGCTTGGGGAATGAAGTTGGATGCAATTTTTCTGCTACATCCAGTAGTAGAGAGAGAATCTATTGAGATTGCAACGCTGCACCTTGAGGGTGGAGCAAACATTTAGTGGTTCGGCCATTTGAGTCATGCAAAAGTGACTTCATATGCAGATTTTACTCAAAGGTTGATCAAGAAGTTTGACAAGAAGAAATTAGAGGAGAAGAGGCCTTTCCCACCACTTTCTGCAAGAGCACTTGCATCAGGAGAAAGAACACTTGCACCTTTGCAAAGTGGACTTGATCTCTTGAAATTTAGAGTCCCATGCACTATTCTGGATATGCATGAGAAGGAGAAGACTTGTACCAGTGCTGATGCTTCTATAGGAGAGTAGCCATCATCATCAGTAGTGGGGGAATCCATAACACTGGAGGAAGGAACCCTTGTAGAAATACAAGATGTTCCCAAGCTTTACCAAGGTATGCACATGTTTCCATTTTCTGTTACTTCAGCACATCATATAGAGGATTGTGGGAATATACCTTTGCATGACCTAGGGTCAAAGTATATTGCTGATTTGGAGTAGCACACTATCACTGCATTGAGGACCCTTGATTTGTTCAAGGAGGAGATATATATTCATCCTATTATATCATTGATGAGATGCACACAACTCTTGGGGTTGGATTGTATAATTTTGGAGGATGGGATGAAAATTTTCCTAAGCAGAGAAATGCTGAACTATGTGTTCAACATTGAGCATAATTTTCAGACAACATATGCACCATCATGGAGATTAGCAGTGCTTTCATTGAGCAGCAGTGATGAGTTGGGGGACCAACCATTATTGGAACATTACAATGACATTTCTACATGTATAACAGAGGAGAGGCAGACGGTTGATGGATGAAATATCCCATTATGATTTTTGTGGTGGATTTGTCGCATGGGTGTATGAAATTGCACCAATTTAAAGAGTGTGGTCTACTCTTTAAACTATTGGTAACAGGTAGAAAGTGGTAGAGCTCAAAATCATAAAATTTAGTGGAAAAAGTATGCTCAGGTTAAACTGAAACTAAAACACAAATATACAAAAGCTATAGAGAGAGACAAACCATAATAATGCAAATGATGGCTCAAAGGCCTCTTCTTATTAAACGTTTGATATGGAGAAGAAATTTTACCCACTTGCCAAAGGGACACTAGACAATGGTTCTAGGTCCCAATGCAAGGATGTTTCCTTCCAAGCTCTACCTATGATGCAGTCTCCCTCTCTCTCTACCATGGTGGACTAGGATTGTTTGGTGGCCAACGATCGAGTCCTCTTTAGCTCCAATTATGGGTCACACACTACTGGTGGTTCTTGGACAACTTTGGTGAGCATAATAATGTGATCACCCTTTCTTCATCTCTTGGTGGCTTTATATAGGGGAGTTTAAAATCCTCCTTCCCTCCCTTGGTACATGATGGATGGTGACCCAAGGGAGAGGTATGATTCCATCGTGTGCTCCAAATATTCCTTTGTGTGCTCACATAGTGTCTAAGGAGGTGATGGTGGCTATCCTTAGGCGACTTCATCTAAGGAGTAACTGTCCTTTGCTTTGCGTGGTCATAGAAAGCAACATTTTTCCATTTACAGGAATGCGCACTTATCGGGAAAAAAGGTGCACATAAGGCACTCTTCTCAAAGGATTAAGCGCGTATTTTAGCATTTAAGACTAGGTCAAATCTAATTTTCTCAAAACCTTAGAGATTTTAAATACTTTCTTGATTCCATAATGTGTTCCTGCCCTATAAATCCTTAGGCTTGACATTGATTAATGTCATCCTCTGTTGTATAATATTCAAGTGTTAATAGTTTCCCCCTTATGTGTGAGGTCTAGGAAGAACTGTATAGCCAAGATACATTATATTTTCTTTTCTGTATCGTGCATAGAGAGAGAGAGAGGCCTTGGTGAATCTTGGAATTGACAACACCTTGCACCATTTCCAAGATGACCATGGCCTAAGGGACCCCCTGCAAGAAAACAAAATATACAACATATTTACAAAATTTCAACGAGGCGAACATGTCCCATGCTCATGATGCTATGGCTAGTTAAACAAAATTCATAGATACATGTGTTGTCTGTGTCACTACTATGATAGTGATGCTGATAGTTGTTGACGACGACTGTCGATGCCCTCAAGGGTGTTTTTTCTTTGACAATAGGTGGAATGTGGTACCCATATGCGTAATCTTGGTGTGGCACATAACTGCATAATGTATGCATATGTACTGGTTGGGACCTTCCCGTGTAATCATTGTTGACAGAGATGCTTATCGAGGCACGGGTCTTCGACAGATCTGATCAAAGTGCAATGGTTGTAAGGTACGATACCATCGTGACATGAAAGCTTTTGTTGTAGTTGAATTTCAGGAGGATCGATTACATCTGTGGACAATGATGTCTCCCATAGTGCCACCTAAGGATACCCCTTTGAATGGGGAGGGGTGATCCAAGGTGTCGCTTCCTTTTTGGAAAAGAGGTGTCAAGGTCGATAAAAAGGAAGCCTTAACCAAACCATGGGTCACTGACCTGAGGGGTCGGGGACCTAGATGTGATGGGTTTAACATAGGCATGTTGGTGAGAGGTGACTGAAAATGGATGATGGGGATTCAGTGGCCCGAGGTTAGAGTATAATTTAGCAACTTGGCGGCAGTCATAGTTATTTCAGAAGGAAAAAATCCCTGGATTCGGTAGGACTTCCACAGCAGGTGTGAACCGGCTATGAATGTCGGGATGGTGCATGCGTGGGGGTGAAATACTCTGACCAAGGGGAATGAGGGACTGCTTCCATGAGGGAAAAGATGAAATATGAGGGCAAAGTAGCGAAGGGAATCATTTGCGGTCTTTGTACACTTACCAAAAGAATAAAATAATAAGCTTTGGTTTGTACAAAACACAGAGACGGGTACCCCAAAACATGAAAAGGGGTCACTCACTGTAGGTGTGAGGACATTTTTTTGTTGGGGGTGGGGGTCCCATTGGTTGGTCTCATGTGCAGGGTTGATGAAGTGGAAAATGTCACAGATGGGATTAATACTGATGGAGGTATGGTGGGCCAAATGTGACACGGAGGTGCACTTTCAATCTGGTTGTACAACCTGGTCATCCGGGAAGGGGGATTTTAGTTTGAATGGTAAACTTGACCTTATGCATGATGAATGGATGGGCATGAGGTGCTTCCCAGACTGAAATGGTATGGCCATGGCATCACTTGTGCTGTGATATATGGTCTACTTTGGGTGTCGAGCGCCATGGAGGGGAGGTTCTACTGACCAACACAGACATTTATCATATGCGGGGTGAGGTGATGATAAACGTGGTCGGGTATGAGGACCCTATGGTTTATTTCTGATGGAGAAATGATGCCAGGATATGCAAATTTTTGTGGGACTCTACAATGTTGGGGGTAGGATGATACCTTCTCTGGAACCTTCAGCGGATGGTGTTGTAAGTGGTTTGCGGGTTCTTCCTTAAAAAACAACTAACTCAAGTGAAAGCATCTTCTTTTCATCAAATATTATTGAAAGACATGAAATTTTAAAAAGGAAGATGGGAGGGTGCATACTTGCCGACGCTGAAAATTTATTTTTCCTGGAAATCGAATGTGTGGCATCGCTTTCGTTCGTCATGGAATACTAATGATGGTGTAACTTACGGTTTGCAGAATGGACCTTTTGATCTCTTGTTATAGAATTCTGAAGTTCTAGAAAAGGGCGATAAATATGGGATTATGGCCCTAATCCTATTCATTTGTACTTGCTGAGTTTTGGGAGATTAGAGGTACTTGCAGAGCCTTTCTTGCCATTACGGCCATCCTGTGTACCAGGGACTAGTGATATCATGTCGAGGTAACTTTCATAGTGTCTTGCATTTTAATTTCTTCAGTTTGATGGTGCCAAGGGCCATACAAATTAGGTTTTTACAGCCTTAAGAAACTTTTTCCCTAGATTGCGCGGGAAATCTGGGAAAAAGATCACCTTCTTTGCGCGTGCTTCTGAGGTACAGGCGCGCGAGGAAGCGATGTTCCATGCTTTTTGCATGAAAATGCATGCCTATGAAGAATACAGGCGCACAAAGGCCAGAATGACTGAAAAACTTGGGTTTTTGTCTATTTTTGATGTTTTTCTCTGTATTGATGGGTGCATGTGTTGCTTGGCAAGTTGGTGTGGAGAGAGAGGGATTGGCCCGAGATCCAGACCGCTCTAGCTACTGATGTTGGGGCGCGTCGTCAGTTGGCCGCATAGGGCCTTCTGAAACTTGTTGAAAATTAGTTCCTTTGGTCTCAGGGATGAACTTGATTATTCGTCTGGAGACGGATATATACTTTGTGATGGGGTTACTGCCTTAGGGTGAGGCTCTAAGGTATCCACTCCCTGCTGGGAGAGTGAACCTAGACAAATTCCAGAGGTGACATTGCAGTGGTGTGCCTCTTAATGAGGGGTGCATCAACATTGCATCAGTGAAAAATGTGGCCAAGCTATGTGCTCTGGTGATTATTGTGCGGTTGGCAGGGTCAGTTGCTCCACATCGGGCATCTAGCCCGTAGGTTGGATTTTTACGCCGATTGAGGGGCGGGCATTTTTTCGATTTCGCCTGCTTTTGTTTTTATGTTATGGTGTCGCATTGAACAAGGTCCAACATGGATCTAAGTCATTTACATATGCTAGCATCCTATGCAAAATTATGTACGACAGGGTGGTTTTGTTGAGGCTGGTGGTGGTAGTGCCTATTGGGGGGTCGCGGGAGCCACGCATGAGGAGGTGGGCTCTGGTGATGCTGCAAAGCGGTGGTGGCATGGTGGGTCATTACTAGAATGACATGACAGAGGCCTAGTTTGAGCCCAATCCACAGATGTTCTTGCCATACCCGTATGCAGGGATGGACTTTCAGGGTGACCCAAACATGGGTCTCCCTTTTGGTTATGTTTAGGGACCTGCAGGTGTGCGTTATATTTTTTTGGCACTTGTTTGAGTATTTATTTACTTATGTGTTTTGTTATTGACACTGACATTATGTCAGTTACTCTTGTAGATGTTGGTGAGGTAGGTCACCCAGTGGCCCGACTGGTGGGTCATGATCCTCCGCTACGACCTTGTGGTGGTCAGGGGGGAGGTGGCGCAGGTGGACTGGGTGGTGGTGCCAGTGGACCTGGCAGGTATGACGCTAGCCCTTCTGATGAGGGTGGAAGCTCGTCTGCAGCAGAGTTTTCAGCCGAGCAAGCTCGTACAGATGCAGTTGAGGCAGGCAATGCAGTACTGGTGGCTCAGGTAGCCACTCTAGAGGACTTCCGGGATCGAGTGGACCGCTTGACCCAGGGCATGCCTGCTCGAGGTTTCATGGAAGACTTCGAGAAGGTTTGGTTAGAGACAGTGATGGCTCGCGAGAGGGATTATCAGCCCACTCTACATTAGGTAGCAATCGAAGTGGCGACAGTAGCTCTAGCGGTGGCACGAGGAGCAGTGGTGGGTCCAGGTGCTCCTCTTAAGGGGGCACCCCCTAGAGTAGTTTTTTACATAGGGAAAGCACCCATTATGAGGATGCGTCCCTTATTTTTGATGAATTTTTGTATCTTTGAGCTAGCCAGTGGGCCAGAGGCACTATTTTGTACTCAGATACACATATTTTTTGATATATATATATATATATATATATATATATATATATATATATATATATATATATAGATAGATAGATAGATAGATAGATAGATAGATAGATATGCGAGATCTTTTTGTGGCTCTATATGGTGTACCACGTGTTTCGGTTTATGTGTTGTTTTATGCTGATGGATGTCTATATTTTTTGTTTTTTAAGTATGATGGTTTATTAGAGATACATTCCAGTCTCGGATATTGTTTTCTATGCGATCAGTTGTTTGGTTTTGATTCCTTGATACATGTGAAAATGTAACGTAATCAAATTGTCTACTTAATATTTTGGCACGCAAATATTTTCTAAATAGGTATGTGTCTCTGGTCTCAAATGTTTAGTTTAGCTGTGATAATACTAACTGGGAATCGAGGTAGACATGCATATGGCGGATGCCCTGATGGATAGCCTCGCACATAAGTCCAATGACGACATCATATTCTGCCTGATTATTTGTTGCTAATCTGATGCACATGTTGTTTAAACATAGTGGTGATTGGTCAGGGTGGTAGATGACCCAGGCAGCTGTAGCTAATTTTTGAGACCATCGCGATGCTCCATCGAAAAATCTGAAATAGGGTTCAAGTTGGTGATCCATGGTGGCACTTTGAGTGCGTTTTTTTTTTTATGGGTCAAAAATATTTTGGTGATTGGGTTTTTGTGTACTCTAACTCTAGGGGAAAAGGGTTGTTGGGGCCCTTATGGGTAGAACTTCTTGAGGTAAAGGTTGTTGATGGGGTTAGTGAGGTAGGTCACGTCCGGTTCCGTCAAGATGTATGCCCCTGTTGGAGGCAATGTTTGATGATATAGGGTCCTTTCCACAAGGTTTCAAACTTTCCTGGCCCTAAGGCCTCTTTTGTGACATCTTAGTGAAGGACTAAATCTCCCTCAGTAAATGAGTGAGGGGTGATGTGGTGGTCGAATGATGCTTTCACCCTTTTCTTATGGGCCTCATTTTGTTGTAGTGATTTTCTCCGGCTTTCTTCAACTAGCTATAGGTGTAATAGGCACTACTCTAGTCGCTGGGTGTCATTAGGGATCTTGTGGAAATCGATGCAAAAGTGCAAGGTACCTTGGTCTTTTACGACAGGAATAAAGTGGAAATCCTGGGATTAGGGGGTGGTTGGAATCCTCTCTTTGGCATGCGATGATACAAGTCGTATATGGTGAATTGTGTCACTAGCATGCGGCGGGGGAAGGATCTCAGTAATAAGGTTAGGCTTCCTGCTAGGATAGTCAATTTCTAGTAGGTGTAATTTTTTCTTATCACAGAGGTGCTTGAATTCTTTCATCAGCGGGCATACCTCTAGTGTGTGATATTGGCCAGTGCAAATGGTGCACGATATCACAGCGCTAACAGAGTAGATAGTGTGATATTCTATGCTACTCGGTGTTCCTGATGTGAACGCCTGGAAAGGGTCAGTTGTAGAAGAGGTTGTCTTCTGCTTCCATTTCTGTGTCTTTGGCTTAGAATTGTCTTCCTCTTTGGTGGAGTGTAGAATTAATGCCACTCATGCTACTCTCAGCTTGGGGAGATGTACAAACTTAAACGTATGATGAAAGTGTGAGAAAATTCAAAAATAAGTTCGCGTGATCTTCCCTTTATTGGAGAGAAGTTTCTGAGGGAGAGAAGAGACTATGCGGAGACTATTTGCTAGGGGCTTGAGTTCTCTGTTGGTTGACTTGGTGATCATTCAGATCACATAGGCCACATGTTATCCTCGGCTTGGCTGAGGTTACTGTTTGGTGGTGTGTTGTCTTATCAAGCTTGATACACCATTGCGGTGGTGGGGACATTGACCCGGCAATGTACTTTTTGTGCCATTCCCGAAGATCGTCCTATCTCTTCACTATGGCATTAATCATGTCAATAGTGGGACGAATTTGCGAGGCGTAAGTACAATGTCACTCGTAATGATTACCCTAACATATCAAGAAAAATATCCTTCATATGAAGGTTCCATCTAGTTCAGTTCGAGGTATGATGGGGAACCAGTGCCGGAAGGCTGCTAAATCAGGGCAATGGATGACTATATGGTATGTCTCTTTTCATAACACACACACTAGTTGTTGCTGCAAAGTGTCGTTGGGGGTAACTAGTGGTTCCCTACTAGGTCGTTCTTTAGCTGACAAGAACATGATGGACCCGCTCATCTCCTCTGCTTGGGTCATGGAGCTGCCTATGGACTCGGCATCCATATCTTCTTCTTGGGAAAGGTGGACTATGGATGAGTGGAGGCTAGCAAGGGCTAGCCGGAAGCGAGGTATGTAGTGACAATCCTCCAAAAGGTGATTGTCGGCGCATAACAGCCATTGGAATTGCGATGCCCGTAGCCCCACGTAGTAAAGCCTTTCGATTGGATACCATCTGTGAATGAGCTCCAAGGCTGCGCACTCTTCGAGGTAGTGGTCACATTCATCACATAGTGTACAATGTACAATGGGAATTATTGGGGGTCGTTCTACAATCCTATGTTCCTCTTGTAAGTATAGGATGGTACGCGGCTCATCATTGATAGACTGGATGGAGGGATCCTCTTGATAGGATCATTTGACCACGTGTAAGGCATCCCTATATCATGGTATCTCTATACAATGGTGAGTATAGTGCCCATAGGTGCCACAGAGAGCGTATGCGTGATTTGTATGCAGCGGTTTTCCTTTACTGTTGGTGGTAGGTTCATTTTTATGGGAATGTGGTGTCGAGATGTCTGCTTCGAAGTCAAGGAGTGGTTTTAACTCGTCCAACTCCAGAAATATGTAGGTAGGGTGACCTATGACATCACATATAGCACAAACTGGTGAATCCATTTGCATGGTGGGGATCACCGCTTTCTTTCCTCTCTTTGCAGTTTTCTTGGCCGTGATAACTGGTTTTATGATGGGAACTTCCTTTGTGAGGGTAGTCTCGATCGTTTCTTGGGTAGCTTGGGGCTCCTCGGGACTCAGGGGATTTAACCCTATAGCAGTAACATTGGTGGCTCCTGTCCTGGAAGGGGGAATGAGGTACCAAACTCGGACCGCCAACGATATGTTGGGTAACACCAATGCTGCTATAACCTGCTGGGAGACGAAGCCAACTGGGGGGTAGAGGAAATTGGTTTGGGAGGCGGCGTAGGCTAGAGAGGCTGCCGTGGTCAATGCCTCAGTGTCATTACTACTTGATTCTGTGTCCTGACTAACCTCAGTGCTTGATGTGGGCATCATGCACACCGAGGCCCCTGTGGCATCGGGTGATACCTCAGGGATAATGGGAGGATCTCCTAGGAATGACCCTAGGACGGATGGTGGTTTGAATTGGAAAGGGCCATATTCTTGGTACTGTGAAAGACCATCTACGGCTGTATCTACATAGGGTATAACTACATCCGTGTTGGTTAGGGGACACTTTTCACTGTGCATCAGTTTGTCTACCGTAATGATTCGATCCTCATGGGGGAACATCATGATGCGAAAGACAGAGGATGCTATGGAAAACATGGCGTACAAGTAACTCCACCCAAGGAGTATATTGTAATCCAAGTGAGTGTTCAAGACTTCGATGTCTATGTGGACCATCTTGCTGGCTAAGCAGACCAGTACGTTTTGGTTGAGACCAACGGGGGTCGAGGGACGACCGTCATATGTTCTAAGTGTGATGACGAAATGTTTGAGTTCGGGGGACCCTAACTTCTGCCACACATTTTTTGACATGATGCATGTGGATGCACCCTAATTTCTAAGTCAAAATCCATCATGCACGTATCAGCAGGGTTGATAGCGCCTAACATGGAAAGTAGGGCTTTCCGTTGCTTTGGGCACGACTACAGTACTTCCAACGCGGACATAGTAGCGGGTGATTGAGCTAAATCATCCATGATGCTATAATTATGGGCCGCTTTGGAGTGGTTACCTACTCACCTATTAGGTCCCTTTGCCATCTTTGGCAATGGTTCTATAGGAGTCTTCAAAATGGTCAAAGGTGCAGTTGGCGCACTAGTACTAGCCCCTGATGTATTGGTGTCTGGTGGGGCATCATAGCTGTGATTCTGAGTCTGGAAAACCATTTCTTCCCCAGTCATGTAAATTTCATGGCTACTTTTACCGGAATCGTCTGGATTTTGCTGTTGAGTGCTGATCGTCCCTTGATGGGGGAAAGGTTCTTGCATTATGGCAGTTTGCTAGGAAGACCCTCCTTGTCCTCAGTTACTCTGTAGCTTTTTTAGCTCAGGGATTTCGGGACAGTGGTGAGTATAGTGTCCGTACTCACCACATATTGAACAAGAATTTTTTGTTCGTAGAGGTGGCCTTTTGCCTTGCCATTGGGCATTGCTCGGCTCCTGGTTCTGATTCCAATTGGGATTACCTCCAGCCTGGGATCGTGGTGGGCACTTTTGGTTGCTACCACCCTATCCAGGGTTCCCTTTGGGCTTTTTTTTTTCTTTTTCTTAACCACATTAGGAGGGTAGTTCTCCTAGTTATGCTGGTGTGGTAGATTTTGGGATGTCTGCACAAAGTTCATCTGTGCATTGGTTTGCATAGGTGGGTCGTGTGCTGGGGACTGAGCATAATGATGTCCCATGTTTATACCTGGTCATTGGGGGGGAGCTCTTCCATCATTGTTTCTTCCTGTGTATTGGGTCCCCTCTACTGGAGGATAAGGTCCTCCTTGGTAATACGCTTGCACCCTATTAGTCAAATTTTTTTGCGGCATATGATAACTTTAAAATCCGGGTTGAGACATGTTCTGGGTAGAACTATGTGTGTAACCGGGTTTTTGACTGTTGCTGCCTAGGTACCCTTGGGTCATTGACCAAATTAGTCCATCTATAGAGTTAGATGTGCTTGGAAATTCTTGGTAAGTTTGCAGGCACAGGGCGTTAGACAGGATATTGTAGATGTATCCTGACTATGTATATATCAATTCAAGTTGTTGGGCTTTACTGATTGTGTCCTCTTTGGATGTGGGGTTGCGTTGCGCCACATCCTTTGAAATATCTGTCATTATAGTTTTCAAGAATAAATCTAAAAGGACCCGTTCGTCGAGTTTAGCTTTGCATAAACTGTGACGCCGCCTCTATTCATGGAGATGGTCTGAGATATGGATGGAGGGGGATTGTCTGAAATGAGTTAGTAATTCCATTCCCAAATCGTGGTGAATGGGAAACTAAAAGTATGTGAGGAACACGGTAGCGAGGGTGCTAATGGTTCCATGTGAAGTAGGAGGTTGCTCCACGTACCATGTCACGGCTACTCCTGTAAGAGTGCATTGAAATAGCCTCAACCGAATAGTATCGTCAATGATGCTATTAGATGAGCACCACAGGTGAAAGGTCATTACATGATTACCTAGGTCTTCCGCTTGCTTACCTTCTAATTTTGGTATGTCTGAAGGGAGCTTTATGGGCATGGGAGGCCAATTGGGGTCGTGTGCTATGGGGTCATTTGTCAGCATGGTTAAATCGGGTAGATTTAACAAAGCTAAGAAGGGTGACTGGGAGTTTGACACCATTGCGATTTGTGAAGACACAAAGTTCTGGTTAGAATGAGGGTTAGTCTATGATGTATCCTACTGTGAATTCAGCTAGCTTCCCGTATGGGATGCACTCCTCTACCCCCAAGGGGTCGAGGGAGGAGTGGTGTGTGGTGTGGTGTTGGGAGACCATCTAGGGTTCTCAACTATGGTTGCTCTAATAAAGGATGAACCAATGATGGTGGTAGTGTTCCGTCTTTGACGCCTAAATGGTGAAAGACCTGGAACCCCTCCCTGTAATGGGGGGAGGTCCAAAAGATGTCTGCATCGATGAGGTTCCATTGGGACCGTTTGGGTGTCTACTAGGTTAGGTTTTGGAAAAATTTGAGGGGATCGAGTCTATGATCACGAAAAATTTATGGCAACATACTTAAAACAAAGCGAAAATGAAATGAATTTTCCCTTTAACTTAATCTATGTGATCAATCAAGCAAAAAAGATGGTTTTGTTTTTTTACGTGTGATACTCAAAATCCTAGAAGACCTATTGTGTCCTCACACACTCAAAATTAACTGGGCCTTGAGAATATTTCTTGCAAGTGCTGGCACAACGTTCTGTAAGAGCTGGCGACGCCCCCAGTCAGCTGAAGAGAATCCACCAAGGTAAGGGTAGAGGGTCTGGTGCTTGCCTGCACCATAACCTATAGGGTAAAGGATGCCCTAGTTTTTCGCCACTAAAAACCACCATCCCACATGAGCATTCGAGTCTTGGGCTTCTTGGTAGTCAGCTAATAGTACCGAGTATCATCCAGGTCAGGTAGCCCCAACTGATATCGCAGGCACTGTGCCTAAACCTAACCCCCTCTGAATCAGGTCTCTGCCGCGCTTGGGTTTTCTTTTCCATGGACTGATAGGTGGATTTTGAAGCTTCCTAAATACACAAATTCTATGTTTCAATATGAAGTGTGATCAAGGTGGCTTATTGGATGCCTACCCCCTTGATCCTAACTTAATCTATAAATTCTTTTGTGAACCATCTCATAGTTTGAACATATGGATATCGGTGATCCTTTACAAAATTCCCCTAGTTAAACTATGTAATGTTGTTCCTTGCTCAAATGGAAAACATTTGTGGATAAAGGGCCACTTTCAAATTTTACTAGTTAATCTATGTGACTAACTAAAGGGAGATGGCAAATCACAAATATATATCATTCATATGCTTGCCTAGGATCACCAGAGGGTGAAAAGGCAGCAGAGATTACTTGCTCTAATCGGTGATTCAATCCTAGTCCCGCAATTTCCTAAATGCAAAAATTGAATTAAGCTAAACAATTTCTAAACTAGCTTATGCATGTGTGGTCTTGGCCACTTACTTGGACTAGTTAATCTAAGTGTGCATACCAGAATTTGTAAAACATAAATTTTTCAGAAAGCAATGGTTAATTCACCCCCTACTTAAGCTATGTGAAGATTTTTTGCAAAAAACCAACTTAAATGAAAACTAACTCTATGCCTATAGAAAGCAACAAAAAGTGAGTTCTCAGAAGCTGTGGGGTATCAACACAAGTGCTGGTAGATACATTACGGGCTCCCCAGCACATTACAAGCAGAAAAATGCAGAATTTAGGGAGAAAAATCTCATTCTGCCATTTATGTGCAAAAATCCTTGATAGGTGTGCCTTCCTGCATGCAGGTCAGAGCTAAACGCGCGCCCTACGCGTCTGTGAGGAAAAACTGTGCACAAAAATCTTGCAAGTAAAAAATATTAGGAGCTGCCTTCTTTAGTCTGTCACTCCAGTGAATCTAGGGACTGTAAGATGGATCAGAGGACTATCAGCTCCACTCCAGCATAGACAAAAGGTCTCCTGCAAAAGATGGCACAACCACATAAACTTGGAACACATTAGTGGAGTCGCCAATCCTATTGTGGTGGATTTGTCACACGGGTGTATGAAATCGCACCAGTTTAAAGAGTGTGGTCTACTCTTTAAACTATTGGTAACAAGCATAAAGTGGTGGAGATCAAAAGCATAAAATTTAGTGGAAAAATTACGCAAAATTATGCTCAGGTTAAACTAAAACTAAAACACAAATATACAGAAGTTATAAAGAGAGTCAAATGATAACAATGAAAACGATGGCTCAAAGGCCTCTTCTTATTAAACATTTGATATGGAGAAGAAATTTTACCCACTTTCCAAAGGGCCCCTAGACAATGGTTCTAGGTCTAGATGCAAGGATGTTGCCTTCCAAGATCTACCTCTAATGCAGTCTCCCTCTCTCTCTGTCGTGGTGGACTAGGATTGTTGGGTGGCCAACGATTGAGTCCTCTTTAGCTTCAGCTCTGGGTCACACACTGCTAGTGTTACTTGGGCAACTTTGGCCAGCATAACAATGTGATCACCCTTTCTTCATCTCTTGGTGGCTTTATATAGGGGAGTTTCAAATCCTCCTTCCCTCCCTTGGTACATGATGGATGGTGACCCACGGGAGAGGTATGATTCCATTGTGTGCTCCAAATATTCCTTTGTGTGCTCACATAGTGTCTAAGGAGGCGCTGGTATATGTCCTTAGGTAGCTTCATATAAGGAGTAACTATCCTTTGCTTTGTGTGGTCTCGAAAAGTGACATTTTTCCATTTCCAGGAATGTGTGCTTATCGAGCAAAAAGACGCGCAGAAGGCGCTCTTCTCGAAGGATTAAGCATGAATTTTAGCATTTAAGACTAGTTAAAATCTGATTTTATCAAAACCTTAAATATTTTAAATACTTTCTTGATTCCATAATATGTTCCTGCCCTGTAAATCCTTAGGCTTGACATTGATTAATTTCGTCCTCTATTGTGCGATTTTCCATTGTTAAAAATGATGACGGATACTTCTTGATGTGCACTTCACCTTTGATAAGAATTTTTTGCCTGTACCTTATTTGGAACCTTACAGAATAAACATATACATTGATGAGTGGTCTTCATTTGGAGATCTCCAGGAGATTTCATTTCAACATCCCATGAAATGCAAAGATAGAAATCTAATTTGGGAGGATGGTATTCTTCATTGGAGGGATACCTATTTTGAGCATGATGTTAGACACTCATCATTGGTTGGATGGGTGATGTTTATGAGCACCGGGAAACAGAAGGCAGGACTATGTTGGCTAC
Organism: Pinus albicaulis; assembly: GCA_034641835.2. Lineage (NCBI taxonomy): Eukaryota > Viridiplantae > Streptophyta > Pinopsida > Pinales > Pinaceae > Pinus > Pinus albicaulis. The sequence continues at coordinate 128,389 of JAXQQM020082676.1, forward strand.
TCTTGAAAAATTTTGGTCATCAGATGACACATTCTATTTCAAAGAGTATGTTGGTGGAAGGGACTTGGCATGGCACTTGCATCATATGGAAGCAAGGATTTTGGGTGTATTGGGGTGATGTGATATCTTTCATGTCAACCATAATGTTGTTACTCCATAGTTTATATGATGATGGTGTGGGGAAGTAACAAGATTTGTTGCTTTGGAAGTTCTTGGGAGAGTATGGGCTGATTTTCTCCCATACTTTGCACAATGTTTCAAGAGAAAGGAATGGCAAAATCAAACTGCAACAAGGCTACCCTTCAGCATTGAAGGATTAGGAGGAACTTCCACATAGGAAGGGGACTTCCACGCATAGCATCATGATGGTGGATAACTTTGGCATGTGGCATGTCAAAGAATGGAGTCATGGAGTGGCAAGAGCCTTATCACTAAGGCCAACAGCGATGTCACTTGGGAGTATGTTTCTATTGATGGAGTGTTCCAAGGGGAGTATGCATCCCTTCATTTTGAAAACCTTTATGAGGAGATTCTCATGGGAGGGCTCATCCATGGACCTCATTTTCAGCCTACTCACAATGCATGGTAATAAATTTATTTTTGTACTTATTGATCATTTCAGAAAGTATTTGCATTCCCTCACCATCTATGTACAGTGCTTTGCTCCACAAGAGGGCAAGATTATTTTTGGGTTTCATGGTCATTCTAGGACCAACATTTGTGATGGAGATAGCCCTTATTTGCATGACTTGGGGAAAATGTGGTGCTATTCTTATTATGCTCAGCTGATATATCATGTCATTTACTACCTCATAGTAGATGAGAAAACATGCACAGCTAGCAATTTGTTGAGAGACAACTTGCCACATGATTTTATAAAATAGCAGTTGATAAAACTGCATTGTATCCACTAGAGAGACCATTGGTACCATCCAAGTTGGCACATAACCTTCAGCATTTTTCTGATTTGGATACCACATGGTGATGATGCACAATTCACTTTGTATGGAATGGTTTGGGCTCATGAAACTAGAGGAGGAGTCTTTGGAGATCCATTTGTCCTTTTGTATCTTGAGGGCAACATTATTACAGCCCAATGTCAGTAGCAGCTCCACACTTTCCATAAGTGGAGAGAGAGACAGTGTGGGGTAGGCCAATTGGTATATCAAGTTTAGCAATGCAACCCACCTTCTTTGCGTGAGCCTAAGGTGGAGGAGATCTTTCATGAGTTTCCATGTTGGAGGGTGACTCATTTTGTATGGATGGTAGTTTGGGGATGGAGGCTTCACATGGGAATGATAGTTCCCAATATATTTCAGATTCCATGCCTCAAGAAGGCCTCTAGACCTCATATAGTTGCTTCCATGGGTATTCCACATGTTCATGAGGAGATCCATTTGGATTTTTCACCAAGGGCATACTTATACACTTGGGAGGAGCAAATTGGAGACTTATTGATGAGACATCATCTTGTTCATTGGAGGAAGAGGAGATGCTCTTCAGTTCTATCCTTACAGTTTCTTGAGGACAAGAAACATTTGAGAGGGGAGGATTGTAATATTCCTAAATTAGCATACAACTAATTGGAATATTAAATTTTGATTTTGCTCTTAGATAGAGGAATAAGAGGATATGGAGACCCATAAATCTTCTTAGTAGGAATAAAATACACTCCTAGTGTGAATGGAGGTCATATAAAAGTTGGATTTAAGACCCTTAGGTGTGAAAAGGGGTTGAAGCATGAAGACTAGGTCAACTTTGACCAAATCAAACAGTGTTGTTATGGAGGACTGGCATTTATGGTGGGACAATGCAGTTTTGGAGGGAGATTGATTGCATGGAGGTAGTGACCTAATTGAGTGGGGCCAAGGGTAAGGAAGCTCATCACTTATTTAAGGAATAGGATGGCATTCATATGAGGTTATGTTTTAGATTATTGTTTTTCATATGATCTGTTTAGACTTGTTGGTTTCTTCAACTGTTTAGCTAAGATTGCAGTGTTGTTTAGCACAGGGTGTTCCCAAGCAGGAATCCCATCTCTTTCCTTGAGAGGCCTCTTGGAGGAGTATTGCACTACATTTCCACACTCAATATTAAGGCCAAGCTACAGCTTTCCTCATCAACGCATTTTTTTAGAATATTGTGTTGTGTTGTAGGGTGTAGTAGTGGAGGATTATTTTGGGTGACTTCAGAGCTAGTTTTGTAGTGGAGGAAGGTTTCCATCCATTGGAAGGCCTGTAAAGAAGCCCCTTGGGATTTATTAACATATTTGGAATCATTACAAAGAGCATTTATTCCCTACAACACAGTTTCAGTCTAGATCTACATTATTTTAGGGAGGAGTTGCAGGTGTGGTTGCAGTGGTTGTTTTGGGAGGTGTATTCTTTAGTGGAGGAGCCACTCTTTCATCTGGAGGATATATTGGAGAAGAGTTGTAGATTTCTACATCAGCTTTAGCCATATCTTCTCATTTATGTTGTTGTAACATACCTTCAACCCTAGGGTTGTAGCTTACATTGGCACATTGTGTGCATTTTCCGGAAACCCTCTTGGGTTGTCTTGGAAAGATGATCTAGTGCCCAAATCTATATGTTTAGAATCTATTGGGGCCTATATTAGTGTTTTTATATATTTTTCTGATCTCCAGTTGTAGTTATTCTTAACATGACTACACTGTAGTAGCTCTCCGGCATTTTTTATTGTTGCAGCAGCTCATATTGGGGAGTGATTGCTTATGGGACGCTTGTTTCCTCGTTACATATGATTTATGCCTCACTATTTTGTATTGATTTTTTGTTCTTATACATAATTTTATGGCTCCATATGGGTCTCCATTTTTTATGTGTTGAGTTACACTGTTATTTGTAGTTTTGTGTTCATATATTGCTACTTCCCCATTTGGGAATATTGCAATAACTATTGGGGTTCTCAATCATAAAAAATTGGATTTCCACCATAAAATCTTTGGGTTCCATGACATCCCAAAGAGTGTCTCTTCCACCAATCATTAGTAATCCCTGAAACATGCCATCATTCTCACGTTGTGATATTCTAATTATAACTGAGATGCCACTATGTCATACTTTTGTTTTTTTTATTTTCCATCCTGATATACTTGTCATCTTGCTCTAAAAAACTGCAAAATTGGATTCTTTCATCCTTCTACCATCCATCCATCACCTTCTCCTTATGTGAGCTAAGAAATAATGTGCATGGTTTCTCATTACTTGCATTTATACCCCCTTGCAATTATGAACTCCATGCATTACAAGCCTTGCTTATGTACCTCTAAAGAGGGATGTTGTACGTCTCACCTCTTGCTCTCATTAATAGCAACTTAAGAGCATGTTTTTTCCTTTTTCCCTCATAGGTGTTTTCACTACTCCTCAATATTTAAAATCTTAACAACTAAAATTGCATTCATGATCCTCCATTCTTCAAACTCATTATCATTTTCAATGTTGTGCCCTTTCTCTTCTTGAGTTTTTCCTTTATTTCTAAGCGGCCTCCTGCAAATACGTATATAAATTTTAATGCAAATTGTTTATTTCCTAGATTCTCCTTATCTAAAAATTATATGCCACAGTTAAATACATAATTGCTTCTACAAAAATTCATTCAGAATTTAAAACACAAAGTGCCAATCACAATATATGAAGAAATATTAGGAACACATAACACAGATGTTTTTACCGAGAAAGCATAAAGCTAAAAACCCCACTATCATATATTATGTATATATCATGGATCATGAAACAATCTCATACAAAGCTCCAATCCAAGAGCTCTCAGTACAATGTATAATCGTCTCACACTGTCATACAAAAATTGACAAGTTCCTATGCCAATTTAATACCTCCAGACAGCCTGCCTCCACTGTGTAATCCCTGCTGATAGAAACCCCTAAATGAATGAGATCCTACTTTCCTTGACTTTGCAATCCTCATGGGCCCATCCAATGTGTGTGTGGTTGCATGAGTGCACCCACTAATGTCACAACTAATAATCAAATTGTCCCTTTCACCTACATCTCAACTAGGTCTCCACTAGATCTGACATGCATGTAGTTAACAGTAGTAAATATTCAGTTGCATGTGAGACACTAATTGTAAATTAATTAAATAATTAATTCATTTATCTCTCACTAGTGTATCTTCAATTACAACTATTACAACTGAGTTTAACTCACTTAACTGAGTTAAACTAATTTATAACTCACATAACTACACATCCAACTCTGTTACAACTTCGAATCACTCAGTTACAACCAAGTCCACTTGCATGTCCCACCAATCGACCTTTGAACTTGAAATTCCCATAGCTAACTGGTTTTCCACTTCAGTTAACTATTTCCAAGTGCTCATTGAGAATAGATTAATGTTTATTGTCCAACTATTATTAAGGGATAATAATAATCGACATGCATCTATAAATAGAATTTTCTCAACCATCTATAAATAGATTTCCTCTATAAATAGAATATGCTCAATCATCTAAAAATAAACTTCCCCTAAAAATAATCTGAGGCTCCATCCTAGTGTAGGTGCATAATTTTCACTAGGATGTTCTTGTTGAATCTCAACACCCTCTCAACAAGAAAGGGATTATCCTTCACCCCAGTCCTACCTCTATGGTATTCGAATTTGCTCCTGGTGAGCACCTTTGTCAGGATGTCTACATCCTGATCTTCCGTAGGAATCTACTAAAGCAACATAATCTTCCGCTGCACACAATCTCTGATATGATGATACCATATATCTATATACTTAGATCTATCATGAAACACAGGATTAATCACGATTTTAATGCAACTCTGATTATCACAATGAATCACTGTAGGATCTAAATGAGAACCAAACAAACCAACCAAGATCTTTCTCATCTAGTTAGCCTCACATGTAGCTTGACTCGCTGCCATGTATTCTGCTTCTGCTGAACTGAGTGCAATGGATCTTTGTTTCCTGTTGTACCAAGAAACAGTTGTAGATCTTATACTAAAGATCCCCCCTGATGTTCTGTTTTTGTCCGTTGGGCTGCCCACCCAATCTGCATCTGTGAAGCTATGCAACTTCACCTCATTCGTCTGTTTGTACCATAAGCCATACTCAGATGTGCCCCTCAGGTATCTCAGGACATGTTTTACTGCCTTGCAAAAGATCTTGGTAGGCTTAACCATTGCTTGACTCAGCTGGTTAACTGCATAGAAAATGTTCGGTCTTATATTCACTAAATACATTAGTGAACCCACTAACTATCAATAGCTAGTAGCATCCACTACCTCTCTAGATGTTACATCCTCTTTCCTCCATTTTCTGGGAAGAGGAGTATCCATGGGTTTACAGCCCTCCATATGAAACTTACCCAGTATCTCCCTTGCATACTTTCCTTGAGACAAAAATTTCACCATCTCACTGCCATATTTCCAATCCAAGGAAATAATGAAGGAGGCCCATATCCTTCATCTCAAACTCCTTTGCAAGGTCCTTCTTGTATGAGTGTATGATCTACTCATCACCAGTCAATATTAAATCATCAACATAAAGAAAAATGATTAAAATCTTACCCTCCACCAAAATTTGGTATAGGTTTCCATCTGCCTCACTTTTGGTGAAACCCAGTCTCGTGAAATAGTTGTCAATCCGAGTGTACCAAGCATGGGGTTCTTGCTTCCGCCCATACAGTGCTCTTTTGAGCTGACACACATGCGACTCACTACTGAAGATCTCAAATCCTTCAGGCTGCTCTATGCACACCTCTTCCTCAATGATCCCATTGAGAAATGAAATTTTCACATCCATCTGATGAATGTGCCAACCCATCTGTGCTGAGAGAGAAAGGATGATCCTTATGGAACAATATCGTGCGACAGGTGCAAATTTTTCTTCATAATATATCCCCTCGATCTGTGAGAAGCCTCAGGCCACTAATATGGTCTTATATTTCTCAACACTCCCATCAACAGCTTGCTTTACCTTGTAGATCCTGTTAGCCACCTATGAAATTTTTGTCAAGAAAACAGGTGGCTAAATTGTTTTATGAGACTTCAAGAGATATATTTCCCAGGAAAATCTCTCATCCTTGAAGCCTCTGTGTGTTCATTGCCTTTAAGAGGATCTTCACTACTGCTTTCATCCAAAATCCTCACTGTCTATGAAAAATCATGCTTAAAGAGCCTTCATCTGCCCTTATATCTCTACTAAATGCCCCATCCTAGCCTTTTCCCCTTTAAAATCCCTCCTAAGTTTCCCAAACCATCAAATTTTTCCTCTTTAACCAACTGAAATCCTTTCATTTGATTGCAATCCCTTTTTAACTCTACCGAAAGCCTCTTTTTAGCCTTGAAAACATCATTTTTAAGCCTAAAACCCATCTTTTTACTTTAGTACAGGCTTATCCCCTTTCGGCTAGCCCCCAACCACTTCCCCACCATGCGATCAGGCACTGGGACCAGGCACTAAGGCCTTGGGTGCTTATCATGTCAGAGCATTCATATAAGCGCGTTTATTTGTTAGCATGGAGTTCTCCGATGCGATGGCGTGTTTGGTCCATAGACTCCCGCCGCGATCTGAGCCGTCGATCTACACAGATACGACGTTCTGCCCTAATTCTACAATGTGCCCGTCGTTCCTCCTATTCACCCCTCTGATCACATATCAACCGTCGATCTGTTCTTAGATCTGATGGCCAGCGCACATCGCTCCAATCACAATCAGAAAAACTTAATGAATCGCTTCTTATTTCCCCCGATTGCCGACCCCCAATCCGATCTCCATTGTCCATCCATTCTGATCCAACGGCCCTCATTTATCTCGCTCCGCTCCTTTACCCCCCATCCGTCACCCCCCTGATTGAATCTCCATCGTAAATCTTGTTCCAGATCGGACGGTTGGCGCTCAATCGCTCATCGCCAATCAGAAGTTCTCGAATGTGTTCCCCGTTGCGTCCCCCGATTGCCGTCTGCCGATTCAACCCTAGCCGTCCGTTCATCCAGGATCTATGGCTCACAACACATCACACGTTTTCACCATGTTTCTTCGTTGGAACCTCTATTAACTTCAACATTCAATCTTCACCGTCAACCTCCTCCTGAGATCTGACGGCCCTAATCAAATTGCCCTCTGCCCATGACCGGTTCCCACCATTCGACGCATTTCATACGTCTTTCATATATTTCCTTTTCATCTTGTTCAAAGGTTTGAACTCCATGGTTTGCATTTAAAATCATATCATTCCGCCGAATATTAGAACTTTAATGTTTTATATTAAGGTTTTTTCATCACAACAAACCTTCATCAAATAATTTCTACACCATTTCGCTACATTTTTCCACCACTCTACATTTCATCCACTGTATCCATCCATGTTATGATACCAATTCCATAGCATTCCATCATAGCCATCCTCCCCCATGCATGGATTTTCTTAACTTGTTTGTGTGCTTTTGCAGGTTATAGGCGGTGAGAACCGCCATTGCTCACAGTTACTGTTACAGTGACACAGAGAACAGAGAGGGTTATTTTCTGAGCCTGATATTGCAACGGAAATATTTGGGAAGTTTTATACAGGAAATATTTCATTAAAAGTATAGTGTTCGACCCTGTTAAACCTCTCCAGCATCATAAAGGTCCCAAATTTCACAGACAGTGACAGTAATGAAGCAGCAAAGAGTATCAGTGAAAGATCAGAGAGTTCAAGGCCCGTAATTGAAGATTGTGAGCCTTAATCCAATGTTTAAAAGGAAAATGTACCAAATTTAAGACCTTGTGAAATCACACAGAAGGCCTAATGAGGCATGATGCACAAAAAACAATACTGACAGGGTTTCACATCAGCAGAAGTTTCCTCCCGAGAAAGGACACAGTACCCATAATGTTTTCATTCTACACCGTGTTCCTGAGAATATTTCCACCCTGACAATAGTCATAATGCTACCAGAGCATTTGTTATGTGGTATGGCAGACTTTGAAGTCATTTGTCTACCTTTTTTTTATTCACCAGAGTACTACGAGTACTGCAGTGAAATCACATCAAGAACATACCTAGAGTAAATTACGACCTGTCGAAGACCACTCTTTCATCCAAAGAGTACTGAAGTTTAATGCTCAGATATTAAAACAGAATGGGTTTCGACCCACTTCTCCTACTATGTTTAATGTTTCATACAGTGTTTCATCTACCTCCTCTGCCTCTCTTTCGGCTATAAAACTCATGAAGAAACTCATTGTAAAGGTTGTTGATCAGATATATGTGAATTGTTAGCTATTTCTCTTGAGACATAGTTCTCTGTGTAAAGTTGTAAGATAGGCTGAGGAAGATGTTTTCAGACTGAATATCGAGTTGTTGGAAATGTTGTACATGATTGGTGTCACTCTTTAATATGACAAGCACATTTCTTTGGATCTTGATTTAAAGTAGCGGTGATGTCTTTCTTACTTTGACTCTGTTTTCCTTTGTAATTCATCACATTTCATTTCTCTGGTACGCATCAGAAATCTGGTTTAGGATATACCCTGGCATGATACCCTAAGCTTCTGCTCTCCCTACCTTTAATCTTTTCTACTATATGTGTTATCTGAGCGTTGATTCAAGCTAATTTAACCAGTGTAGTAGCTAATATTTACTGCTAGCTGATGTATGAATTAATTGAATCTATTCTTAGATGTTCTTGTTGGGTTTTAATTGCAAGAATTGGGATACTGGGAGTTTAGAATGTTGATTTTGTCTCACTAGGGTCCTTTTCAATTAATTGAACCTTTCTAAGTTCCCTTAAGTTGAATGTCGAAGCATTGAAAGTTCAAAGTCTTTCTATGATCTCAGGCTTTCACCTTTGTGTTTAAATCTTTAATGTTCCTTTTGTCTGAAGAGTTAACCTTTTAGGAGTTGGGTCATAGGTGTCTAATGGCATGTCCTGTCCCTGGATCCGAGTCCTGAATGGTCATCTTGGATGTTTCCTTGTTATTCCCTTCTCTCCGCATCATTTCATACCAAACTATCATCTTTAAGATCCAATGCTTTAGATGACTAGCCCAACTGAAAGCCTGCATATTGAATAGAAAGCAAACCCTTTCCTGACTCCATTTCCCAATGGTTTCGGATGTTGTTAGAAATCACTCCTCCTTTGCCTAAAATCTTCCTTTCTCATCTTTGTCTCATATTGAAACCTTCTTTCCTAATTCCCAGCAACCAAATAATCAATCAAACAAACAAACCCATGCCTATAAATAGCCTAATATCTTAACATTTGAACTTCAAAGACATATACCTTTGCCCATATAGAGAGATCCCTCTCTGGAACCAGGATGGCTAGATCCTGAGGTCTAAAATTGGTTCTGATGTTGTCTCATCTTTTGGTATTGCCAAACTTTCCAAGACATGGGAACCCCAACATAATGGCGACTCCACTGGGGAACTTTTCTGAGTGTTTTCCATCTCATTACATCACTAGAACCTCAGAAAACCAAAATATCTGGTTAGATTGGTAGTTAATCACTGTGGTGGAAAGTATACCCTCTTGAAACATTCTAAACCTTCCACCTGTCGACTCCATAGCTCCTTAATGATTAAATACTCCACTAGTGATCAGTAGGCCTGTTGATTATCTTGGTTCACATAAGACCCCACTGGGAGACCAGCCTCCATAACAACATCAGCCATAATAGAAGTAACAGGTAGGATTAAGCTCCTTTGTTTAAAGACAACATTCTGGTTTCAAGAACCATTCATACAAGAGCCTATCCTAACCCAGACCCACCTGAAATAGTTGACAACCCTGAGAGAATTCTCAGGAGATATCCCACACCTAGAAAGCCAAATATTTCCAGACACATCCATAGAGCTAACTCTGCACTAGAAGAATTTATAGCTCTATCAGACATTCATTTTGACCTAGACCTACCAAGCATTTTACCAAGAACTAGGTCATTCAGTAATCTAGACCAGTCAGACCTTGAGCTTCCAAGTTCACCCCTTCACAGTGGTCAACATACTAGGGACAGAGAGACCCCTCCATCTACACCTCCAGATATTAATTTCATTCAAAACTTGGGGCTCTGTCATCCTAATTCGGCTCAACAGACCTCTGCTGGTCCTAGTATCCCTGTCATCCACACACCATCTGCTCAAGCTAATCCTTTACCTCCTCAAAATACCATCATGGTAGCCTGGTATGCACCTCTGGTGTTACCTCAGCCTCTAGTGCCCTTACCCAATGATTACCAATCAAAAATCCCACACTTCACTACAAAAGAGTCTACCATAGGACAACACCATGTAGATAGGATGGAAGATTCCTTTGACTATATGGAGATAGATGATGAGATGGTCAAGATGAGAATCTTTGCCTAGAGTTTAGGAGGTGATGTGAAGAAATGGTTTAAGGGCCTGCCTCCCAATAGTATCCAGGATCTCCCCTCCTTATATCAGACCTTCATAAATAAGTGGGAAGTCAAGACCAACCCTCTCCAAATCTTAGCAAAATATAAGAACCTTAAAAGAAACGTAGGATAGAGTGTCCATGACTACTATACAAGGTTCAACAACATTTATAATGCTCTTCCTCCACACATGAAGCCTTCCCAAGGTATGGCTCTTGTGAAATATCCCGAAGGCTTTGATGTTTATATGGCTTACCAGCTTAGGGAAAGTGATTACAACACATTGGAAGATATGCAAAAAGGGGCAGTGAGTGTGGAGGATAACCTGATTGAGAAGAAAGCCAAAATGAGAGTTGAGAAGAGGGTAACATATAGGGATGACACTATAGCTTCCACATCTGATCCCAAGTGTAAGCCTCCCATAGATTCCTTGACAAGCAAGCAAGGGGCTAGTTTGTTTTATGAGCCTTCAAGGAATGCATTTCTCTTGAAAACACATCATCCTTGAAGCCTCTTCATGTTCCCTGCCATTTAATTGTTTCCCTCTACTGCTCTTGAGTAAATAAGCCTCACTGATGATGAAAAATTGTGCTCCAAAAGGCCTTTATTTTCCCCTTGTACCTCTACATATTTCTCCATTTCACCCCTTTTTCCCTTTTTCAAAGCCCCCTTTCCAGCCCAAAATTTCTCCCTTAGTCCTCCTAAACTATCCCAAAATCCCCTCTAAAACACACGCACACCCCTGGTCTGGTTTAATTTCCCATTTATTCCCTTATTGTTACCCTCCATTGGCCTTGGAATGCACTAAAAATGGGCAAAAACCCCACTTTTTAACTTATATTATGGCCTAGCCCCTTTTCCGCCAGCCCTTTAAACCACTTCCCCATGTAACCTAGCGCCGGAACCAAGTGCAAGGACTCAAAGCGCTAATCGCAATCGCAAATTTCAGGCGAGCGCAACTCTTTGTTAAACATAAAACTCCAATGTGATTGAGTTTTGATCTATAAGACCTCCACCGCGATCTCCACCGTTGATCTATCACTTAGATCGGATGGCCCAGTGCTAATCGCACTCCCACTTTCGATTGCAATCGGAACTTTCACCGTGCCACTCCTTGTTTCCCCCTGATTGCGATTCCATGATCAAATCACAGACGTCCATCCATTCCAACATCCAATGGTCCAGATTTGTTCCGCTCCCCTTCCATCGCTCCATTCTTTTCCCCCTGCCAATTCAATCTCCATCGTAGATCTGTCATCCAAATCGGATGGCTGGCACTCCATCGCATCACTCCAGTCACATCGCATCCCCTCCTCTGCGCCTCCCAATTGCGATCCACTGATGATAATCCTAGCCGTTGAATCCCTTATTGATCCGACGGCCCTCGCTCTCTCGCTCCAATCACAATCACATTTTCCAATCGCTACCACCTTCCGCCCTTTACGATTGTTATTTCCCCGATCCAATCTCGACCGTCCGATTAGTCCAAGATCCAACGGTCATAAAATAATCGCACCGTCATTTATCGGACTGTCAATCCCCCATTTCTCCCCTCCTATTAGATCATAGCCGTCGATCTCCCCCCGAGATCCGACGATCCTAAATGAATCGCCCTCCACCCATGCCGGGTCCCACCACACACGATCGTTTTCATTGCATTTTCATTCATTTCTTTGCATTTCCACCTATGTCCAAACTCTCGTAATTTGCCTTAAAGTTTAATGTTTTGCATTCATTTCTATGCATTCCACCCAACTTCATAAACCATCCCACTATTTAATCTCCACCGTCGATCTACGCCACCAGACCATGATCGAACGGCCCACGAACATTTCTCCACCAAAGACCTATTAGTCACTATTCACACCATATCGCTGCATTGATTCACCATTGTTCCATCTAAAACCATCGTTCATACCATCTCCGCGCTATCATTCCCCCCGCCCTCCCTAGCCATCCTCCCTATGCATGGATTTCATAACAGAGTTGCACGTTTTTGCAGGGTATGAGCGGCGGAAAACCGTCGTGATTCAAAATCTCTGTACAGTTACAGAGAAATAGGAAAGGACCATTTTCAAGATCCGAACTCATGAAGAAGGGTCTGAGAAGACATATGACAGGGCTCGCATTAAAGGAACATAGTTTAAACTCTATAAAATCTTCTCCAGAGATATTAAAGCACATATTTCACAGTCAGAGGCAAACGTGGAAGCGAAAAAGAGTATCAGTGGGAAAACATAGTGTTTAAGGCCTATCATTGAAGATTTTGAGCCTAATCCAATGATTTGAAGGCAGAGTACCAGATCAAAGACATCATGGATCACATGGAAATCATAGCGCACAGGAAACAATACTATCAAGGTTTCACATCAGCAAATTGTATGTTCCCTAAAGGACCAAGCACCCATACTGTTTCCTTTATTTACCGTGTTCCTGAAGAAAATTCCGCCCTGACCACAGTCCAAAGCTACCAGAGCATTTGTTATGCGGTATGGCAGACTTCACTGTCATTTATTTACCCTTTTTTTATTCACCAAAAGTACTATAGAGTACTGCAGCCATAGTGCATCAGAGTCATACCGGAGTAAATGGAAGCCAGAAGAAGACCACCCTTCCATCCAAGAAGTACCAAAGATAAATGCCCAGGATTTAAAATAGAATGGGGCCTCGGCCCTCTCTCTTTTCTGAGTTTTAATACTGCATTTAGTTTTTCACCTACCTCCTATGTTCTATTCAGCTATAAAACTCATGAAGGAACTCATTATAAAGGTTGTTGACCGGATATCAGTGAATTGTATGCTGTTTCTCTTGAGACAAGTTCTCTGTGTAATATTTGTAAAATAGGCTGAGGAGGATGTTTTCAGGCTGAGCACCAAGCTATTGGTAATGTTGTACTTGGCTGGTGTTGCTCTTTAATATGACGAGCACATTTCTTTGGATCCTGATCTAAAGCTGCGGTGATGTTTTTCTGTCTCTGTGTTTTATTTCATTTCATTCCATTTCTCCTGGAACACATAAAAAATTTGGCATAAGATTTACCCTTGTTAGGTACCTTATGTTGTTGCTCTCCCTGCCTTTAATGTTTTCTATTGTATGTGTATCTGAGAATAGATTTCAATTAATTTAACCAGTGTAGTGGATGTCATTGCCTGCTAGCTGATGTATGAATTAATGAATCTATTGCTTAGATGTTCTTGTTAGGATTTAATTGAATGAATTGGGAACACTGGGAGTTTGGAACTATGTCTCTATCTCACTAGGATCCTTTTCTATTAATTGAACCTTTCTAAGATCCCTTTAGCTAGAGGCCGAAGCATTGAGAGTTCAAAGTCTCTCTCTGATCTCAGGTTTTCATCTTTGTGTCCAAATCTTTTATGTTCCTTGTCTGAAGAGTTTACCTTTTAGATTTCTGATCACAGGTTGTCCAATGGCATGTCCTGTCCCTTGATCTGATTTTTGAAAGATCACCTCAGAGGTTTCCTTGCTTTCACCTTCCTTCTTACCCTTTCAATCCACACTACCATCTTTAAGATCCAATGCTTTAGATGACTAGCCCAACTGAAAGCCTGCATGTTGATTAGCAAGTAGACCCTTTCCTGACTCCATTGCCCAATGGTCCTGATGTTTTCTCTGAGATATTTCTCCTTTGCCTAGAATCCTCTTTGCTCGGCCTTGCCTCACTTGAATCCTTCATTCTTGATTCCCAACAACCAAACCAAACCCAATCAAACAAACAAACCATGTGCCTTATAACTAGCCTAATATCTTAACCTCGAGCCTCAAAGACATATACCTTTGACAATTATAGAGAGATCCCTCTCTGGACCTAGGAGGGCTAGATCTTGAGGTCTGAAAGTGGTTCTGATGTTGTCTCATCTTTTGGTCTTGCCAATATGGCCAAAACATGGGAACCCCAACATAATGGTGACCATAATGGGGAAATTCTGAGTATTTTCCATCCTACTACATCACAAGAAGCCTTAGAAAGTTTAGAATCTCTGGTTGGGTTGGCAGTTAGACACTCCTATTCTCGAATCAACCTCCATCTATTTTTTTTATCCCACACTCTTAGATAGAGTCTGGAAAGGGCCAAGTAGCCTCCGGATCTCATCCTCTTCGGAGGTGACATATCTGGTAAATTCCCTCCCAGTCAATCTCTGGTTAGAGTTTGCTGTGTGTTGATGTTATTCCTGAAAGAGGACACCACCTAAGTCCTGTGGTGGACAGTGTACCCCCTGGAAATATCCTAAACCCTCCACCTGGCAACTCCATAGTTCCTTAAAGATCAAAGACTCCATTGGTGATCAGTAGGCCTGCTGATTATCCCAGTTTCACATAAGACTCCACTGGAAGACCAGCCTTTAAAACAACCTCAACCACATTAGAAGTAATAGTCAGGGTTAATCTCCTTGGTAGAAAACAACATTCTAGCTTCAAGGACCATTCATACAAGAGCTTATCCCAACCCGAACCCACCTGAAATAGTTGATAACCCTGAGAGCATCCTCAAGAAATCACCTACACATAGAAGATCAACTATTTCCAGTTACATCTATAGAGCTAACTCCGCACCCAAAGACTTTACAGCTCTATCAGACCCTCTTCTTGACCTAGACTTTCAAAACAGACTACCAAGAACCAGGTCACTCAGTTTTCTAAGCTAGCTAGACCTCAGGTTTCTCGATTCACCATATCATAGCGGTCAATACATTAGGGACAAAGAGACCCCCCCATCTACTCCTCTTGATATTCACTTCATCCAAAACTTGGGGCTCTGCCACCCTAAATCTACTCAACAGACTTCGGCTAGTCCTAGTATCCCTGTCATCCATATACCAGCTATTCATACCAATCCCTTACCTCCTCATAACAGCATTATGGCAGCTTGGTATGCACCCCTGGTTTTACCCCAGCCTCTAGTACCCCTACCAATGATTATCAATCAAAGATCCCACACTTCACTGCAAAAGAGTCCACAACTACTCAAGATCATGTAGATAGAATGGAAGACTCTTTTGACTATATGGAAATAGATGATGAGACAGTCAAAATGAGAATCTTTGCCTAGAGCTTAGGAGGTGATGTGAAGAAATGGTTCAAGAGCCTACCTCCTAATAGTATCCAATACCTCCCTGCTTTATATCAGACCTTCATAAACAAATGGGAAGCTAATGCAAACCCTCTCCAAATCCTAGCACAATACAAGAATCTTAAGAGAAACGTAGGAGAGAGTGTCCATGACTACTCTGCAAGGTTTAACATTGTTTACAATGCTCTTCCTCCACACATGAAACCTCCCCAAGGTATGGCTTTAGTAAAATACCCTGAAGGCTTTGATGCTGATATGGCCTACCAGCTTAGGGAGAGGGATTACAACACTCTGGAAGACATGCAAAGAGGAGCAATGAGTGTTGAGGCTAACCTGATTGAGAAAAAAGCAAGATTGAGAGCTGAGAAAAGGGTAACATACAGAGATGACAATGTAGCTTCCACATCTTATCCAAATTATGACCGTCTATCTAAAAATATAGAAAAGCTACAACAAATGATGGAAAAAATGGTTGTCACAGTTAGTAATCAGAACAGAAACCAAAACCTTAACCAGAACCAAAACTTTAGAGGAAACAATGCCACTCCCAACAGACAAAGAGAAGCAAATCAACAAATCATTCCCCCTTTTCAAGAGAATTTTCTGGATGAAGAGGAGGGAATCATAGAGGAGTCTGAAGGGAATACAATAAACATGCTTGAAACAGAAAACTCAATCCACAACTATTCCACAGAGGAAGATCATCCCTCACCCTCATACTGGGATGAAGGAGGATTAGAATCTGAGGATTACAGGTTAGGATTTGAGGATGCCATCATGCAGGTCAAGGAACAATATGAGCTTAGAAGCAAAAATAGCTTAGACACTTCCAAACCAAAAGCTTTTGAGGTCACCATTAAGAAGAGGCTTGAGAAAACTTCTAAAGTGACTGCTGAAGGCAAAAAATCAACAGTTGAGAGTTCTGAGAAAAATAAAGAAAAAGACAACCAAAACACTGATAAACAAAGCCAACCATCTAGCAGCGCTAGCACTGCAGTTAGTGATCCTGATAAAATAGTTCCTAAACTCGTACATAGTGAGAATCAGCCCACTGTTTCTGCCACCAAGATAGTGGCTAATAAAACAGAGCTGAACATTCCAAAGAGTCGGTCCACTTTCCATTTGGAAAGTGAGATTGCAAAAATTAAATTCTCTATCCCACTCTCTGAGCTGGCCACTCAGGATGTATATAAAGGCCAAATTTTGAAAGCATTAAACCTAGGTGAAAATACTAACACTGTCAACCTGAGTGATGATCAACCAGCCCTTCTATTTGGTCCAAAGATTGAAGGGAAGTTTCAGGAAGGGGTAGTGCCCCTTTTTTATATCAGTCTTAATATCCATGACAAGATCCTTCACAATGCTATGCATGATTCTGGAGCATCACACAACCTGATGCCTAAAGTAGTAATGGAAAGGTTAGGCCTAGAGATAACCCACCCCTATAAAGATTTGTATTCATTTGACTCTAGCAGGGTAAAGTGTCTTGGCTTAATCAAAGACCTATGTGTGAGCCTAACCCAAATTCCAGCAAAATGTATGGTCATGGATGTTGTGGTGGCAGATGTGCCACCTAAGTATGGTATGTTACTATCAAGGTCATGGGGAGCCAAGCTGCAAGGTACGATGCAGATGGATGGGGCTTATGCCACAATCCCTGTCTTTAGCCAACTTAGAAGACTATACAGAGAGGCACAAATGAAATTCCTGGTTAGTAGCCCCGAAAAGCCTGAAAACTCTCCTTTGTACTTTGTGCATACAGACCTGGACTCTTTCATCCTTTGTAATCATGAATTCTTGGAAGAGCTTGGGCTAGAAAAAAGAGATACTAACAATGAGATAACGCCTACAAATTCCAACATAATGGCCACTCAAGACTCAGAAGAAAACTTTGGACAATGCATTGAAACAGAAACCCAGAGCGACCAAGAAACAAAATGTAAACAGCAAAATAGTCAGCTCCCTGAACTCCATGCAAATCATGAAGTACAAAACAACCCACGACCTAGTGCAGACCCAATAATACAACATAATGGTGAACCCAGCCCTAGGGAAAGGAATGATGATAAAATGAAAAATGAAACCCTGTGGGAAATGAATTTCGATGGGTCCTGTACTAGGAGAACTGTAGGAGCAGGGGTGTCAGTGCATAACACAGAGAATGACTATGAAGAGAGCCATGCCTGTAACGTGCACTTCAAATGTACAAATAATATTGCAGAGTATGAGGCTCTTATCCTGGGCTTGAATCTATTGAAAAAACGAGGAGCCCATAGGATAACTGTGCATGGAGACTCTAAGTTGCTTATCAAACAAGTGAACGGTGATTACACAGCGAAACACCCTAGGTTGAGAGCATACAGAAATGATGCAATGGATTTATTGAAAACTTTTGTGGAATACGAACTGGTGTTTGTCCCTAGGGGTCAGAATGTAATTGCAAACGGATTAGCTTGCCTAGCTAGTTCATACCCAAAGACTCCTAGTGACCAAAAAATCATCATTCAGACTAAATTCAGACCTACAGTGCCTGATAACGAAAAATATTGGCAGGTCTTTGAAGGCGATAAACAGATCAAAGATTTCCTAGTAGGAATAAACGAGTTTGAATTTTCTGATTCAGAATCAAAATCTGATGATAGCTACCTAAGTGAGGAATCCTCAGGTGAGGAAGAACCACCCTGTAACATAGAAATAAACACTTTAAACGAGCATATTGGAAATCCAAACGGAGAATGTGAAAACGCAGATAACGAGGAAGTAGAGGTGTTGCAGGCCAAAGATAAGAACATACCTCGAGGTCTGGCACCTTTAGAGGACCTTTTTTACTTCGATGATGTAGCAAAAAAGCCTACCATAGAGTGTGCGGACTTTGACGTTGAAGAATGCAACATAGGCATAGAAGATAAGCCCAAAATGATTAAATTGGCTAAGTCCTTACCCGCAGAGATGAAAAAGAAATACATTGACCTATTCAAAGAATTTATTGAAGTGTTTTCTTGGAGCTACGAAGACTTAAAGGCCTATGACACAGACATCATATAGCACAAAATACCTTTGAAAGAAAATTAGAAACCCTTCAGGCAGAAACTCCGCAGAATTAACCCAAAACAATTGCCGGTAGTGGAAAGGGAGATTAAAAAGATGTACGAAGCCAGAATAATAGTCCCCGTGAGGTTCTCTGATTGGGTTTCGAATTTAGTGGTGGTGAGAAAGAAAACAGAGGAGATTAGATTATGCATAGACTTCAGAAATCTTAATAGAGCCTCACTCAAAGACAATTACCCTTTACCGAAAATGGAGCACATCCTTCAGAAGGTAGTAGGCTCAAAAAGGATCTCCCTGTTAGATGGCTTTTCAAGCTACAACCAAGTTTTAGTAATCCCGGAAGATCAACTCAAGACAGCCTTTACCACTCGATGGGGCACCTTTATGTATGTGAAAATGCCCTTTGGACTAATGAACGTTGGTGCAACCTTCCAAAGAGCAATGGATATAACTTTTTCAGATGAAATAGGGCACTTCATTGTCATCTATTTGGATGACATAACAGTCTATTCCAAGACTGAAGAAGAACACCTAAAACATCTGAGGAAGGTGTTTGAAAAATGTAGAAGGTTTGGTCTGTCATTGAATTCCAAAAAGGCTGTATTTGGACTGCAAGAAGGTAAGCTTCTTGGCCACATCATATCTGAGAAGGGGATTAGGATAGACCCACAAAGAGTTGAGGGAATACTACAAATCTCACACCCAAGAAACATTAAAGAGTTACAGTCCTTTATTGGGAAAATTAACTTCCTCAGGAGGTTTATTCCCAACTTAGCTGAACACCTTAGGAATATGACAAACATGTTAAGGAAAGTTGTAGGATTTAAGTGGACTGTTGAAGCTAAGAAATATTTTGAATCAGTTAAACTTGCACTCACCCGGGCTCCTGTCCTAATCAGTCCAGATTTCTCAAAATATTTCCTGATATTTTCATTTGCCTCTGAGTATACAGTAGCTACAGTTCTGCTGCAGAAAAATCCAGAGGGAATGGAACAGCCCATTTCTTTCTTCAGCAAAGCACTGAGGGATGCACCCTTGAAATACAATATAATGGAAAAACAGGCCTATGCCTTGGTAAAGGCCTTGAAAGACTTTAGGGTGTACATATTGCATTCCCACACCATAGCCTATGTGCCAAATATAGTGGTTAAAGAAATCTTGTCCCAAGACCCAGATGGGAAAAGGGGCAAATGGATTTTTGTGATCATAGAGTACGACCTTGAGATAAAACCCACCAAACTGATCAAAGGTTAGGGCTTAGCTCAACTAATGGCTGAATCAAACCTACAAGCCCTTGACATTAACATGGTAGATGCCTTGGATGAGCAGCAGGGATTGCCTGATCCCACTGTTGAGGAGAAGTTTCAGAGCTCTCCTTGGTATTTTGACATTCTGTATGTGCTTACACACCTCAATGCCCCTCCTGAACTGTCAAAGACCAAGGCCAGATTCCTAAAACTAAAAGCCAAAAGCTATTGTATAATGAATGAAGGCTTATACTGGAAAAGTAAAAATGGCCTATTACTTAAACGTTTTCCTGAGTCTGAAGCAGAAAGGATTAAACAACAATTACATGCAGGAGAGTGTGGAGGTCACCTGAACTGGAAAGCCACTACAAACAAAATACTCAGAGCTGGCTACTATTGGCCTACACTCTTCAATGATATCAATAAGATGATAATCGCCTGCCATAAATGCCAGATTTTTGAAGGCAAAAGAAAGCTCCTCCCCTTACCTTTACAACCCATCACCGTTGAAGGTCAATTTATGCAATGGGGCCTAGATTTCATAGGAGAAATTCACCCTGCTTCTTCTGCACAACACAAGTGGATCCTTACAACCACAAACTACTTCACTAAATGGATAGAGGCCATACCTACTAGGAATGCCACAGATTCAATCATCATTAGGTTCCTAGAAGACCACATCCTCTCTCGGTTTGGTTGCCCAAGGAAAATAATCACTGATAATGCTGTTGCTTTTGGATCTAAGAAAATGGTTGATTTTTGTCACAAGTATCAAATAGCACTCGGTCATTCAACTGCCTATTACCCTCAAGGTAATGGATTAGCTGAATCATCAAAAAAAATCCTGGTGACTATCATCAAAAAGCTGCTGGAAGAGAATAAGAAGTCATGGCATAACAAGTTAGTGCATGCCCTGTGAGCTGACAGGCTTACAACAAAGAAATCCATTGGCATGTCACCATATCATCTTGTCTATGGGACAGAAGCAGTTTTTCCTACCAGTTTGGGTGTACCAGTTATCGAACTTATCCAAGAGATTCAGACAGAAGAAGACAGCATGGTGAGGAGGATAAACCAAACAATTCACCTCCAGCAAACAAGGGAAGAGGTCTATAACAGAGCTGTGAAAGTTTAGGAAAACATAAAGAATTTGTTTGACAGGAGAACCAAAGCTTTTGATTTTAAAATCGGAGATAAAGTTCTGAAGTGGGACTCAAGGAGAGAGGAGAAAGGAAAGCATGGCAATTTTGACAGTTTTTGGGAAGGTCCATACATCATCCAGGCCACTGTGGGTCCAAATGCCTTTTTTCTACAAGAACTAGATGGTACAGAGCTATTTGGGGGTCCTGTCAATGGTAGGATGCTCAAACACAATTTCTGTTGATTTCCAATTTCCAGTTTCCATTCCCATTGTACATACCATTGCAGTGTTTTGTTTTCAAGAAAAGGAGAAAATGTTTCAAAAAAATAGAGAGAAAGGAGAGGTTCATACATGCTCAAAACATGAACCTCTGAAGTGCAAAGATTGGATCTAATATGATCAAAGCCTGAGCCAAAGAAAGAAAAGATAGCTGGTTCAAACATGCCCAAAACCTGGACCAGCAAAGAAGAAAGAAGAATCATCTCTAACAAGCCCAAAATCAGAGCTGAAATGAAGAAAAGAAAGTGACTCTAACAAGCTCAAAACTTGAGTCACAAAGAAAAGAAGGATGCTTCAAAACTTTAGATTTCAAGCCTTCAAGATTTTGTCTTCACTTTCTGCAAAATTCTGTCCATGTGAAACTGCCTTTATGCCTTGGATCTACAGCAAACTAGACTGTCTAATCCTAGTTTGACTGTTTTTAAATTTCTGTTGTACAATGTAGAGAAGAAATTTGATGGACAGTATAATCCCAGCAGATGCTAGATTAGGTAGAGAACGTGTGAGGCCAACAGTTTAATCTGGCCTCATGGAGCAATAAGGGTAGAAATAGAATAGGATTATTTTCTTGTTTGTAAAAATAAAAATGATGTAAAGGGTCTGCTAGTTCAAATGCACCCTAGAAGAAAAAATGCTAGGATTGTAGGATGGGTAGGTAGATTGTCTGGGTAATGTTTCTGCTAATTGAGGTCTTCACAATTGTGGCAGCTGAAAATCAAAGAAGAAAGGTGGCTCAAGCAGCAGGCATCTGGCCCACTCCAAAGATTATTTATGAATTCTTGACTCCTTCAAGAAGAAGCCATCCCGATGTGGAGCCACTGTTAGCCTCCCATAGATTCATTGACAAGCAAGCAAGGGGCTAGTTTGTTTTATGAGCCTTCAAGGAATGCATTTCTCTTGAAAACACATCATCCTTGAAGCCTATTCATGTTCCCTACCCTTTAATTGTTTCCCTCTACTGCTCTTGAGTAAATAAGCCTCACTGATGATGAAAATTTGTGCTCCAAAAGGCCTTTATTTTCCCCTTGTACCTCTGCAGATTTCTCCATTTCACCCCTTTTTCCCTTTTTCAAATCCCCCTTTCCAGCCCAAAATTTCTCCCTTAGTCCTCCTAAACTATCCCAAAATCCCCTCTAAACCACGCGCGCACCCCTAGTCTGGTTTAATTTCCCCTTTATTCCCTTATCGTTACCCTCCACTGGCCTTGGAATGCACTAAAAATGGGCAAAAAACCCACTTTTTAACTTATATTATGGCCTAGCCACTTTTCCGCCAGCCCTTTAAACCACTTCCCCACGTAACCTAGTGCCAGAACTAGGCGTAGAGACACAAAGCGCTAATCACAATCGCAAATTTCAGGCGAGCACAACTTTTTGTTAATACTAAAACTCCAATGCGATTGAGTTTTGATCTATAAGACCTCCGCCACGATCTCCACTGTTGATCTATCACTTAGATCGGACGGCCCAGCGCTAATCGCACTCCCACTTTCGATCGCAATCGAAACTTTCACTGTGCCACTCCTTATTTCCCCTCGATTGCGATTCCCCAATCAAGTCATAGCCGTCCATCCATTCCAAGATCCAACGGTCCAGATTTGTTCTGCTCCCCTTTCGTCGCTCCATTCTTTTCCCCCCGCCGATTCAATCTCCGCCATAGATCTATCATCCGGATCGGAAGGTTGGCGCTCCATCACATCGCGCCAGTCGCATCGCATCCCCTCCTCTGCGCCTCCCGATTGTGATCCGCCGATGATAATCCTAGTCGTTGATTCCCCTGTTGATCTGACAGCCCTCGCTCTCCCACTCCAATCGCAATCGCATTTTCCAATCGCTGCCACCTTCCACCCTTTGCGATTATGATTTCCCCGATCCAATCTCGACCATCCGATTAGTCCAAGATCCAACGGTCATAAACTAATCGCACCATCATTTATCGAACTGTCAATCCCCCATTTCTCCCCTCTGATTAGATCGTAGTCGTCAATCTCGCCCCGAGATCCGACGGTCCTAAATGAATCGCCCTCCACCCATGCTAGGTCCCACCACACACGATCGTTTTCATTGCATTTTCGTTCATTTCTTTGCGTTTCCGCCTATGTCCAAACTCTCGTAATTTTCATTAAATTTTAATGTTTCACATTCATTTCTATGCATTCCACCCAACTTCATAAACCATCCCGCTGTTTAATCTCCGCCGTCGATCTACGCCACCAGACCATGATCGAACAACCCATGAGCATTTCTCCACCAAAGACCTATTAGTCGTAGTTCACACCATATCACTGCATTGATTCACCATTGTTGCATATAAAACCACCATTCTTACCACCGCTGTGCTATCATTCCTCCCACCCTCCCTAGCCATACTCCCTATGCATGGATTTCATAACAGAGTTGTGTGATTTTGTGGGGTACGAGCAGCGGAAAATCACCATGATTCAAAATCTCTGTACAACTACAAAGAAACAGGAAAGGACCATTTTCAAGATCTGAACTCATGAAGAAGGGTCTGAGAAGACATATGATAGGGCTCGCATTAAAGGAACAGAGTTTAAACTCTGTAAAATCTTCTCCAAAGCCATTAAAGCACAGATTTTGTAGTCAGAGGCAAACGTGGAAGCGACAAAGAGTATCAGTGGGAAAACTGAGTGTTTAAGGCCTATCATTGAAGATTTTGAGCCTAATCCAATGATTTGAAGGTAGAGTACCAGATCAAAGACATCATGGATCACACGGAAAGCCCAGTGCACAGGAAACAATACTATCATGGTTTCACATCAGCAGATTGTACATTCCCTAAAGGACCAAGCGCCCATATTGCTTCCTTTATTTACCGTGTTCCTAAAGAAAATTCCACCTTGACCACAGTCCAAAGCTACCAGAGCATTTTTTATGCAGTATGGTAGACTTCACTATCATTTATTTACCTTTTTTTATTCACCAAAGTACTACAGAGTACTGCAGCCAGAGTGCATCAGAGTCATACCGGAGTAAATGGAAGCCAGAAGAAGACCACCCTTCCTGATCTGAAAATGGAATGTACTTGTTTGAGGGTGCAAGGTATCCATTTCCCATAATTTCAAATTGAGCTATACACTCCAAGTGACCTCTGAAAATGTGAAAAATTCTTATTTCTTATACAGAGATAGACTGTAGGGGCATTCACCGGACATGTCACCTCTAAAGAGAGGATGAGTTCCAGAGGCTACCTAGCCCTCTACAGGCTCTGCCTAAAGAAATAATGAAGTAACACTTAGAAGTCTTTGACATACACATACTTGAAGTTTGATGTCTTGCGGAATAAGACAAATAACTTTCTGTAGCTGAGTAGGTGATTATGTGTGTATGCAAGTTATGTATATTTTCTGTTTAACACTTTATATCAGTTTTGTTTAGCATATCATCTTTAGCAAATAAAGACATCAAAATGATAAGCAGTTCACCCCCTCCTCTGGGCTACATCTGCTGGACCAAGCCTCTCAAACTAGGCTTGTCCTCTTGTATTAAAATGCTACAAAGGCTAATACAAGAATATGAGTGTATCGAAAGACAGATCTGACTGTAAATACACAATCAGAAGATAGGAATTAGCTAAACATACTATTTCCCAAACACTAAACAGTGAAAATTGTACCTGCTACAGTACTTTTCCCCAATTGTCCCTGGTGGCCCTTTAGACTTGCATGGAGAATTTCGAGGTGAATATGACCTCAATTGGTTCTAAAACCTCTGCCATTAGACTCAGAATGTCGAAAATAGCAGAAACAGGCTTTTGAATCACCAAAAATGGATGAACATAGCCTCCAAACAGCTCCAACACTGAAATTGCCCTGGTGGCCCTAAAAGCTTCCCTGAAGCTAAACAGTGAGAAGAATTCCTCAAAAGGAAAAACGAGCTGTAGAAATGGATTCAGAATGCTGAAAAACTTCAGGAATGACCTTCATTCCACATTCACTGGCTGCACAATTCCCAATGTAGCTCCCACTCTGATTTGGCCCTAGTGACTCCTGGAACTTCCACGGAGCAAAATCACCTACAAACGGCCTCAGATGGCCGTGAAACCTCTGCCAATGACTTCAGAAGGTCGAAGAGACCCAAAATCAAAAAAAAAATCGTCTTCAAAGACTCTCCTAGCAAAAGTTATGCCACATTTACTAAACTGCCAGTTTCACCTTGAGAAACTCCACCAATTGTGGAGGAACTGTAGATAACGCCACCAAATTAGCAAATGGCGCCAAAAGGGGCGGAGCCACCAATCTTATCCGCGCGGTTTAAACGTTGGAAATAACTGTTGTGGTTTGTGCACATCGTGCAATCACATGGTTCGGCGGTCTTGTAACCGTTTAAATAAATACCACGTTTAATAAATAACAACCCACAATGTAACACTTATCCAAAGTTGTTAATCTGCCAACTGCGCGCCGATTTGAAGCCCCCAGTTCTGCGCCGGAGGTTATATGGGAAGGGGGCTGGCCCCCTTTCGGGCCCCGCCCAAACCTTCCGCTCAGTTTTCAAAACTCTTCGCCGCCATTGTAAACAAGTTAGACCTTTGGCCTAACGGTAAGGCATTACATTAATACATGCCCGACCACGGTTCGAATCCGGCCGACATATAAAAAGTTTTACAATGCCATTTCAAATTCGACCTTTGGGGCCCACGTGGCGGCCTCCGGGCTAGCCACGTGGCGCCCTTCCATTGGCTGAAAATGGAATATTCCCCAGAATATTCTACGGAATATTCCACGGAATATTCCCAGAATATTCTGTGGAATATTCTTTTTTTTAATAAAAATTTTTCCACAAAGTCAATTTGGCATTTTTTAATGGAAATTGAGAAATATTCAAACTTGAATAACTTCTGCATACGGCATCGGATTTGAGAACCGTTCACGGCGCCGGAATCAGGAAGACGAGCTCTATCCGATCGTTCAGGTTCAAACCAGTTCTGAGCACCTTCATTTTTGACCATTTTACGACACTTGGTCCTGAGCTCCTGATCACTTCCATCCAAGAAGTACCAAAGATAAATGCCCAGGATTTAAAATAGAATGGGGCCTCGGCCCTCTCTCTTTTCTGAGTTTTAATACTGCATTTAGTTTTTCACCTACCTCCTATGTTCTATTCAGCTATAAAACTCATGAAGGAACTCATTATAAAGGTTGCTGATCGGATATCAGTGAATTGTATGCTGTTTCTCTTGAGACAAGTTCTCTGTGTAATATTTGTAAAATAGGCTGAGGAGGATGTTTTCAGGCCGAGCACCAAGCTATTGGTAATGTTGTACTTGGCTGGTGTTGCTCTTTAATATGACGAGCACATTTCTTTGGATCCTGATCTAAAGCTGCGGTGATGTTTTTCTGTCTCTGTGTTTTATTTCATTTCATTCCATTTCTCCTGGAACACATAAAAAATTTGGCATAAGATTTACCCTTGTTAGGTACCTTATGTTGTTTCTCTCCCTGCCTTTAATGTTTTCTATTGTATGTGTATCTGAGAATAGATTTCAATTATTTAACCAGTATAGTGGATGTCATTGCCTGCTAGCTGATGTATGAATTAATGAATCTATTGCTTAGATTTTCTTGTTAGGATTTAATTGAATGAATTGGGAACACTGGGAGTTTGGAACTATGTCTCTATCTCACTAGGATCCTTTTCTATTAATTGAACCTTTCTAAGATCCCTTTAGCTAGAGGCCGAAGCATTGAGAGTTCAAAGTCTCTCTCTGATCTCAGGTTTTCATCTTTGTGTCCAAATCTTTTATGTTCCTTGTCTGAAGAGTTTACCTTTTAGATTTCCGGTCACAGGTTGTCCAATGGCATGTCCTATCCCTGGATCTAATTTCTGAAATATCACCTCGGAGGTTTCCTTGCTTTCACCTTCCTTCTTACCCTTTCAATCCACACTATCATCTTTAAGATCCAATGCTTTAGATGACTAGCCCAACTAAAAGCCTACATGTTGATTGCAAGCAAACCCATTCCTGACTCCATTTCCGAATGGTCCTGATGTTTTCTCTGATATATTTCTCCTTTGCCTAGAATCCTCTTTGCTCGGCCTTGCCTCACTTGAAACCTTCATTCCTGATTCCCAACAACCAAACCAAACCCAATCAAAAAAAAAAACCATGTGCCTTATAACTAGCCTAATATCTTAACGTCGAGCCTCAAAGACATATACCTTTGAAAATTATAGAGAGATCCCTCTCTGGACCCAAGAGGGCTAGATCCTGAGGTCTGAAAGTGGTTCTGATGTTGTCTCATCTTTTGGCCTTGCCAATCTGGCCAAAACATGGGAACCCCAACACCAAGTATGACCACCTAGCCAAAAACATGGAAAAGCTACAACAAATGATGGAAAAAATGGTTGTCTCAGTTAGCAATCAAAACAGAAACCAAAATCATCACTAGAACCAGAACTTTAGAAGAAACAATACCGTCCCCAACAGACAAAGAGAAGCAAACCAACAAATCATACCCACATTTCAAGAGAACTTTCTTGATGAGGATGAGGGGATAATAGAAGAGTTCGAGGAAAACACAATAAATATGTTTGAGACAGATAACTCAATCCACAACTGTTCCACAGAAGAAGATCAACCCTCACCCTCATATTGGGATGAGGAAAGATTATAATCTGAGGATTACCAGCTAGGATTCGAAAATGCCATCATGCAGGTCAGAGAACAGTATGAACTTAGAGGCAAAAAGAGCCTAGACACTTCCAAACCAAAGGCTTCTGAGGTTACCATCAAGAAAAGGGCTGAGAAAAATTCTAAAGTAACTGCTGAAAGTAACAAATCAACAGCTGAGAGTTTTGGGAAGAACAAAGAAAAATACAACCGAGTCTTCGATAAACAAAGTCAACCAACTAGCAGCACTAGCACTGCAGCCAGTGTTCCTGATAAAAAAATTCCTAACACTATACATCGGGAAAGTCGGCACACTGATCCAGCCACTAAGGTAGTGGCTAACAAAACAGAGTCAAGTATTACAAAGAGTCAATCCCTCTTCAATTTGGAGAGTGAAATTGCAAAAATTAAAATCTTTGTCCCACTAGCTGAGCTGGCCACTCAGGATGTATATAAAGGCCAGATTTTGAAAGCTTTAAATCTATGGGAAAACAGTGATATGGTCAATCTGAGTGATGATCAACCAGCCCTTCTGTTTGGTCCTGTTGTACCTTAAGAAACAATTCCTTGCTGTGTAAAGGAATCTGTGCTCAAGACATTATCTGATTTTGTCACACAATAAACAAATATCTGTCTCTGTCTTATAAACCCTTAAAAATTAATAGTATAACCTTCAAATATTAAATGCGTGCATGTTCTACAATGCTATATTCCACTTATGCTGAAGTGAAAGAACGGAAGAAAAAGAGAGAAGAGGATTTCAATCAGATATGCTATTAAAAACAGAATCTATCATTACAAAACCCTGAAGAAAATAAGTAAAGATAACGTTAAAATAGAGGAGCACACATTAAGGTTTGTTTAACTCTTAAATACACATGTATAAAGAGACCCGCAACTCTAATTACTCTATTTTATTCACAGACATGAAAACATAGTGCAAACTGGATAACTTTTCAGCATAAACAGAATAATAGAAACTTGCATACTTCTTTCATTGATTTACTATTCTCCAGTACAAAATTTGGCTTCAAGGTTCAAAAACTTAGAACCTCTTTCTTTCTTGCAATTGTCTTTAAATACCAAATCACAAAACAGTTTCTTCTGAGGAAACTAATTTATAACTGCTTAAACTAATTCTAACTATTTAAACTACTGGCATTTACGGAAGTACATGCCTTCAAAAGATCCTGTTACAATTTACATGATTTTGAAAAATAACATAAGGTGAATTCGAAAATTCCTAATCTATTAGAATAGTTGCTTCTGATGCAGTTGTTGGGTCAACGGCTACTTTCGGTTGAGATGCTGAGATTCCTTTTTATGTGTCAATTGAGAATGTTTTGCACTTTTTCCATAGCTCGCTTTGAGTTGTTGAGAAATTCTTGAAACTTTGACATTCCAACCTGAATGCAACAATTTGACTGTGTGTAGGCTTTTCCGTGAAGAGAGTCTTAACCATCCATAGCAAATTGAAATGCCTCTGCAAAAAGTTAAACACTGTTTCTCCTTTCAAAATATGTGTCTTTTCATGCTTATTATCCGCCTTGCTTTTTGCAAATGTCAACGCATATTCATAAAACTTCCATGTCATAATATTTTCTTTCTCTGTCCAACATGAGGGTAAACCTGTTCTTGTCAATCTATCAAATGATATATCAAACTTCTTAACTGACTCTTTGATTCCTAGTAACCTCTTTTCTGCAACTTTCCAAAGATCATTCTTGATTATCATCTTATTCACTTCCTCAGCATAAAAATATCTATCTTGTATCCCAATATCTTCTAATTCCTCATCTGACTTGGAATTAATAAAATTCATGAACTTCCTAGCCCAATTTGCTCTTTTAATAGCTGTTTGTTTATCATATAGTATCTCTTTTTCATGTTCAGAGATAAGACTTTTCTCCTTAGCAACTATATTCAGGAAATTCCAATTGGACTTCATATCTGTGATAATTTCACCCCAAATGATATCTTTAGCCTTTATAAGGGAGATATTACCTTTTAACTTCTCATTGAGATCTTTAATCTCAGCTTCAGCCTTTTCTAATTTCTGCTTATTCTCATCTGCTTTATCTTCTAGTGCCCGCATGATCTTGGTGGCCGTTTCTAACTCTGATTGAGCCTTCTTACGATCTTGTTCTACCATCTTCAATTCTGTGTTGAGTTTAACAATCTGTGCCTAAGGGTCTACATCACCTGTAGGAAAAACAAATGTGCAAGTATGACTTTCAATATGGTTTTGTAATGAAATAGCAGTCTGCTTTACTTTAGTCAATTCTTCATCTTTCCGCAACAATTGCTGATGCAGTTCTTCTTTCTCTTTTTCCACCTTTTCCACTTTTGCGGCCATTGAATGTTCTACAGCAGGTAATTTCAGCTTTCTCCTTAGGGTGGATATCTCTATTTCTGCACTCTTCATGAGCTTTTGTACTGCAGCCTTGTCATTAGGATCCACACCAATCTTCATGATAATCTTTTTCAACTCTTCGTTTTGAACTGATAAGGCCCTTGAATTGGCCTTTTCCATCTTGAACTGCTTGATAACTTTTGCTAGCATGTTTTCAGCTTTAACAGCTATGGCATTGGTCTTGGTTAAATCATTGACAATTAATTGTCCAATCTGCATATGAAGATTCATCTTATCCAACAGTGGGATCTTCTTAACATCCATAGTTATATTTACAGCATTAAAACTACTTGAAGATCCAAGGGACATCCCTGTTGGATGTGTTAAAGCCATTCTAAACTGATCTTTCTCAAGATCCATCATAGTTAGCAATCTTGTTTGATTAGTAGCTATGTGATGCTCAGCCTAAGCCTCCACACTAGCTCTTATTCTTTGATTCTTCTCCTCAATCTGTGTGAACACCTGTTTAACTGAGGGCACCGTTTCTTGATGTAGCTCATGACCTCCAGGAGAAGAGTGAGCATTTTGCTCTTCATCTATATGAAAGGTAAAACCTGGTGAATTTGAAGAATGATCTTCAGCCAATTTAGTTCTCTTCTCCTCTCTTGGTTCTTCATCATCTACCTCAACAACAACATCTCTACTTCTTTTATTTGCCCTTTCAGTTATAACAGGTGTTTGAATACTCGTTTTTTATGTATTTATTTCACCTAGGTTTGCCAGCTTTTCCTGATCAGGTCTGCTTACATGAGAAAATGCAGAATATCCATTCTCAATTCTTCTTTGAGAAATCACTCCATGCGGATCATATGACCATTTTTCTCCTAGTAGCAAATGTGTCTCTTTCAACATCTTAGAAACTTCATCAAAAGCTTGCCTCATATTGACCATGAAAGGTCCCACACTCATAGGCAATTTATACATAAAACCTTTCTTCATGGGAAGAAAGTGCACCTGATCTACATTAAGGCTCTGTCTTATGAATTCCAGGGCAAAAAGCCACATAGGCACAAAATTTGGGAGCCTGTAAGGCTCAATACTAGCTCCATACAATCTTATCTCCGAATATTCTTCAAATACAAAGCAATCCCCAAATCTGCAACTAGGCCCTAACTGCAGAAACTCCCGGGCTTTTGGTAGAAAACATGGAGGAGAAACCCCATTCAAAATTCTATAAGAAATAGACATATAACGACTAGCAAACTCAAAGAACCCTGCTTCATTTCCCTCTTTTCTAGTTATGTCAGTCCAAAATAAAACTGATTGCTTTTGCTTGTTGACATCAACTATATTCAACCCCAAACTCATAAATTCTTTGACATTTTGATATAAGAATAAATAAAAAATCAATGATGGGAATTTGAATAAACCTGTAAGAGGAAAAGTCATCAACTGAGAATTGAAAATCTCCTACCAGAAAGATGGAATATCGAGAACAACCCCTGGTTTCATCATCAACGTGTACATTCCCAATTGTGGAGCGATAAAAAGGTGTCTTTGTAACTCCTAATTACCTCACATTAATTGTCAACCCAGGGACGACTTTTTGTTTCAAGAGTGTACTCAGTCTGAGGCGGCTATTTATTCAAGAGTAATGTTTTGCAGTATAGTGCTTAAAATCCAAAAGTAAATGAAAGCTGGGAATAAAATCTACTTACAACAAAGCACTTTAAGACTTAAATCATGCATTCGGAAAAATAAGCAATGTATCAGTCAAGGGTCCAGTAACAATAACTCATCCCTTTGGAAACCGATGTAACCAAAAGTAACCAAGGAACAGATCATTAATCTGGGGACTAGACAGCAAATGCCAATGCCCACTACAGTTTCAGATCGTTCTTCACACCAAAGCAAAGATAATGCAAATAACAGGAAATGGAAAGCTGCCATTGAAAGTAAACTAGGAAAGCTCTTTAAAAGCAAACTCTTGCAATTAATCAACCAAACTAAACAGCGAAGTAAATGGACAGCAAACTTATAATTAAAGGAATTAAACAATGAATCATATTTAATAAATCTGGACAACAAACTCTAATTAGTGGAATCGAATAACCAACAATCTGAAATGAACAGCGAAGCTTTACATTTGAAATGAGCAGCATAACAATATACGTTGAGAAGGATAATAATCTCTGTTATGATGGAAAAGAACAGCGACACGATTCAATCTCAACTTGTGCAATAAAACAATTTCATAAAATATCATAACAGCTTGCTGCAAGAACATGAAACTGTAAAGCATTACGATTCAAAGAAATAGGAACTAAATCAAACCATCACACGGCGAAAATTGGAAAGATATGATACAACAGCAGCATACTCCACCAGAGGCTGGGCCCTTAGCCGCCAGCGGATGCTGCTGGGCTACTTCAGATCAGGTGAATGAACAACAACCCTTTTATTTATTCATCCTCAAATTGTGAAATCATTACAACATCAAAAGCTTTGAAGATTACAATGGCAATGCAACAATCCCTATCCTATCATGAATAATCCATCTTCATTCTTGAATCTCTAAGTCTGAATCCTCAATTCCATCATTTGAATCCATCCCGAATCATCCTCAAAGTCCTTCTCTCTCTGATCTCTGTTCTAATTTAAATACAAAGAGAGCAGAGAGTGGTTACAATAGAGATAATTACAACATGATTCTATTACAAAATTGGTTTGCTTCTAACCATTTGATCAACAAGAACAAGACGAATTTGGCTTTGCAGCTGAGATTTGGAGGACGGCCGCAACAACAAATCTGAGAAAATCGTGCTCAAAGAACCCTGCGTTTCTCTTAGTACAAGCCGAATTTGGGCAAACCGTTCTTTGTTAAAGTTAATTGGGTCCGTTCTGGACAAAACCCATGTTCCGGATTTTCCAGATTCTTCTTCATTTGCTCAGAATCTCAACCGCAAAATCGTCACTTCTTATTCCAGCGAATTTCTGAGTTGGCACTTTTAATGATCAAATCTTCAATCTGAAAATTATCTTGGAGGCTAAGAATGGTGAATAATGTTACAACTGATTTATTAAAACTATCATTGATAAAATCATACATAATCATCAATTTATTAGAAATAAAGGAGAATAAATAATATTCATTCATAAGAGCATAAATCATTATAAAATGGATTTAAATAATAAATTATAATAAATGACGTGATGAAGAATGGTAGAAATGGGTGGAATAAGCATTCACAAGTGATAATAATAATGGCATATTAACGGCCCAACACCAATACTGATTTATCAATTGTAAGGTCATTGTCTTTGCCCAAAATCTCTGCAATACAACTCAGAACTGGTCTATTCTTAGCATCAAACACTTCCAAACTGAATTCTTCTCCTTCTAGTTGAACTTCCTTTGAATTTGATCTCAAATGGGACATACATTGATCAAATTCTTCACCTGAAAGGTTCTCAAAATAATGCGCCAATGAATCTTCAGAGAATTGCAGTGGTGACTTGTTTTCAGGAAAGTAAAGTGCTTGGCGAATTAACTGCATCGACACCTGCATAACGTTTTCTCCCTGTGAATTCATTATGAAGCACTTACTAGG
This sequence comes from Pinus albicaulis, assembly GCA_034641835.2. Lineage (NCBI taxonomy): Eukaryota > Viridiplantae > Streptophyta > Pinopsida > Pinales > Pinaceae > Pinus > Pinus albicaulis. The sequence continues at coordinate 162,163 of JAXQQM020082676.1, forward strand.
GTACATTGAAGAAACTAACCACGAGATAAATTCAGGAAAGAAATGGGCTTTTGGGATACAGGCGGACAAGACACCGGATTTCTTCATGGCGGAAAAAACTGGGGATTTCTCAGCGTTTAGGGTCACTTGATGATATAATAAGGAATGATTTACAGAAGATGTGGTATCCTGGACGTCTTTTTCACTGTCCATGAGGGAACTAAGGCTTGTCGAACCAGCTAGTGAGACTCGTTTTGCCATGGCTTAACGGACAACAGATGGCGAATAGAAAGGTGGCGGTGATACAGCTCAAAAGGGGAAAATAAGAACAGGTAATTTGAAAACGGGATAAAAGGAACCTTTTAACAACCGCGCAAAGCCATATTAAATGCTTGAGATGACGTGTAAAGCCGCTGACGTGGGGTACAGCCACCTCATTTTATGACGTCACCATGGGGGCTCCTGGAGTACGTCAGTGAATTTTGACTTGCACCCCCCGCAATGAATCCAAGCCGTTGATCACGGCTCACCTGCGGTCAAACTGGTCAACTTCAGGGGCATTGCATTTGATAATTAACAAGCTCTTTGTGCCTCCGCATTGACTCGTCCGGTTTCATTCTTCAACGATCACTACTCCCGCTCGGAGAGTTGCTCGAAACTTAAACATGAAGTATACATACATTCAAATGAAGCTTAATGATAAACTTTAATTTGCAGCGAGCTCATAGAAACATTTCATTTTTTTTTTTGATACAGTATAAAAACATTATACTATAGCATATGCTTTTTGAAATTTCAGATTTTTTTGCTATTTTTCGATTTTCAAAATTAAATAGAAAAGGATATGCAGATGATCCACAACATCTGGCTCCACTTGGGGATAGTGTTTTTGCCACGAAACACTAAGAAACTGCAGATTAGTGCCTTCACTTCGAGCATGGATTCAAACATTGCTTGATGGAAAATGTACAATGATCACACCGGATATATACAATCATGGTAAAATAGCTCTTAATGCTGGAAATAATGCTTTAAATATTTACCATTCACAAGCATATCTAGTACTTCTCCTTCAAGATTTTCCAGCATGAAAGTATTATTCAACCTGACTTCATTGATTTTGAACGGACCATACCACAAGGGATCAAATTTGCCATGTTTCCCTTTGTCTTCCCTTTGGGTATCCCACCTCAATACTAGGTCTCCCTTCTGAAACATGATTTCTTTTGCTTTCCTGTCAAATATTGTCTTCATTTTTTACTGATAAGTAAGCAAATTCTCCCGAACTTTATTTCTGTTTTCATTTCGCTCCATTACATTATTCATTCTTCTAATCATGGAATTAGGTTCTTCTTGAGCATCTTGAAGGTAATAAATCACAGGTTTCACCAACTGGGTGGGAAACAAAGCTTGAGTACCATATACGAGTTCATAAGGAGACTTTCCAGTGGATCTCCTAGTGGTCATCCTTGTGGCCCATAGAGAAAAAACTAGCTTTGTATCCCAATTCTTTTGATTTTCATTTATTGTCTTCTTCAAAAATTTTACTAATGTTTTGTTGGAAGATTCTGCCAATTCGTTTCCCTGTGGATGATAAGCTGTAGAATGAGACAATATCACACTATAAGTCTGACAAAAATTAATAAACCCGAGTGAGCTGAAAACTTGGGCATTATCTGTCACAATCTTTACTGGACATCCAAACCTGCTAAAGATATTTTCTTCTAGAAACTTCATAAAAACCTAATCATTTGCCTTCCTGGTGGGGATTTCCTCCACCCACTTTGTAAAATAATCTGTAGCAGTAAGGATCCACTTAAATTTCCCACTGGATGGTGGATTGATTTCTCCAATGAAATCCAATCCCCATTGTCTGAAAGGTTCTTCAATAAAAACAGGGAGAAGAGGTAAAGGAGCCAACTTTTTCTTTTCTGCAAACACCTGGCATTTTTGACAACTTATGACTGCTTTATATACATCAGCAAACACAGATGGCTAATAGAAACTTGATTTAAAAATTTTATGAGCAGTTACCTTCCAACTGTAGTGACCCCCGCACAAACATTCGTGATATTCTTTAATCACTTATGAGACTTCCCCCTCTGTCAAGCATAGCAATAACACACTAGCAGGATCTTTCCAATATAGCTTTGCTTCAATTATGACATAAGGTTGAGCCTTAAGTTTTAAAGCTCTGTATTTAGTTCTGTCTATTGAAGGAGGACAAGAAAGAAAGCATAAATACTGAACAATATCCTTGTACCAATCTGAGCAGAGGAATTTATATTTAATTGCTGGCTTTGACTGAATATCACCTGTTTCTCCATCGACTTCCTCTACAGGGGCCAACAAATTAATTCCCACTGCTTGGAAATTTGAGTCTGTTAATAATTTGGCTAATCCCAATCCTTTGACCAATTTGGTTAGCTTAACATCCAGGTTGTATTCTTGGATTTTAGCAATCCATTTGCCCCTTTTCCCTTCTACATCACTCTGTACTAAAACATCCTTTACAGCAGAATTAAGAACGTATGCCAAGATTTGAGAATGAAGGATATAGGTTCTGAATGCTTTCAATTCTTTCACCAGAGCATATACTTGTTTCTCCAATATATTATATTTCAATTCTGCATCTTGGAGCACTATACTGAAATATGCTACAGGTTGTTCATACTTTTCTTCATTCCTCTGTAATAATACAGCAACAATTGTTGAAGGAGACGCAAATGAGAAAATTTGAAATGGCTTCAAATAATCTGGACTAATTAGAACAGGCGCTTCCTTTAAAGCTTCTTTAATCCTTTGAAAAGATTCCCTTGCTTCTTTGTCCCACTTCACCTTAGCATCCTTTTTCAGCATGTCTGTTATTTTCTTGACGATCTCTGCGTAATTAGGAACAAACCTTCTTAGAAAATTAATTTTTCCAAGAAATCTTTGAATATCTTTCTTACTTCAGGGTAGTGGAATTGACTATATTGCTTCGACCCTTGTTGGATCAATCTTCACTCCTTGTTTGGAAACAATATGGCCCAATAGTTTACCCTCCTCCAGAGCAAACAAAGACTTTTTAGGATTCAGCAATAATCCAAACTTTCTACACTTCAGGAAAGCTTTCTGCAGATGCTGTAGATGTTCTTCATCAGAGTTTGAAAAAATTGTGACATCATCCAGATAAATAACCACAAACTCATCTCCTACAAATGCAAATCCATCGCTCTTTGGAATGTGGCTCTTGCATTCATTAGGCCAAATGACATCCTGGCATACATGAACATTCCCCAGGGCGTAGTGAAAGCAGTTTTTTTTTTATATTCTTTCTCCACAGCAACCTGGTTATACCCTGAAAAACCATCGACCATTGATAATCTACCAGCTCCAGTCACTTTTTGTAAGACGAAATCCATCTTCGGAAAAGGGTAATTATCTTTCAATGAAGCTCTATTCAAGTTCCTGAAATCTACACACAGCCTCATCTCTCCATTTTTATTTCGGACTGGTACAAGATTGGAAACCCAATCTGAATATCTAAGAGGAACAATTATTTTAGCCTGCAGTAATTTCTTTACCTCTTTTTCAATCGGAGCCAACAATAATGGATTGATTTGTCTGAGCTTCTGTTTATGTGGTTTGAATCCATCTTTCAGTGGGATTTTATGTTGTATAATACTCTTATCATACGTCTTCAAATCATCATAAGACCAAGAAAATACATCCTTAAATTGTTTGAACAAATCTATGTACCTTTCTTTATAGTCCTTCGGGACTCCTTTGAACAATTTGATCATTTTAGGCTCAAGTTGAGTTCCTAAATTACAATCTTCCACATTCTCATCTTGATCTGCTTTCTTCTGATTTACGGCCATGTCATTTGCATCAAACATTCTTTCAAGAGGCACCAAGCCTCTTGGCAAAACATTGTCTTTCAACTGAATAATCTCCTGATCACCAATCTTCTTTTTCAGAGTCTTACCAGCTAAATCATTTTCTTCCGTTTCCAAATCAATCTGATGATCTTCAAAATCTTCAATCATCAATAGAAATTGCTTAATCTGTTCATCATCCTCAAAAACCTGCCAATGTTTGATACTGTCAGGGATCGAAGGTCTATATCTCATCTCAATTTCATACCTTAGTCTCGGATTGATCAAAGGCTTGAATGTACTGGCTGCAAATGCTAAAGAATCATCCATTCTATTTTCTTCCCTTGGAACAAACTATAAGTTGAAAGCTTCAAAGTAATTTTCAATCAAATCCCAGACCTCATTCCTATATGCTCTTAATCTGGGATGTTTAGTTTGACACAAATTCTTTATTTGTCTTATGATTAATTCAGAATCACCGAACACGGTCATAGACTGAATTCCCATGTGATTAGTTGTCTGCAAACTAATGATTAATGCTTCATATTCCACTACATTATTAGTGGATTCAAACTCTAATTTGAAAGAAAAAGACAGAAGGTTACCTTTCAGAGAGACAAAAATGAAACCAGCTCCAGTGCCTTCTTTAGAAAATGCACCTTCAAAATAACACTTCCATAGCTTATTTGAATGCAGCTCCTTATGTACAATAGCTGAAGGGAACTGTCCTTGTGATTCTTCAGCAAATTCTGCATCTTCATGCAGCATGAAAAAAGAGAGGTCATCTTTCTCTTGGCCATAAATAGGTGAATTACCTGCATCTTTCTTGGTAGTAGTTTTTTGAAACCTAGTTTCTCTATACAAACTTCTTTCTTCCCCATTAAAAACAGGAATGATAGCATATGTAAAATCTAGCTTCAAAACTCCTCCAAGATTTGCCCCCCACGATCTAGATAATAGAATACCAAATATGGCTGGAATATCAGCCACTACCACATCCATCATAATGCTCTTGGTTGGGATTTGAGCCAATGTAACGACCATATCCTTAATAAGACCCACACACTTCACCCTTTTTGAATCAAAAGAATAAAGGTCTCGGTATGGCTTAGTGATTTGCAAATTCAACTCTTTCATCACACACAATGGCATCAAATTGTGGGATGCGCCAAAATCTAGCATACAATTATGCAAAACAAAATCATGTAATAGAAGTGATATATAAAATGGAGGGACAGATGAATCTACCTCTTCAACATGAGGCCCAAAATTAACCACTGGTTTTTCTTCTTATAGATTTACTGTATCGCCCACTTCATCAGATTGAGATAAATTGATAAATTCAACAATCTCCTTCTTATAACCAGGTGTTTTCATTAACTCAAGAAGAGGTATTTGAATTTTCACTTTTTCCAATTCTTTTGACAAACTGAAAGTTTGATTTTGTTTTGTCAACTTTTCAGGTGCTTCTTGATCTTTCTTGGAATTTGGACCTTGATTTGAAACAGTAACCACTTTCTCCAAAATAATAGAATCCTTAATCTTTGTTTTAGAGGCTTCGGCTTGCTATTTTTCCTTCTCTTTTTCTTCGTTCATGGGCTTTTTCCCTTTATCGAATTTCTTAGTCTGGTCTTTCTGTAATGGAGTCGCCATTGGAGCAGGTACTGATTCAAGTTCTTTTTCCTCATTCTCTTGAGTTCTTAACCTCTTCTTTGACCTCAAATCATATTTTTTATGTAACTCGGATTGCATGAAGTCTGTAAACTGTCTGCAGTAATCATCCATCTCTTCTTGATCAAATGAAAGATCAGTTTCTTCATTTTCTTCCACTCCATCTTCCTCAGCTTCTTCTTCTGTTTCATCGTCTTCCATGTAGACAGCAGAAATTTGAGCATCATCCTCTTTCTCATCATCATCATCTGCTGAACAGGATGGAGCCGCCTCTATATACAAAGGTGCTTGCACTTGGGCTTGATCTTTTCTTTCTCTCTGTAAAATCTGCAAGGGCTATTTTTTAAATTGGGGATTAAAAACCCCTCTGTTTTGTTTTGCAGGCTTATTACTATCTATTTCCAACTTCACCAATTTGTTAGACAAATTTTTTATGACCTTAGTCATATCATCAATCCTCTGATCTTGAGATGAAGCTTCTTATTTAGCCTTTCCTTTATCTTGAACTTTACCACCAGCGAACATATTATCTTCAATCTCCAGAGCATAAGTTTGAATCTGTTCCAGAGTAGGAGACCTTCTTTCTCTCAATGTAAAACTGAAATCTGGTTCAAAAGCACCAGCAAAAACAACCCTTGCTCCAATAGGAGGGGGTTTCATTTCCAAAGGCAAACTATTATACAATTTGTTAAATCTTTTCACAAAATCATTCATATTTTCATCAGGTTTCTTCTTTATTGCATTGAATTCCGTTAAATAATAACCATGGTCCCTCTTTTCGCCCCATCTCTCAATGAAACGTCTTTCTAGTCCATCCCAATCATTTATGGAACCATTAGGCAATCCTTTAAACCATTTCCTTGCCTCTCCACTTAGATACTGAACAAAAAGTCTCATTACAACGTCCAAATGTTCAACATTTAAATTCTCATCAAATGTACAAAACAAGGGCAAGTGCTATTCTGCAATTATTTCATCTTCACCAGTAAATCTAGGGAGTAACTTTAGATACTCCTGAGGCATATCATGCAGTGGTTGGGGTAGATTTAATGGTGCATATCTATTCATCAAGAAAGCAGGGGCCACCATGATTATGCCCGGATTAACTGCTCCTTGAGTGGGGGTAAAATGAATACCAGTTGTAGGTGGGGATGAATGAGGTGGAACAACTGATATAGGAGTTGGAGTATGAACGATTGCGGAAGAGCTGGCAACAATATGAGGTTGAGTTTCTGTAAACAGAAAGGACACAAACTCCAAAGATTGCTCTTCTAATGTAGGTTCTTGAAAATGAATGGGTGAAGGTGATGATTCTCCTTCCGAGAAAATGAGTTTCTTGGAAACTTTCTTGGATGAGAAAGTGCGTGAATTGCTGCCTGGTGCGAGCAGTGTAACTTCTGGTGTATCAATTATTTTTGGTTTCTGGCTCTTCTTTGAGACGAGCTTCTCAGGATCAGATAAAATAGGAACTTTTTGCTGAGAGGTATCCGACCTCGTGTGAGGTTTCTTGGGAGCCAGAGCTATTTTAAAACAAACACAGCTTATTATTTCCTCCTCTCTGAACAACCAAAGGAAATGTAAAATAAAACCTAGGGAAAAACCTTCAAATCTTCGTCCCCGGCAACGGCGCCAATTTATGTTGTACCTTAAGAAACAATTCCTTGCTGTGTAAATGAATCCGTGCTCAAGACATTATCTGATTTTGTCACACAATAAACAAATATCTGTCTCTGTCTTATAAAACCTTAAACATTAATAGTATAACCTTCAAATATTAAATCCGTGCATGTTCTGCAATGCTATATTCCACTTATGCTGAAGTGAAAGAACAGAAGAAAAAGAGAGAAGAGGATTTCAATCAGATATGTTGTTAAAAACGAAATCTATCATTGCAAAACCCTGAAGAAAATAAGTAAAGATAACGTTAAAATAGAGGAGTGCACATTAAGGTTTGTTTAACTCTTAAATACACATGTATAAAGAGACCCGTAGCTCTAATTACTCTATTTTATTCACAGACATGAAAACATAGTGCAAACTGGATAACTTTTCAGTAGAAATAGAATAATAGAAACTTGCATACTTCTTTCATTGATTTACTATTCTCTAGTACAAAATTTGGCTTCAAGGTTAAAAAACTCGGAACCTCTTTCTTTCTTTCAATTGTCTTTAAATACCAAATCACAAAACAATTTCTTCTGAGGAAACTAATTTCTAACTGCTTAAACTAATTCTAACTATTTAAACTACTGGCAGTTACAGAAGTACATGCCTTCAAAATATCCTGTTACAATTTACATGATTTTGAAAAATAACATAAGGTGAATTAAAAAATTCCTAATCTATCAAAACAGTTGCTTCTGATGCAGTTGTTGGGTCAACGGCTACTTTCGGTTGAGATGTTGAGATTCCTTTTGATGTGTCAATTGAGAATGTTTTGCACTTTTTCCATAGCTCGCTTTGAGTTGTTGAGGAATTCTTGAAACTTTGACATTCCAACCTTAATGCAACAATTTGACTGTGTGTAGGCTTTTCCGTGAAGAGAGTCTTAACCATCCATAGAAAATTGAAATGCCTCTGTAAAAAGTTAAACATTGTTTCTCCTTTCAAAATCTATGTCTTTTCATGCTTATTATCCGCCTTGATTTTTGAAAATGTCAACGCATCTTCATAAAACTTCCATGTCATAATATTTCCTTTCTCTATCCAACATGATGGTAAACGTGTTCTTGTCAATCTATCAAATGATATATCAAACTTCTTAACTGACTCTTTGATTCCTAGTAACCTATTTTCTGCAACTTTCCAAAGATCATTCTTGATTATCATCTTATTCACTTCCTCAGCATAAAAATATCTATCTTGTATCCCAATATCTTCTAATTCCTCATCTAACTTGGAATTAATAAAATTCATGAACTTCCTAGCCCAATTTGCTCTTTTAATTTTTGTTTGTTTATTAGATAGTATCTCTTTTTCATGTTCAGAGATAAGGGTTTTCTCCTTAGCAACTATATTCAGGAAATTCCAATTGGACTTCATCTCTGTGATAATTTCACCCCAAATGATATCTTTAGCCTTTATAAGGGAGATATTACCTTTTAACTTCTCCTTGAGATCTTTAATCTTAGCACCAGCCTTTTGTAATTTCTGCTTATTCTCATCCGCTTTATCTTCTAGTGCCCACATGATCTTGGTGGCCGTTTCTCACTCTGATTGAGCCTGCTTACGATCTCGTTCTTCCATCTTCAATTCTGTGCTCAGCTGAACAATCTATTCTTGAGGGTCTGCATCACCTGTAGGAAAAAAAAATGTATAAGTATGACTTTCAATATGGTTTTGTAATGAAATAGCAGTCTGCTTTACTTTAGTCAATTATTCATCTTTCCGCAACAATTGCTGACACAGTTCTTCTTTCTCTTTTTCCACCTTTGCCACTTCTGCAGCCATTGAATGTTCTGTAGCAGGTAATTTCAGCTTTCTCCTTAGGGTGGATATCTCTATTTCTGCACTCTTCATGAACTTCTGTACTACAGCCTTGTCATTAGGATCCACACCAATCTTCATGATAATCTTTTTCAACTCTTCGTTTTGAACTGATAAGGCCCTTGAATTGGCCTTTTCCATCTTGAACTGCTTGATAACTTTTTCTAGCATGTTTTTAGCTTTAACAGCTGTGGCATTGGTCTTGGTTAAATCATTGACAATTAATTGTCCAGTCTACATATGAAGATTCATCTTATCCAACAGTGGGATCTTCTTAACATCCATAGTTATATTTACAGCATTAAAACTACTTGAAGATCCAAGGGACATCCCTATTGGATGTGTTAAAGCCATTCTAAACTGATCTTTCTCAAGATCCATCATAGTTAGCAATCTTGTCTAATCAGTAGCTATGTGATGCTCAGCCTGAGCCTCCACACTAGCTCTTATTCTTTGATTCTTCTCCTCAATCTGTGTGAACACCTGTTTAACTGAGGGCACCATTTCTTGATGTAGCTCATGACCTCCAGGAGAAGAGGGAGCATTTTTCTCTTCATTTATATGAAAGGTAAAACCTGGTGAATTTGAAGAATGATCTTCAGCCAATTTTGTTCTCTTCTCCTCTCTTGGCTCTTCATCATCTACCTCAACAACAACATCTCTACTTATTTTATTTGCCCTTTTAGTTATAACAGGTGTTTGAATACTCGTTTTTGATGTATTTATTTTGCATGGGTTTGCCAGCTTCTCCTGATCAGGTCTTCTTACGTGAGAAAACGCAGAATATCCATTCTCAATTCTTCTTTGAGAAATCACTCCATGCGGATCATATGACCATTTTTCTCCTAGTAGCAAATGTGTCTCTTTCAACATCTTAGAAACTTCATCAAAAGCTTGCCTCATACTGACCACGAAAGGTCCCACACTCATAGGCAATTTATACATAAAACCTTTCTTCATGGGAAGAAAGTGCACCTGATCTACATTAAGGCTCTGTCTTATGAATTCCAGGGAAAAAAGCCGCATAGGCACAAAAGTTGGTATCCTGTAAGGCTCAATACTAGCTCCATACAAACTTATCTTCGAATATTCTTCAAATACAAACCAATCCCCGAATCTGCAACTAGGCCCTAACTGTAGAAACTCCCGGGCTTTTGGTAGAAAACATGGAGGAGAAACCCCATTCAAAATTCTATAAGCAATAGACATATAATGACTGGAAAACTCAAATAACCCTGCTTCATTTCCCTCTCTTCTAGTTATGTCAGTCCAAAATAAAACTGATTGCTTTTGCTTGTTGACATCAACTATATTCAACCCCAAACTCATAAATTCTTTGACATTTTGATATAAGAATAAATAAACAATCAATGACGGGAATTTGAAGAAACTTGTAAGAGGAAAAGTCATCAACTGAGAATTGAAAATCTCTTGCCAGAAAGATGGAATATCGAGAACAACCCTTGGTTTCATCATCAACGCGTACATTCCCAATACTGATTTATCAATTGTAAGGTCATTGTCTTTGCCCAAAATCTCTGCAATACAACTCGGAACTGGTCTATTCTTAGCATCAAACACTTCCAAACTGAATTCTTCTCCTTCTAGTTGAACTTCCTTTGAATTTGATCTCAAATGGGACATACATTGATCAAATTCTTCACCTGAAAGGTTCTCAAAATAACGCGCCAAAGAATCTTCATAGAATTGCAGTGGTGACTCATTTTCAGGAAAGCAAAGTGCTTCGCGAATTAACTGCGTCGACACCTGCAGAACGTTTTCTCCCTGCAAATTCATTATGAAGCACTTACCAGGGTACATTGAAGAAAATAACCACGAGATAAATTCGAGAAAGAAATGGGATTTTGGGATACAGGCGGACAAGACACCGGATTTCTTCATGGCGGAAAAAACTGGGGATTTCTCAGCGTTTAGGGTCACTTGATGATATAATAAGGAATGATTTACAGAAGACGTGGTATCCTGGACGTCTTTTTCACTGTCCATGAGGGAACTGAGGCTTGTCGAACCAGCTAGTGAGACTCGTTTTGCCATGGCTTAACAGACAACAGATGGCGAACGGAAAGGTGGCGGTGATACAGCTCAAAAGGGGAAAATAAGAACAGGTAATTTGAAAACGGGATAAAAAGAACCTTTTAACAACCGTGCAAAGCCATATTAAATGCCTGAGATGACGTGTAAGGCCGCTGACGTGGGGTACAGCTGTCTTCCACCTCATTTTATGACGTCACCGTGGGGGCTCCTGGAGTACAGCGGTGAACTTCGACTTGCAACCCCCGCAATGAATCCAAGCCGTTGATCACGGCTCACCTTCAGTCAAACTGGTCAACTTCGGGGGCATTGCATTTGATAATTAATGAGCTCTTTGCGCCTCCGCATTGACTCGTCCAGTTTCATTCTTCAACGATCACTACTCCCGCTCGAAGAGTTGCTCGAAACTTAAACATGAATTATAGATACATTCAAATGAAGCTTAATGATAAACTTTAATTTGCTGTGAGCTCATAGAAACATTTCATTTTTTTTTTTTTGATACAATATAAAAACATTATACTATAGCATATGCTTTTTGAAATTTCATATTTTTTTTCTATTTTTCGATTTTCAAAATTAAATAGAAAAGGATATGCAGATGATCCAAAACAGGTCCAAAGATAGAAGGGAAGTTTTAGGAAGGAGTAGTACCTCCTTTTTATATCAGCCTCAATATCCATGACAAGATCCTTCACAATGCAATGCATGACTCTGGGGAATCACACAACTTAATGCCTAAGGTATTTATGGAAAGGTTAGGCCTAGAGATAACCCATCCCTATAAAGACTTATATTCATTCGAATCTAGCAGAGTAAAGTGCCTTGGCCTAATGAAGGACCTGTGTGTGAACCTTACCCAGATTCCTACCAAATGTATGGTTATGGATGTTGTGGTAGCAGATGTGCCACCTAAGTATGGCATGTTACTTTCGAGGTCATGGGGAGCCAAGCTGCAAGGTACGATGCAGATGGATGGGGCATATGCCACAATCCCTGTTTTTAGCCAGCTTAGGAGACTGTATAGAGAGGCAGAAATGAAATTTTTGGTCGGCAACCCTGAAAAACTTGAGAACTCACCTTTGTACTCTGTACATACAGATTTGGACTCCTTCTCCTTTGCAACAATGAACCCTTAGAAGAACCAGAACTAGAAAAAAGAGATACAAACAATAGGGTAGAGCCCATAGATTTCAACATAATGGCCACTCTAGACTTAGAAGAAAATGAGGAAGAAACCTGTGGACAGTGCATTGAAAACGAAACTCTGAGTAAACAAGAAACGGAATGCAAACAGCTAACTAGTCAACTCTCTGAACTCCATACGCATCATGAAGAACAAAACCCTCCACACCACGAAACAGACCCTCCATTGCAGCACAGCAATGAAACCAACGCTAGTAAAGAAATCGATGATAAACCCGAGAACAAACCTTTATGGGAAAATAATTTTGATGGGTCATGCACCAGGAGAACTGCAGGAGCAGGAGTGTGGGTACATAACACAGAGAGTGACTATGCATAGAGTCATGCCTTCAATCTGAACTTCAAATGTACAAACAATATCGCAAAGTATGAGGCTCTCATCCTAGGCTTAAATATGTTGAAAAAACTAGGAGCCTGTAGGATTGTTGTACATGGAGACTCTGAGTTAATCATAAAACAGGTGAATGGAGAATACACAGTGAAACACCCTAGATTGAGAGCGTACAGGAATGACGCTATGGATTTATTGAAAACCTTTGTAGAATATGAACTGGTGTTTGTTCCTAGGAGCCAGAACTTAATTGCTAATGGATTAGCATGCTTAGCTAGTTCATACCATAAGTCTCCTAGTGAAAAAAAAATCGTCATTCAAACCAAGTACAGACCTGCAGTGCCTAATAACGAAAAATATTTGTAGATCTTTTAGGGAAACAAGTAGATCGAATATTTTCTGCTTGGCAGGAACGAGTTTGAATTCTCTAATTCAGACTCTAAATCCGAGGATAGCTGCCTAAGTGAGGAACCTCTTGACGAAGCAAAATCACCCCGTAACATAGAAATAAACACTTTAACTGCGCAGATTGGAAATACAACAGAAGAATATAAAAACGCGGATAAAGAGGAAATAGAGGTGCTACAGGCAAAAGATAAAAACATACCCCGAGGTCTGGCACCTTTGGAAGATCTTTTCGATTTCGATGATGTAGCAAAAAACCCACCATAGAACACTCAAACTCTGATGTTGAGGAATGCAATATAGGCATTGAATACAAGCCTAAGATGATCAAATTGGCCAAATCTTTACTTGCATACATGAAACAGAAATACATTGACCTATTCAAAGAAGTTATCGATTTTTTTGCTTGGAGATACGAGGACTTAAAAGCCTACGATACAAACATTATACAGCACAAAATACCTTTGGAAGAGAACCAGAAACCCTTCAGATAGAAACTTCGCAGAATTAACCCAAAACAATTACCTGCAGTAGAAAAGGAAATAAAAAAGATGTGCGAGGTAGGAATAATAGTTCCCATGAGGTTCTCCGATTGGGTTTCAAACCTTGTAGCTGTGAGAAAGAAGATAAGTGAGATCAGACTGTGCATAGATTTCAGGAACCTTAACAGAGCCTCACTAAAAGACAATTACCCATTACCGAAGATGGAACATATCCTGCAGAGGGTAGTTGGCTCAAAGCAGATCTCCCTGTTAGATGGTTTTTCAGGCTATAACCAAGTTTTAGTACTCCCAGAAGACCAACTCAAGACCACTTTCACTACTCCATGGGGCACTTTTATGTACGTAAAAATGCCTTTTGGAATGATGAACACTGGTGTGACCTTCCAACAAGCAATGGACATAGCCTTTTCAAAGGAAATAGGGAACTTCATTGTCATCTATCTAGATGACATAACAGTCTACTCCAAGACTGATGAGGAGCACCTAAGACACCTAAGAAAAGTTTTTGAAAAATGTAGAAGGTTCGGTCTATCATTGAATCCCAAGAAGACTGTATTTGGGCTTCAAGAGGGCAAGCTTCTTGGCCATATTATATCTAAGAAGGGAATTAAAATAGACCCACAGAGAGTTGAGGGAATACTCCAGATCAAACACCCGAGAAACGTTAAAGATTTACAGTCCTTTATAGGGAAAATTAACTTCTTAAGGAGGTTTATTCCCAACCTAGCAGAGCACCTCAAAAATATGACAAACATGCTGAAAAAAGGTGCAGGGGTTAAGTGGAATATAGAGGCTAAAAAATATTTTGAATCTGTTAAACTTTCACTCACCCAGGCTCCTGTCCTAATCAGCCTAGATTTCTCAAAAGATTTCCTTATATTTTCATCTGCCTCCGAGCATACAGTGGCTGTAGTTTTACTGCAGAAAAATCCAAAGGGAATGGAACATCCTATCGCATTCTTCAACAAATCTCTGAGAGATGCACCCTTAAAATATAACATAATGGAAAAACAAGCCTATGCCTTGGTTAAGGCCTTGAAAGACTTTAGGGTGTACATACTGCATTCTCACACCATAGCCTACATGCCAAATATAATGGTTAAAGAAATCTTGTCCCAAGATCTCGATGGAAAGAGGGGCAAATGGATCATTGTGATTTTAGAATATGACCTGGAAATAAAACCTACAAAACTGATCAGAGATCAAGGCCTAGCTCAACTAATAGCTGAATCAAATTTACAAGCCCTTGACATAAACATGGTGGATTCCTTGGATGAACAAGAAGGGATGCTTGAGCCTACAGTTGAGGAACAATTTCAAAACTCTCCTTGGTATTCTGATATCTTGTATGTGCTCACAAACCTCAATGCCCCTCCTGATCTACCAAAGACTAAGGCCAGATTCCTGAAGCTAAAAGCTGGAAACTATTGCATATTGAATGAATGTTTATACTGGAAAAATGAAAACAGTCTATTGCTTAAATGTTTTCCTGAAACTGAAGTAGAAAGAATTAAACAAGAGTTCCATGCAGGAGATTGTGGAGGCCACTGCTAACAAAATACTCAGAGCTAGCTATTACTGGCTGACACTTTTCAATGACATACACAAAATGATAATTTCCTGCCATAAGTGCTAGATTTTTGAGGGCAAAAGAAAACTCCTCCCTTTACCATTACAACCCATTTCTGTTGAAGGTCCCTTTTTGCAATGGGGCCTAGATTTCATAGGAGAAATACACCCTACTTCTTCTGCACAACACAAGTGGATCCTTACAGCTACAGACTACTTCACAAAGTGGATAGAGGCCATACCTTCTAGAAATGCCACAGATTCTATCATCATTAGGTTCCTAGAAGACCACATCCTCTCTTGATTTGGCTGCCCAAGAAAAATAATCACTGATAACGTTGCTACTTTTGGATCCAAGAAAATGATTGATTCTTGTCACAGGTATCAAATAGCACTCAGTCATTCAACTACTTACTACCCACAGGGTAATGGGTTAGCTGAATCATCAAACAAGAGTTTGGTAACCATTATCAAAAAGCTACTGGAAGAAAACAAGAAGTCATGGCATAAAATATTAGTGCATGCTTTGTGGGCTGACAAGCTTACAACTAAGAAATCCATTGGCATGTCACCATATCAGCTTGTGTATGGGACAGAGGCGGTGTTTTCGACTAGCCTTGGGATACTAGTGATTAAACTAGTCCAAGAAATCCATACAGAAGAGGACAGTATGGTGAGGAGGATAAATCAGAAAATTCATCTCCAAAAAACAAGAGAAGAGGTCTATAACAGAGCTCTGAAAGTCCAAGAAAATATTAAGAAGTTATTTGACAAGAGAACCAAGGCCTATGACTTCAAAATTGGAGACAAAGTTCTGAAATGGGACTCCAGGAGAGAGGACAAAGGAAAGCATGGCAAATTCGACAGTTTGTGGCAGGGCCCTTACATCATACAGGCCACTGTGGGTCCAAATGCCTTTTTGCTACAAGAGATAGATGGTACAGAGCTGTTTGGGGTCCTGTCAATGGCAGGATGCTCAAGCACTACTACTGTTGATTTCTGATTTCCAGTTTTCATTCTCATTGTAAATACCATTGGTTTTATTTTCAAGAAAAAGAGAAAATGTTTCAAAAAAAGAGAGATAAAGAGGTTCAAACATGCTCAAAACTTGAACCTTGGAGGTACAAATATTGGCTCTAACATGATCAAAACCTGAGCCAAAGAACGTAAAAGAAGCTGGTTCTAACATGCCCAAAATCTGAACCAACAAAGAAGGAAAAAGACTAGCTCTAACAAGCCCAAAACTAGAGCTGAAATGAAGAAGACAGTGACTCTAACAAGCTCAAAATGTGAGTCACAAAGAAAAGAAGGATGCTCCAAAGTTTCAAGATTTCAAGCCTTCGATTTTTTTTTTTCAAATTTCCGCAATGTTAGTCCATGTGCAACTGTCTTTATGCCTTGGATATGCAGCAAACTAGACTGTCCAATCCTAGTTTGACTATTTGTGAATTTCTGTTGTAGAATGTAGAGAAGAAATCCGTCGGACAGTTTAATCCCAGCGGATATTAGATTAGGTAGAGAAACATATGAGGTCAACAGTTTAATCTGGTCTCATGGAGTAATAAGGGTAGAATTAGACTAGTTTGTTTTCTACTTTCCAATAAAAAATGATGACGAAGGTCTACAAATTCAAATGCACCTTGAAGAAAAAATGTTAGGATTGTAGTTTGGGTAGGTAGATTTCTTGGGGGGATGTTTTCTACTGATCAATTCCATCATGTTAGTACAGCTGAATCAAAGAAGGAAGATGGTTCAAAGATCAGGCATCTGGCCTACTCCAATGATTTATCTTCTGAATTCTTGGGTCCTTCAAGAAGGAGCCATCCCCATGTGGAGCCACTGTTAGCCACCTATGAAATTTTTTTCAAGAAAACAGGTGGCTAAATTGTTTTATGGGACTTCAATAGATATATTTCCTAGGAAAATCTCTCATCCTTGAAGCCTCTGTGTGTTCATTGCCTTTAAGAGGATCTTCACTATTGCTTCCATCCAAAAGCCTCACTGTCTATGAAAAATCATGCTTAAAGAGCCTTCATCTACTCTTGTATCTCTGCTAAATGCCCCATCCTGGCCTTTTCCCCTTTTGAAAAATTTTCTCCTTTAAAATCCCTCCTAAGTTTCCCAAACCATCAAATTTTTCCTCTTTAACCAAGTGAAATCCTTTCATTTGATTGCAACCCCTTTTTTACCTCTACCGAAAGCCTCTTTTTAGCCTTAAAAACATCATTTTTAAGCCTAAAACCCATCTTTTTACTTTAGTGCACGCTTAGCCCCTTTTGGCTAGCCCCAAACCACTTCCCCACCATGCGATCAGACGTTGGAACTAGGCGCTAAGGCCTTGGGCGCTTATCACATCGGAGCATTCATATAAGCGTGTTTATTTGTTACCATGGATTTCTCTGATGCGATGGCACGTTTGGTCCATAGACTCTCGTCGCGATCTGAGCCGTCGATCTACACAGATTCGACGGTCCGCGCTAATTCTACAATGCGCCCGTCGTTCCTCCCGTTCACCCCTCTGATCACATATCAACCATCGATTCATTCTTAGATTTGATGGCCAATGCACATTGCTCCAATCGCAATCGGAAAAACTTAATGCACTGCTTCATGTTTCCCTCGATTTCCGACCCCCGATCCGATCTCAGCTGTCCATCCATTCTGATCCAACAACCCTCATTTCTCTCGCTCCGCTCCTTTACCCCCCATCCGTCTCCCCGCCGATTGAATCTCCATCGCCGATCTTGTTCCAGATCGGACAGCTGGTGCTCAATTGCGCATCGCCAATCGGAAGTTCTCAAATGTGTTCCTCGCTGCCTCCCCTGATTACGGTTCGCTGATTCAATCCTAGCAGTCCGTTCATCCAGGATCTATGGCTCACAATGCATCGCGCGTTTCCACCATGTTTCTTCGTCGGAACCTCTATTAATTTCAACATTCAATCTTCACCGTCAACCTCCTCCCGAGATCTGATGGCCCTAATCAAATCGCCCTCTGCCCATGACCGATTCCCACCATTCGACCCATTTCATACATCTTTCATATATTTCCTTTGCATCTTGTTCAAAGGTCCAAACTCCATGGTTTGCATTTAAAATCATATCACTCTGTCGAATATTAGAACTTTAATGTTTTATATTAAGGTTTTTTCATCACGCCAAACCTTCATCTGATCATTTCTACACCGTTTCGCTGCATTTTTTCACTGCTCTACATTGCATCCACTGTATCCATCCATGTTGTGCTACCAATTCCACAACATTCCATCACATACATCCTCCCCCATGCATGGATTTTCTTAACTTGTTTGTGTGCTTTTGCAGGTTACAGGCGGTGAGAACTGCCATTGCTCACAATTACTGTTACAGTGACCCAGAGCGCAGAGAAGGTTATTTTCTGAGCCTAATATTGCAATGGAAATATTCGGGAAGTTTTATACGGGAAATATTTCATTAAAAGTATAGTGTTCAACCCTATTAAACCTCTCTATCATCATAAAGGTCCCAAATTTCATAGACAGTGACAGTAATGAAGAGGCAAAGAGTATCAGTGAAAGATCAAAGAGTTTGAGGCCCGTAATTGATGATTTTGAGCCTTAATCTAGTGTTTAAAAGGAAAATGTACCAGAGTGAAGACTTTGTGAAATCACACGGAAGGCCTAATGAGACCTGACGCACAAAAAATAATATTGACAGGGTTTTCACATTAGTAGAAGTTTCCTCCCGAGAAAGGACATAGTACCCATATTGTTTTCGTTCTACACCGTGTTCCTAAGAAGATTTCCACCCTGAAAACAGTCCTAATGCTACCAAAGAATTTGCTACATGGTATGGCAGACTTTGAAGTCATTTGTCTACCTTTTTTTTATTCACCAGAGTACTACGAGTACTGCAGCGAAATCACATCAAGAACATACCTGGAGTAAATTGCGACTTGTCGAAGACCACTCTTTCATCCAAAGAGTATTGAAGTTTAATGCTCAGATATTAAAACAAAACGGGTTTCAACCCACTTCTCCTACTCTATTTAATGTTTCATTTATTGTTTCATCTACCTCCTCTGCCTCTCTTTCGGCTATAAAACTCATGAAGAAACTCATTGTAAAGGTTGTTGATCAGATATCTATGAATTGTTAGTTGTTTCTCTTGAGACATAGTTCTTTGTGTAAAGTTGTAAGATAGGCTGAGGAAGATGTTTTCAGACCGAACATCGAGTTGTTGGCAATGTTGTATATGACTGGTGTCGCTCTTTAATATGACAAGCACATTTCTTTGGATCCTGATTTAAAGCAGCGGTGATGTTTTTCTTACTTTGTCTCTGTTTTCCTTTGTAATTCATCACATTTCATTTCTCTAGTACACATCAGAAATCTGGTTTAGGATATACCCCCGCATAGTACCCTAAGCTTCTGCTCTCCCTACCTTTAATGTTTTCTGCTATGTTAGTATGAATTCTTCGTCGAAGTGTACAAAAAAGAACCACTTTAGCTACGCATAACTAATAGCCCTAACAACAATAATGGCTGCAAAACATCTTCAGATCTGCAATTAGTAGTTAAAGTGCTGCAACAACCAGATCTATAAATGGAAAGACATTAAGCAGTAAAGTAAAGAGTTTGCTCCATGCATTCAACAGACAAGACAAGAACACGATTTTTTGAATGAATTTTATAATTCAGGGCACAGGAGGAAACAAGAAGATGTGTCAGATCTCCTCAATGGGATGGGTTCTTTGTAGTTCTCGGCACTTAGGATCTAGCTTTCTCTCTTGTAGATGCCTTAATGTAGAAGGTAAGAGCTCAATGGGAGCAAAATGGCGAGAAATGAGACCAAGTGTATAGATCCGGGAGTGATCTAATATGCAACAAAGGTGAAGAATGAAGGGAAAAACCCTCCTATTTATAACAAAATATTGGGTCATTCTAGATCTTGGTGCATGATTAAAATAATGTTAATCAAATCTAGATCCACCTCTATGGAATATTTTATTATATTTGTTGGAGGGAAAAAGTATTTGACTTGGGTCAAATCCCTTTATTTATGAATAATAAATAAATAAATGACTTATTTATCATTTTAAGGAAGTGGTTGAAGGATAATCAAATAAATAATGATTTATTTAATTATTTATGGGTGATTTAGTCATATTTAACAAGAATATTATTTAAATAAGATTTAAACAATTATTCCTAGAAAATAATAAGATAAATAAGGATTTATCAAATTAATTTCTTTGTTTTGGGTTAAACATGACCAAGAATAATAATTAAATTATTGTTTAATTAATTATTCCTTTTGGGGCTTCCTAATTAACATAGTGAAAGCAATTTTACTAGGGGTAAAACTGGTCTTACATGGTGTACTTGGGTCCATCTAATGATGAAAGGTTAGGTGACCAAAAAATGGTGTAACAGATTGCCCCCCAGCGTGCGAGTGTTAGGAGCAAATCGTATGACCGAAGTACGTTGTAAGAATACAATCACTAGACGATAAAAGGGGATGTCAGAGAGAGAAGTCGGAGGTAGATAGTGTGCTGGAGGACTAGACCCTGAGGAGACGAGACTCGCAGGTGCAACAAGTCTTTTTTTATGAGAGGGTACCTGTGCTGAAGGCAGCGGGGGAGGCATACCTATGCCCGCCGTGACAAAGTACAAAAGAATAGTGTGTCCAGTACACAAGGGACCGAACCAGAGAGTACACTGCATAAACAAAGGCCGTATAAAAATACAATGAAGAGTCTCACGTACATGCCGTGCCCCGGGATAACAACCAGGACTTATACAATAATATCTTAGTACATGAGATGAAAATACAACCCAACTTCCCCTGTAAACAGGAAAGGGCTCTGAAAATCTGACCGATACATGCAAACAAAAAGGCTTTGCAAGCGGCTAAGGCCGACATCATCAAATATATGGATCTGCATCAAAGGTTGTAATGAAGAGGTCATCCAGGCATGTGGGGGGCTACCCGTAGGGCCACCCCCTCATGAGGGCAGAGACATCTCACACACGCCTGTGAATCATCAAGAGCCGCCGGGTCACCGGATCGTCTAGTATACTCATCTCAATCATGCTGAAAGGAGCCGGAGAAGCACCGAAGTCAAAGGGAAGTGAGAGATCCTCGCTCGATCCGAGGCACCGAACAAGAGGAAGATGGAAACTAAGGCACCGCCTCTAGACCTTGCTTCGGGAAATACAATGATGTCGACAGAAGGAGGTCCCCGCCGTAGGTGAGGCAATGAGAGATCCTCAACTAAGGCACGAGAGAAGAACAATAGAGCGACAGACAGACTGACACCGATGATGATAGTGGAAAGGGGAAGGGTGGAGTGGCGAATGGACGACTTCCCTTGTTAGAGCATAAATGGCATGAATGACATGGCAGCGACTGACACAATATCGAAGGGGACAGGGGACAGTGGGGCGGAAGGTCATGATATGCGACACAAGGGAGGAACTAAGCAAAGAAGGATGGAGGGCTATAGTGGGGTGCAGGATAGACTCCATGAATGCAATGATGACTCGACTTGGATGCTCTAAACAAGGGCGAATATATAGTGCGACCACGCGGTAAAGGCCCTAATGGGGGGTCATAGAAACATGAGTACAAAGTGGGCACTCATGACGAAAATCGACACGAACATGGACGAGTAAGGGGACAGTATGGTGCCCCCAGTATAGGTGTTGTAGGTGAGGAAATTCGATTTTAAGGAGAGGTGAAGTGACCCTTCTTGGACAAAATGTGTCCCGGTGAAGTATCATATCACAAAGAACTAATAGATACCCATTTGAGGGCTCGGTGAGAGCTTTCCAACGGTGCAGACGGTTCGTCAAACGGGGCTACGGTGTGGTCGCAGCAGTCGAAAGAAGAAACATGGGTTCTCTTTTAATAAGGCAGTTTTCCCTTCAAAATCACTCATTTGCTATTGTTGCTGTGGTGAATGTAGAGAGGAGAGAAGGCCCCAAATCTTGCGACGAACGTAGCAGACAAACCGACCGTTGGAATCGCGATCCGTCAGTTGCAGGTAAGAGGCCTAACCTTTCTCTTGCATTTTGATGGATTAAATTTGGTGAAGCTGAGGGTCCAATACCTTGCAAACGCCCCTCCCTCCTCCTACGGGCCGGTCGGCACTTTTGGGGCAAGAAGTACCCGAGACGCAGTTTGAGGGCAAAAAGTGCGACCTAGTCCAGAAATGGGCAGAAAACTGCGAGCTGGGAGGGGAGGGGGGCTTGGTGCAGTTTGATGGCTGGGAGTTGGGTTTTTGTGTGTGGTTATGGTTTGCCCGATCTGTACCCTGACAAAAAGAATGTGTTTGTGCAGGGGGCGGCAGAGTTACGGGTCAACCGGAGAGAGAGGATCTCGGGAACACTGCGTAGATCCGTGCCACCGTGCGTCCGGTCGTGTATTGGCCGTACTTGGGGTCCTCAAATTTGTGGAGAACCCGTTGATGAGAGCAAGGGAACCATTACCTGCCCTATCGTCATCGGGATCCGCATCGAGATCCTTGCAGTGTGGACACGTGATCGAACCGACGGTCCAGGATGTGTACTTTCCCTCGACCGGCCTCCCACCATTGGGGATAGTGGGAGACACGCAGCTTCAAAGGCTGCCGGGGGGCGCATATCATGGAGTTTGTGGAACGCCATTGTCGACCGGGTTTCCAAGTCAAGGGGACTCTGATATCGATCGGGGATCTAGAGAGGCTAGAAACCCGTGCAGTGGCCTCAGCTGTGCTGCGAATCCTGGGCACCCAGGCGTTACATCACATCACCGGTGGGCAGTTGATGATAGTGGAGAGTGTGTTGAGTGGGACCTACTTTGGGTGGGCCCAAATGATGTTGGTGTCGCTAAAGCGACAGCTGTCGCTTTGCAAGCGGCAAGTGAACCACGATTTCTCGTATGGGACTTTATTGTGCTCCTTCTTTTTTGAGAAGATCCCGACCTTACGACCTTGTATACAGCTCCTAGATGGGGGCCCGAGAGAGCCCAGGATGCGCCGGTGGGGGCGAATACTGTGCAGAGGATGAGGAGGGGCGGTCGGACGGGTGTTTCAACCCGAGTTCTTTGCCCATTGGGATCAGATGCCATTATACATAGACGACTATCCCTATAGTGGGATGAGTTATTGTGGGGATCCGGATTTGCCACTTCCGGCCGGTCGAGCATGGGGCCGCGCGAGAACCTGGGGAGAGGTCATGGATTTTGTTCGAACCTCATACTCGCGATCACCGAAGGGAGGCACTCGTGCGTCGAGGACACAATGATGGGAGTAGTGGCCATGGACACCGCACAAAGCACAAGGCTTGTTGGTGCGGAGAGTCTTGGGGTTCTTGGAGACTAATGCTATGTAGAGGGAGTTTCGTGGACCGTAGTGCTCGGGAACGCAAATTTTACCATGGGTCTGATACGAGGTAACTCGGGACAAGCATGGGTGGCATGACCAATGATATCACATAAGGCACAAGGCTTCTCGGGCGGAGAAGGAGCCGGGTTGGTCGTGGTGGTTTGGTCTTTGGTTGCCCCCTTGCGGGCTTTGCCTTTCTTCCCGGGAGTCGTCACAACAGGAGAAGGGTCTTGTGGAGGTGCTGGGGGCACATTGGCTATGGAGGAAGCGAGGGGGACCGGTTGCACCGGTGTCAAAGCCATGTAAGGTTTGGGGTGACCAGGGGGGGTGGCGGCTGGGGGGTCAAGGTACCAAACCGGAATACCCAAGGTCAAGTTAGGGAGAGAGAGGGTGGCCATGACTAGGAGCCGTAATATGCCCCGGGAGGGGGAGCCAGGAAAGGTATCTGCCCAGCAGGGTAATGACCAGGAGGGACGGCTCCGAGGTGGTTAAGGCCAGGAGGAACCGTTCCGGGAGGATAAAGGGGTTCAGGAATACCAGCTGTAGGGGGAGGGCCGGAAGGAGGAGGTTCGGCTAGCTGAGAGGAATGGCTAGGAGCGGGGTGTGGAGGGCCAGGTGGAGGTTGCTGACTAGCCGAGGCAGGCCGCTTAAGGGCAGCCTGAGACGATTGCATCATGCAAATATTCGATAAGCTGGGATCGGTGACAGGAGGAGGGGGAAGGTTAGGGAAATTTCCAAGCAGGGAGGAATCTTTGTAAACGCCGGGGGAGACACTGGTCAAGGAATCAACGGTTTGCTTGTTGGCTACAGAAGAGATGGTCGTCTCAGGGGAGGTCTGAGATTTTGGCTCATGATATGTCAACTGGTCAATGGTGACTATCTTTCCATTATGGGGGAAAGACATCTTGCGAAGACCGCGGATGGGACAGCAGACATAGCATAGGTGTAGCTTCGCCCCAATAGAATGTTGTAATCTAGCGGGGCGTCGATGACTTCGACGTCAACGCAAATGGGCCTTACCTAAGGAAAGGAGTGAGTCAGCTACGAAATGTGCCAATAGGGTCGAGGCATGACCGTCCCACGCCGAAGGGTGATCGGGAAGGGGCCGCCCGGGGGATCCGAGTTGCGCAAACCGAAGCGGACATCACGTGGGTGATGCCCCCTCATCAATTATACACCGGATACAATGGCGTTCCGGAGCTTGACCGGGATTTGGAAAGCAACGAAGGAGGAAGAGGAGGGTGGTCCGATTATGCGCGAAAACAATCATTTGGTCACCAGATCAAACAACGCCCACGGCAGAGGTAGCCTTTCCTTTGAGAAGGACAAGACCGGACTGGAGGAGTTCCAGTGTGGAAATGGCAGCAGGGGACTGCGCCAAATCATCTACTATGCTATACGACTGAGCAGCTCGACCGGAAGCAACATTTCGGCGTAATGGTCCCTTAGGAATCTTGGTATGAACCTCAACTTTAGGTTGAGGGATATGTAAGGGGCCACTGGATGTCGAAAGAGGCTCTGTAGAACCTGAAGAAGGAGGCTCGGGGGCAGACTGAGCAGGAGGCTTGGGGTACCGGCGAGACCGAGTTTGAAGGTGAAGGTCGACGGTCAGGGAAGGATCGGAGTGCATCATAAGGATCTGGTAATCAGAGGAACCAGAAAGGGAAGGGGGAGTGGCGACCTGGCTGTCAAGCGGTTGGGTAGCCACGAATCC
>JAXQQM020073631.1:0-127898 GCA_034641835.2 Pinus albicaulis
CATCACTACCTTCCATTTGTGGTCCATATCCAATTCCATGGTAGATGATAGTGTCCGCCTTCGACTGTTTTCCCGCACCCTTACAGGCAATGCCGCCAAGTGGTACATTGAATTACCATGCGCCGCCATCAATACGTTTGGCGCTTTAGCGACGGAGTTCTTAAAGAACTTTCAACTACCAATTAGAGTGGAAACCGACACAGAGCTGTTAACATCGCTACGCCAAGACATCGCCACCCACATCTCCGACCATATTCATGAATGGAGACGCAGGAGGAGGCTTGTCAAAGCGCCAATACCGGACCATCTCTTAGCCAATTGGTTTTGCAAGTCCCTTTTACCCCATATCTCTAAAGACATTGGCCTTTCTGGTGCGGTGACAGAGGATCAATGTATTCGTCGTGCCCAACACCTGGATTTAATCTATTCACAATCTGGCACGCTTTACGATCTGCTCCCCCATGCCCCCGGTAACCCGAACCCTCCGGCTACTAAGAAAATCGGAGCTCATGCCGATGGTCTCGTTGGCGCGATCTCTGGTGTAGCCACCAATCAGTCTCGGGGGCAAACCTCCCAGCCATCCTCGGCTGCCACCGCCCCCATCAAACGACTCCTCTCCCTTCCGCTGAGGTAAATTCGGTGCAAACCTCACAAAAACCCAACGGGAAAAATAGGAAGAATAAGAAGAAAACATCTTCTTCAGAAGAGCAGTCGAATAATCAGAATAACTCTAATCAGAAAAATGCTGCTAATGAAAAAGGAAAGGATAAACCCATGAGATTTCCTTGTAAAATCTGTGCGGAGGACCACTCGACATACAAATGTCCTCGGTTGCAGGAATGCACCGATTTTATTGCTAACAAGGATTCTGGGAGAACACCTGTCATTCTTCACAATCCTTTCCCCAATCAAGAGCAGCAACATCAACATATGGTTGACAACCCACCACAACCCCATCAATGGGGCAATGGTGGTTCGTATCCTTCCGGCGAAGGACCATCTGCCATTTATGGCATCGAGAGTATTGACCTTCAAACTCGCGCCAAGCTTTATGGAACTCCTACCATAGATGCTCAGGAACCGGGAACTAGTTCCAATCCGCCGCCGTCCAACGATTTACATATCAAAAGGCCTACTGTTGAACTTGTAATTCGTCCCCCCAAAGGGACACTTCGACGCACGACTCATAATACCTCTGCACGTGCAGCCAAAAACTACAATATTGTAGAAGATTTGGCGCAGGCACCGTCAGCTATGTCTGCACTTGAAGTATTACAAACCTGTCCAGCACAAAGGAAAGCCTTGCTTTCGGCCATTGGTGGAATAGATCCCCAAGATTCCATGCTAGTAGTCTTTGATATGGAAAAGGCTAAACCTCACCTCTCGCATCAACTCGCATTCCAGGTGCAGGTTGTGTCGAAAGGGAGACCCATCCATCGCACTGTCATAGATGAAGGTGCTTCGACCTGCGTTATGTCACAAGCTTGCTGGCTGAATTTAGGTTCTCCTACTCTAACCCCGCCATCGAATTCCCTTAAAGCTTTCGATGGCCACATGTTCCTACCCAAAGGATACCTTGCTAGCTTTCCCATCACTCTGAGTGGGAAAATGGTAAACGTGGATGTTGAAGTGGTAGAGCATCATCTCGACTATAATCTATTGCTCGGTCGCAGTTGGTCTTATGCTATGACCGCCATCGTGTCTTCGGTCTTCCGACTCATCCTATTTCCATTGGATGGGAGAATAGTCACAGTCGATCAGCTATCCTTCTGCACCCCTGATTATTCCACTTTACCAAGTAGCTCGGTACCCCTAATAGGAGGTGTCCCCGACTCTTACGTCAGTATCAGTACCGGTCTTCTGAAGGCATCTTCCCTACTGGGTTGTTTTCCTCTACCACCGCCGCAGATCCCAAACACGGTTGCAATGATATCCACCTCTTCGGATGGCTCTATCGACCCATGGATCATCCCGGCACCTTCAGATATTGATTCCTATGGAGATCAGATGCCGCTTTCGCCGGTTGAGTTGGCTTACCAAGCCATCCAAGTCGCATCTGAACCCTCCACTGATATGGTTTCAACCACAGGTACGACCCTCTCTCCCATCACGGTTCTCTCTAAGGATCTCCTCAATGAAGTCTGGCCTACAGATGAAGCTATTCGAGAGATCATGTCATTAGAAGAACGACCTTGGGGAGAGTTCCACCATCGCGCTTCGATGATTGATTTGGAGGCGATAAAAACTGAAATCCCGTCTTTTGACCAACCTGAGATAGTTCCCTCCTCTTATACGAATGTCCACACTATCGATTCAGAAGGGAACATGGGTAATCTTTCCAAGACATTAATCATTGATATCTCGGTCAAGACAGGTATTATGGAAAATATTCTGTATTTCTTTTCAAATATTACACCTTTCCAACTTGCTTTCGACCTGGAGGCAGTACTTCCGATTGAGTGTGAAATCCCATCGCTTAAACTAGCGGTTGAACTCCTGCCTGGCACCACCGCCACAGAAGAGCGCTTGCTCGCTTTTTTATTTGACGAAATCGCCGAGAGAAATGACTAGCATTCTAAGCCCGTTCTGGGCCGCCGGTTGGGGCTCACCACACAACCGCCGTTCCCCGGTTTTTCCAAGAGGCTGATCTTGTTCTACTTCTGCAGATCAAAAACACACCTTTGGGGCAAGTAATTCTGAACCATCGTGGCTCGGTCCCGACCATTACCAGCCTCTCAGAAAGGAGCCGCGAACTATGTGGACCCAGAATGGAATTCCACCGAGGAGCCTCTGCACCAGCTCTCTATCCCGAAGAAGACGTATTTAAGCCCACACCAGAATAGTTTTTGTAATTTTATGTGGTTATGCTCACGTATTTTTATTTTGATGCTTCTGGATTATTTGTTTGGTTTAAAGTGTTTTTCTCATGTAATATTTTTCTTCCGCACAGATGTCATCGCATTCGTTATCATACGTCGGGTATGCAGACGGTGCTATTCGTCACACTAGACACATTGCTTCAGCTGCTTGGGTTCTCTATACTCCTGAGTCGGACCTTCTTGGTTCCAGGGGAATCTTCCTAGGTAACGCCACCAACAATGTGACAGAGTACATGTCAGTAATCCAACTCCTCACGGAAGCGGCATCTCGTGACATCTCCGATTTAGTGGTCAGGTTAGATTCCCAACTCATTATTATGCAATTAAACAATCATTACCGTGTCCGCCACCCTGTATTGTTACGTTATTTTTTACGAGTGCGACTTTTAAAACGTCAATTTCAAACAATCACATTTGAGCACGTTCCTAGGGAATTTAATGCATTAGCTGATTCTTTGGAAAATTATATGTTAGATTGGCATTTGTCACATTTATTGTAAAAGATTTACTCATGAGTACATATATTTTTATCACATCAAAAAATGCATAAAAATTTAAAAACACAAAATCACCAAAAAATATATATATATATATATATAGATATATGTTGTGTCCAGTACACAGTAAACATCAAAAAGAAAGAAAAATCTTCCAAAACTTGGGGTGTTTTACAAAATTTGGCTACGCTAAGCCATGCTCTGACACTAATACATCTACTCCAAACAGCTAAGCCTGATGCTCATAATAGCATACAACTGCTCTAGCCATCCTCCTCAGAGGAACTAGATATCTCTCTGGCACACCCACAGTATGCCACTGCAGACGAACTGGAACCTCCCGCATAGGAAGCGGTGGTATACCCATACTTAGACCCTCCAGGTTCCTGGAGAGTTCATGTAAAATCTGGGTATCATCGTTGTCGCCGGCTTCCGCCTCCTCTACAGGTGCGCCAGCCGCGGGTAGCTGCAATCCTCGCCGTGCATAGCGAGGGGCCCCAGCTGGACGGACGGGTGCCACATCTGTGTCAAGCAAGCAAAAGTTTCATGTCAAAACTTAATTTTCACCCCTTTTCAACAAAAAAAAATTTACATAAACATTCAAAAGACTAAAAACAAAAACTTCTTTGAAAACAACTGATCATTTTTTCTTACCATCGGGCCCCCACTGGGTGCCAGGGGGCAAGACTAACTCGGGATCGCCTGTGAAGTTCATCCCTGCATAGGGATAATCCTCAATCATGATGATCTGAGAGTCCAGCCAATCAAAAAATCCCTCATCGAAACAGTGACGGACAAGACCCTCTCCAGTCCGTGGAAGCAAAGTGGCCCACTGAGCCTGCCTCGGCTCGCGTGGACCCAATGGCACTGTTGGGATCCTGGGCCTCATCAGTGGTATCCGCTCCAGTATGAAAGAAACAATCAGTGTTCCGTACCCAAATTCTCTTTGAGTACGGGTCTTGCATGCAGTAAGCTCTGCTCGGACCCGACGGACTACACCGTCACACCAGTCGAAAACCTGAGGCTGCATACAATCCAAGGCTAGGAGCATCTGGGCCTTGGTAGCCACATGCTGACTCTTGGCGCCTGCCAAGCGAACAATCATCCATAGAATAGACTGCAAGGGTCTCAAAGTCACCTGTGCGATAGGTATCCGGTTACTCACAGGCTGGGTGCCACGTATGCAGTGCGTATGGATCAAATCAGTAGTGGAACGAGGGTCAGCTCTGGACCCCGTCAAGTTGGGCCTCACCCCACGACATGACAAGCCGGTCAAAAAGTAAACATCATCTTTTTCGATGGCGAGCTCGTTGCCACCAATCCGAAAGACATGATGTCTCTCGTCCCACTGCTGGATCAGCCACCTCAGGAGGTCCTCTTGACCCCTCATCAGTTCTAAACGGGCATACTTAAGCAATCCGCACCTCCGGAGAGCCATGAAACTTGCCGCATCCGTCACCATCTCTCGTTCTTCCCGCTCATGCTCTCTCTCTCGCCAGATACTCATGATTAACAGCTGAACACCTGCAAATGCAACATTTCCAACCGATTAAAATTTGCCTGGACCACTTCAAAAATGGAAAAAATTGAATTGTTAGAAAGCATGTTGCACCTAACACAGGCACTAGTACAAAACAGAGCGTTCTACCGCGCACTTCCATCACGGGTTGTGCGTTTAACGCGGTTGTTATACTCCTGACCCGCGTTAGGCGCAAATATTTTTCTAGGGCCTCAAAATTTCCTAATTTTGAACCAGCAAAAACTAACAAATTGGCAATTAAATGATAACAGGAGGTTCTAGCTCTTACCTGGATCTTGCAGAATAGAAAACTGTTGCCCGGATTGACCGTAATCGTCAGCTGAAATTTTCACCCCTTTTGCACTCCAGAGCTTCTTCACAGCACTCAAAACAGTGAAAATGAATGTCTTCTGACCTTCTTATAGCAAATTCTGGGGCATGACTCTCTTTCGTCAGTCAGCAAAGTCGTGATTCCTCACTGTACACATGTCGCAACTCTTGATATTTGGTACTGATGATTCTAATAAGGGATCAAGATTTATGAGCAGACACACTCATGTTTTATCGAGCATTCTTTTTATGGTATTTTTCTTGCTCGTTAATCCGAAAACCTCGAGTTCTCTCCTTCGGGCTCGTTAAACTTTCACGAAGTTGGCATCGAGCGTTCTTTTGTGGTCTTTTCTTGCTCGTTAATCCGAAAAACCTAGAGTTTTCTTCTTCAGTCTCGTTAAAACTATGGAGAAGTACTGAGCATTCTTTTTAGGAATCTTTTTCTCGCTCATAAAACCGAAAAAATCCCGAGTCACCTTTGTCAGGCTCGTTAAACTATTGAGACAAAGAACAAGGAGCCATTCTTTTCCTCTTTTTTCAAAGCTCTTTAAACAGAAAAAGTATATCGAGTTTTCTCCGCGTGACTCGTTAAAATTTCACGGAGGTACCGAGTTTTCTTTGTTGGACTCGTTAAAATTTCACAAAGAAGATTGAGTTTACTTCGTCTCCTCGTACTCATAACAAAATGAGGTAGACGTCCATTGAACATAGATTTCTCACTTTTCCGGATTCGATGGACTAACTTACGGAAAATGAACTGTTTCGGGCTTACTATTATCCCTTTGCCGTGCCCGATTATCAAGACATGACAAAGGTACCCCAATGGAGTCGTCTTTTACGACATTTTTCAGACTCTCTAAACATGAAAAATTCACCGAGTTTACTCGTCTGGACTCGTTAAACCTAATCAGACAGGACATGGAGTTGTCTTTTATGACATTTTTCAGACTCTCTAAACATGAAAAATTCACCAAGTTTGCTCATCTGGACTCGTTAAATCTAATCAGATGGGGCACAGAGTTGTCTTTCCTAACATTTTTCAGACTCTCTAAACATGAAAAATTCACCGAGTTTACTCGTCTGGACTCGTTAAACTTAATCAGACGGGGAAAAATTTGGACAAAATGGATATTACCTCTGTTACATTTTCAAAAAAGGTCGATTTGGCAGCAAAATTCTTGAACATGGCACTTCCCAGAAAACTCTTTCGCAGTTAGTCGAACCCTACCATCTATGAGTATTAGCATTCATTTCCCAGTGTCCCTGCACCGGTAAAATCCTAACACACTCTTTGGTGTTCAACACGCTTCAGCTGCCTAGTACCCTGCTAGAGTGCCTTCTATTGTTCAAGCAGATCTCGCTATCTACTACTCCTGTTATCAACCAAACCGTTCATTATGCCAGAAATTATTTGTCGTCTGACGTTCCCATTTACTCCTCCTTATCTCAAATCATAAACAAAATCAGTTGGTTTCCGTTTCGTGTTGACTGATGTAGGACGCCTCAGTGCCTACCTCTCAACAGATCACTTCCTATCGACTTCAACACCTTATCTAGGAAGTTTATCTAGAGACACATCAGTACCCAGATACTTGCAGACATCAGTGGCAGGTAGTCTTGTGTTTGATCAAGGGTCTTCATCATTGGCTCTTGGTCGAATGATTCTATGAGTGTTCGACTTCAACTCCTTTTATTCACACTCGCTAGATTGTACTAGGCATCTTAGGGACCATCATCATTATCGGTGGCCACCTTCACGTCTGTTAACAGTTTTCATTATTAACTGGTAATCAGACGATTTCTCACATGTTCGACGACAACTCCCTCATTCACATGTTGAGAAATATGCAGTTTAAGTGAATCGGCGCTCAAGACCTTGGGGCAAAAGGCTACACCATTAAAGTTGTGTTCCCTTCCCCAAGCTGCGATATTGTTTATGGAGACAGCTTCTTCAGCCTGATCCTATTATGACAGACACTTCCACATTGTGCCTATTGGTGGACAGATTCTTCATATATCTATTCTAGAGAAATCATGCCGGTTAAAGTTACTAAGTATGGATATAGTGCGACTGCAAAATACTATATTTTCTCGATATGTTGTTGTTTGCAAGTTTTCTTCTCGCCCTTTCAATCTTCTCTACAAAATTATAAAAGTATTTCGCCATCGTCTTCGTCTCACCTCACACTTTAGGGGGTATCCGTTATAAGGAAAATACTCTCATCGGCACATACTTGTAGGGGAAGACAACAGGAAGAAGTACAAAGACCTAAATTAAACCTATTTTCGCTGTGTGGCATCTATATAGAATGTATCAAGAGTTGTTATGTAACGTTGCAAGCAATACATTGGCCGCGTTAGTGGCTAGGGCAACGCTCTATTTACACTGGAGGGACGCGTTACCCATGTTTTAAGTTTGAATTGGGAAAAGAGCGCGGAGAAAGATTTGAATCTCCGACTTTCCCTCACAAAGGAGTCAGTGCACAAAGGAAACTACAGAAGCACCAGTTCATTATTGGTCATTGCCATAGAAGACTGAACTCCAAGAGAGGCAAAAGCATGGAGATCAAAGAAACATCTAAGCCTTTTCCATTCCAAGCTAGTGGAAAGAGAAGGGCAACAATGGCCTTCTCCCTCTCCTATAAGAAGGAGCTGAAGGCTCTTAATTGAAGGTCGAAGGATTGCTCAAAAGTTCTTGTATACTTGTGGAATAGAGAATAGTGTGACATTGTGAAGGCCAATAGTCAAAGAGGCTCCTAGAGAGTTTGTTGGCTTGGACTTCTTCACTTGATAGAGAAGAGAGATTGGGAGACTGAGGAGGGCTTGGTACAACCGATGGTTGTAATCCTCCTTTCAAAATCAATAGAACTATGTTCGTTTTGTCCATTCGATGCTTAATGTTATATTGTTGTTTCAATATTTGTTTAGTATGATATGAATGGCTCAGATGTGTATAATCTAGATGTTTATTGTTGATTTAATTGATAGAATACTTATACTCTTATATAATAGGAATACGCGGGTGCTTGGTCGATTGCGGTGACTCGTATTTTTGGAGCGTTTAGCATAATTTCGTCACGCAGCGCCCACAGTGATTCCTGTGTTGTCAAAGAGGTAATTCTCGTCACTCCTTCAAGGTTCACACATGAACATGCTCATGCCATCTTTGTGAACATAGCGACCCATCGTCTACCTTGGGCACCTCCTAAAAGCCCCGAGAGTGGACATAACAAAACCAACCACCTGCGCTTACCCTATAGCACTTAGATTACAAAATTCTATCGGGGTTAGCTACACCTATGCAATGTCTACTATCCCTTCCGTGGTTCACTACAAGATTCCATTTCACGTAATGGAAATATAGTCACTCATTAACTAGTTAACATATTACAAACCAAAGTCTCGTACCCCCCGAGTTTAGCATCTTCAGTACACAAGAAAACTTTTGATCATTGGACTGTCTCACCTGGACTCTACAAAGACTCCTCTTTTCTTGGTACATTCCCTGGTCTTCCTCCTCCTTTCTCTGATCCCAGCTCATCGAATTTTTGCATGATGCAATCATCTCAGGCTTCCCTCAAGCGGCCCGCTTCATCTAGTCAGTAGTCTCGACCTCCACAGCCTACTCCTAGCCCTTCAATTTAGCCTTTTGGACTCCCTCCTCCTAGCCCTTCACCTACAGCTGGTATCCATGAGCCTCTCTAACCTCTTGGAATGGTTCCTCCAGGCCTTAACCATCTTGGAGTCGTCCCGCCTAGCCATTACCCCTCCGGTCAGATACCGTTCCTAGCTTCACCTCCTCGAGTGTTTTCGGTACCTGTCATGGCTACCTTATCCCTCCTTAACCTGACCCTGGGGATTCTCGTTTGGTACCTTGATCCCCCAGCTGCTATCCTGCCTAGTCAACCCAAACCTTATCTTACTTTGAACCCAGTTGAACAAGTCCCCATGACTCCTCCTGTTGCTACAATTCCTCAACCACCTCAACAGGAAACTTCTCCTATTACGACAACTTCGGGTAAAAAGGGCAAAGCTCGTAAGAGGGCATCAAAATACAAGGATGCCCCGACTGACCTTGATCCTTCTCAGCCCCCAAAGCCTTGTGCTTTGTGTGATTTCATCGGTCATGCCACCCATACCCGTCCTGAGTTGCCTCATATCAAGCCCATGGTTAATGTTGCGTTCCCTAAGTCTATGGTCCCTGAAGCCTATGTTTCTTCCTCAACTGCAGCCAAGAACCCTAAGAATATTGGCACCAACCAACCTTGTGCTTTTTGTGATCTCCATGGCCATTATTCCCCCCATTGTCCCCTCTTTATGCATTACTCTGCCTCTTTGGAGGTAGTTTGGGAGTACGCGATTGAACAAAACTAGTCTGCCTCTCCCGTCCTTACGCAGTATGCTTCGGTCCAGCTTGAGGATTTACCCGCCCCCATTGGCATTCCCCCTCATGATGTCAAGATGAAGAAGCCTGCGGCCACCATCCTCTACCTATCATCATCCATGAGACCCTCGGTGGAAGCTTCCTCTAAGACTTCCCATTATGTTTCACTTAACCTCCCTTCAACAATCACCCTAGGCTCGACATCAATGAATCCTTTATCTACTTTTTCTTTCGTCACCCCCCATGATGATGTGCATGTGAACCTCTATTCTCATGATGATGAGTCAGGTAGCTTCGCCATGTCAGGTGGTGTTTTTCTACCAATCACCCCATCTTCTATGATGATGATGACATTATGGAAGTAGTCACCACCCCTGACTTTATCTACCCCATCTTACATCGAACCCATGCATTCAAACCACATACACCTTGTGGCCATTACATTGACACCCAATTTTTAGGTAAGGGGGTACCCATATTTGAGAGACCAGGAGAAGAAATTCTCCTCAAATATCCTAGTGCATCTGGTCGTGTCAACTCTAGTACCCTTATTCTTTCCCATTTAGAAGAAGTTATAGAGGCCCATATCACTTCAGATCACTCTAGGGATGATACCCCTTATCATTCCTTCATCTTACATCAACAACCCAGTCCTTTGACATTGTTGTTGACCAACCTATGGGTTTTGTAGGTGAGCACGAGTTCATTATCTCCAAATCCACTCTTTAGGATAGTGACACCATGTATGCCAACCCAGAAAATTAAGTCCATTTGCTTCATATTTGTAGTACCGAAATAGATTAGTAATCCTCCATTCCATTTCTCGAATTGTATAACCATAACGAAAACAAATGGTGCACCACATCATAAAAATGTGTTTAGATTTCCCCTTTTCTAAATACATTTTGGCATGAACACAACATGCTTGGGGGCACCTATGCCCCTCAACCATGAAAATCCTAGTTCTAATCCAAAAAAAAAACTAAAACCCCCTTTCTCTGACAGGTCACAATTTTCAGGTCATTTCCTGGGACAAGTCACATTTTTCTGCCCAGTACCTGCTACCCAGGGCGTAGAACAGACCCCAAAAAGTGTGACCTGGCCTGTTCATGAGCTCTGGGTACCTAAAATAAAATTTCAATCCGCATAATTGAAATATTATGGTTAGGCCTCTTACTTGTAACTGACGGATCTCGATTCCAACGGTCGGTTTGTCCGTTACAATCGCCGTAATATTTAGGGCTTTCTCTCCTCTCTACATTCACCACAACTACACTTGTAAATGAGTGAATTTGGAGGGGAAATTCCTTATTAAAAGAGAAAAACCCCATTTTTCCTTCACCTGCTGCGACCAACTCCTAGCTTAGTTTAAAAAACCATCTATACTGTTGGAAAGCTCTCACCGAGCCCTCAAATGGGTATCTGTTAGTTTTTTGTGATTTGATACTTTACTAGGATACATTTTGTCCAAGAAGGGTCACTTCACCACTCCTCAAAATCAAATTTCTTAACTTGCAACACTCGTTCTTGGGGCACCACTTTGCCTCCCTACTTGAT
The DNA here is from genome assembly GCA_034641835.2 of Pinus albicaulis. Classification (NCBI taxonomy): domain Eukaryota; kingdom Viridiplantae; phylum Streptophyta; class Pinopsida; order Pinales; family Pinaceae; genus Pinus; species Pinus albicaulis. The sequence continues at coordinate 11,167 of JAXQQM020073631.1, forward strand.
CTGAAAATTGAATTATTTGTAAATGATATGCAAACTATCCATTTCCATTTAATTAAGTGTGCAAAGTGTTCTCCATTTCTTGCAGGTTACACAAATTAGTTTTGGTAATGTTTTTGATTTTTATGTGTGAGGATTATTTATTTAAATTTATTTTTTAATAGATCAGTTCATAAATACATAACAAGTAAAATTCACCATAGCATAGCACATCAAACTGATGAGGTAGTTCACCCCTCCTGGGCTACATCTGTTAGTCCAAGGCTCTCCAATGGCATGTACTTGCCCAATTAATTTGCTCAAAATGGTTGCACGGTGACAAATATGCCTAAACAGGCAAAAAAATCTGTGAATTTGACTTCAGAAGACAGAAATAAGCTAAAAATGGCTTTTGTTTCACCTTAAACAGTGAAGTACAACCCAATACAGCTCCATCTCCTCGATGGCCCTGATGGCTCTTTCCTCTTCCTTGAAGAAAAAATGGCTGAATAACACCTCTGTTCACTCTACAACCTATCCCAAACTCTCTAACATGCTCACGAAAGCCAAAATTGACTAAAATTTCATCTTGTTTGGTTGCAAATTGAGAAAGTTATGACCCAAACAATTTTTTGCCCAGTGGCACTAGAAAACCTCCTCCAAAACTGGAGGAACTCCAGTTAACTCCACTAGAATAGGCAGGCAGATAGAAATGGTGGAACGACGCGCTATTTTATAGATAAAATTTAATGCTAACTGTCAGTTTTAAGAGCGCGTTCAAATGTAGAATCTCTGGCGGTTAATGTAGGCGGATAACTTTAACTCCCCGCCCATGGTCACAACCTGTAGGTTACATGGGAAGAGCTAGCTCAATAGGGGCTTAAACCAAACTCTCCACCAGTTTGAAATGGTGTTAAGCCAGGGCTCATACCGGTGATCATATGGCGATGGGGCCGGCCCTGAGGGGCTAGCCCCCCAACCTTCCGCCCGTTCACAAAGACACGACCCGACTATGTGTTTACATGCCGCCCGACTCACCCAATTCAGCTTCTCCATGACCCAACTACAGTTTACATGACACCCAAATCAACCTTTCAACAAGTCTTTCCTGTGGTGTAATGGTCGGATCAGCCCTGCCCGTGTAGTCGGGTCAGGGTTTGAATCCCATGCCTTCCACATTTTTTAATGAACCTTTTAACCAATGGCCTGGGGCCACGTGGTATCCTCTAGGTAGGACACGTGGCACCCTCTGACAAGCCTATCTAAACTTAAATAAAAATGAAAATTTCCATAATAATTATTTTAAAAATTGACAAAATCATGGTTAAAAAGTCTGGTTTTGGAGGTCACTAGATGAATTCAAACCTCAGTAACTATCACATACGAATTCAGATTTGAGTCCCATTCTCGGTGCCAGAATCGTAGCGATGAAGCCTTTCTGGTCGTTCAGATTGCAACCATTTCTGAGCACTTCCATTTTTTAGCATTTTCTCAACTTGGACATGATCTCCTGATCACACCACCCCATTGGGAAGATTTTGGATCCCAAAATCCTTCAATTACCTGTTAAGAAGATGAGGGTATAGATCCCTCACATTTTCCACCTCCGTCCATTTTTCCTTACTCGGTTTTCTTCCTTTAAGACCAATCCGAAGATAATCAAAACTTCCCCTCCTCAAAGTGTGTGTCCTTTTGTCAAGGATAGCATCCCCTTTTAGCTCATCAAAAAATTCTGGTGAGAAATCCTCTATGGATGGCAACTGAATTTCACTTTCATGATCAGCAATTAAAGGACGTTCATACAAATGTAAATTTTCCACATTCACAATGGAATACATTTGCATATATGAAGGCAAATCTAGTTGAAAAAAATGATTTCCAATTCATCTAAGAATATTGAATGGACCATAACGAATAAGCTTCAAATTTTTACCTTCTCCTTGCATTATTTCCTTACTAATATGCAGCCATACCTCATCTCCTTCTTGAAACTTATGATCAATTTTGTGTTTGTCCTGCCTCTCCTTATACTTGCCTTGACTTTTTTCAAGTTGTTCTTGAACCTGCTGATGTATGAGCTGAATTATTTCAATGAACATGCAATATTTTTCAATGTCACTATGCCCATCAATGGCAACATCCTTCTCAAGAATGAAATCTAAAGGTGACTTAGGCAAATACCCAAAACACGCTTCAAAAGGTGAAGTATTTGTAGAATAGTATTTGGCTCGGTTGTAAGCATGCTGAATGTAATGCAAGTTCTCATCCCAAAGCTTGGAATGCTTGCTGCAATAACCTCTCAATAGATTCACAATGGTTCTGTTCACTACCTCTATTTGGCCATCTGTTTGCGGATGGAAAGCAATACTCTTCTTCAAATTGGTGTCCATCATCTTCCATAAATTGGACCAAAAATTACCAACAAATTTGGAATCCCTGTCACTAACAATAGAAGTAGGAAAGCCATAATGAACCCATACATGTTGAAAATATAAATCAACAATTTTTTCAGCAGTTATAGATTTCTTACATGGCATAAGAATACACATCTTGCTAAATCTATCAACTACTACATAAATATAATCATGCTGCTTTCTAGACAATAGTAGGCCTCTAACAAAATCCATAGAAACAATTTTCCATGGTCTAGAAGGTACTGTAAATGGCATATATAAACCAAGCTTCCTATTTCTAGGCTTGCTTGTAGCACATAATGAACAAACTCTAATGAAACGCGAAACACTATCTACCATGCGAGGCCAATAACAATACCTATGTAAATGTGCCACCGTTTTTCTTACCCAGAAAAGTCCAGCAATAAGAGAAGAATGAGATTATCTCATGACACTTAGTCTCTCCCACTGTGGTATACATAACTTTCCCATATGAAACATCAAATTATTATGCAAGTGATAATCATTCTCCTCAACATGATTCCCTTCACTCAAGTTAGCATACACATCCTTAAAATCAACATCTGATGCATATTGTTCTATGTAGCTCTCATGTACAATAGAATCATTCTTCAGTAAAATAGTAGCACTAATAATAGGCCTTGAAAGCATATCATAAAATTGATTGAAAATACCTTTCTTGTACCTTATTACCAAGTGAAATTGTTGTAGGAAATCCATCCGTCTGAAATGTCATGACTGCTATAATTTACTTTGCGACTGCAAGCACTGTAAAGGCTGATGGTCGGTATGAAAAAATGTTTCTTTGCCCATCAAATAGTGTTTCCACTTTTTGACGCTTTTTACCAAAGCATAAAACTCCTTATCATATGTAGGATAATTCACAACATCACCATTAAATGTCTCAAAATGAAATGCGATAGGCTTACCATGTTGTAAGAGAACTACACCCATGGCGTAATCACTAGCATCGGTCTGAATCTCGAATGGATGTCTCATGTTCGGTAATGCAAGGACTGGAGATGAAATTATATTATCTTTCAAAGACTCAAAAGCTTTCTATTTCTTTCCTCCCCATTGGGAAGCACGCTTCACACTTGTCACTACATGCATAGGAGCTGCTATGGCAGAGAAGTTAGAAATAAAATTCCTCCAATACTGAGCTACACCCAAAAAAATTCTTACCTTTGTAATGGATTTGGGAGTAGGCCAATTCACAATGGCTTCTACCTTAGAAGGATCAATTCTCAAAACACCTCCTCCTACTATGTGTCCCAAATAAACCAAAGAAGTCTTTCCAAATTCACACTTTGACATTTTAAGAAACAACTGATTTTTCTTCCAAACATCAAGTACTTTCTTAACATGAATGACATGCTCTTCTCTAGTCTTGCTAAAATTAAGATTTCATCTAAGTAGACAATAATGAAATCATCAAGAAAAGGACATAAGACATCATCCATTACCCACATGAAAGCTGCAGGTGCATTGCATAAACCAAATGGCATAACAAGCCACTCAAAGAGTCCCTGTTTGTTTTTAAATGCTATCTTCTAAATGTCACTTTCTACAATTCTAACTTGATGTTAACCACTACATATGTCTAACTTAGTGAAATATTTAGTATCTTTCATCTGATCTAACAAACGATTTATCTTTGGGAGTGGGTAATGATTCTTTACCATTATCTTGTTCAATGCCTTGAATTCCACACACATGCGCCAAGTTCCATTTTTCTTTGTAATCAACACAATTGGTGACCCACATGGTTAAGTTCTTGGTCTTATGAAACCTTTGTCCAAAAAGTCCTTAATTTTCCTCTTTATTTCATCATTCTCCATGATAGACATGCGGTACATGCCTATGTCAGGAAGAGGACAATCTTGTTGCAATTGGATTTCATGTTGAATCTCCCTTTTAAGAGGCAAACCTGTTGGTTCCTAAAAAATCTCATGATGTGCATCAATTACATCATATAAATCTGATTTTAACTTGGAATCAAAATTTTCAAATGACTCATGATTCACATCAACCTTAGGCTTAACCATAAGAAGTACAAAACTCTTACTAGAATTCACTATCCTTTTTACCTGTCCTACATTTACCATCGCTATATTTGTCTTCTTGCGATGTGCTCTGACAATAAACTCCTTGCCATATTTAAAGAGATGATACTTATTTTCATGGCGATGGAAGATCGCTTTCCTATCAAATAAGTAAGGACTTCCCAAAACAATTCCTGATATATCAAGTCGCACTACATCAAGTTCAACTATGTCAATAAAGTGTGCAATAATCACAAAACGCAATATGCACTTTCTTGAGACTTGTAAGTTTGCATCCTTGCATATCCATCCAAGTGGATATGGCTTGGGATGCAGAATGGTTTCAAGTTTAAGTTTTTTGACCAAGTCTTTTGATATGATATTTGCTTGTAACCCAATGTCAAACAGTGTGTCAATTTTTTTTATGTTTTGAGACTACCCTCACTTGGAACAATTCAACTCTTTCTTCCTCATTTGGAGCTTGTACATGAAATTTTGAAGTACTACTACTTGGCTTAGTTTTAGTTTCCTTTCCCTTCATACTCTTCAAACCCATGGCTGAAATTTTGGTTTCCTCACCTGAATCATCACCTAAGTCTTGTGGTGTAATTTTAGTAGCTGCAGTTTTCTTCTTTCCTTTGTTTTTGTTAATCTGAGTTCTCTTTTCAGGATGAGGTTTCTAATATTTTTTCTCTTCATGGCCTTCTCTTGAACAGTGTTTACATATCAATTTCTCACTCTCCTGTTTGACAGATGCATTATTTTTTCCTTTTCCCTTAGAGGTTTTATCTTTGTTTTTCCGCTTAAAAGGCTTGTTTCTACCCTCATCAAAAGTGTTTTTCCCTCTAGCCTCTAAATGCGTAGCTTGTACACAAACTTCGTCTAGACTAGTAGGATTGAACATAAGGATAGTATGTCTAAGGTAGTTGTGCAAACTACCTATATATTTCAGCAAAGTATCTTGACTTTTTAAGTCTACCCCTAACAAGAGTGCTCTTTTCCTAAACTCTTGGGTGTAGTCTTGTACATTTTGTCCCTTAAGTTGTCTGAAGTTTTGCCAGTTCATGATAGCCTTTTGTAAATGAGCTAATGGATAAAATTTATTTTTAATTGAAGTAATAAATTTAGCCCATGATAAAGTGATCTTACCATGTTTTTTAATTTCATCCTTGGTCTTGGCTTCCCACCATACCAATGCTGCTCCATCCATTCTCAAAGAGGCTAACTTTATCTTGGTGTCGTCGTCATGAAGGTTCTGTATCCTCAAGTAAACCTCCAAATGTCTTATCCAATTGTCAAGTTTTTCTACATGACTTCACCATTAAACATAGGCAACTCAAACTTAACATCAAGCTTTAAAAATGGACTTTTACCAGTGTTCATGGACTTGTGAGATTGATTCACCGAAGTTGAGGATGAAGATGTAGAGGAAGAGGATGAAGATGGGGATGGTGGGTCACCATTTCCTCCATGTCCTTTCTTTGAATTTTCTTCACTTTTATTTCCTCCTGAAGATCCCTCTCCTTCCTTGTGGTGTTTAGACCCTTCTCCTTCAATCCTTTCATTCCTTTCTTGGTAGATTATCCTCACCATCTCAGTCATGTCCAAAAGTTTCTGAACACTACTTCTTCTTCTTTGGATCCATGTCTTCTAGAAATTCTCCATCTCCTTTCTTGAAGAAATTATTGAGACTATTCTATGGCTCTTGAGGGTGAATTAGAAATTGGAGTTAAAGGCTCTCCTGGCCCTCCTTGTTGAGGATTACTTTGTCTTCTAAATAATTGTCCTTCCCCTCTCTTGAGTGTAAGCCTAGTAAGCATCAAAACTTGAAAACAGTCAACTATATCTTTGCACAAGAAAAAATGCAGAGTAAAACTCTAGCTCTGATACCAACTGATCTTAAATTGTAACTATTTTTAAAAGCTATGCAAAGTATCCATTTCGATTTAATTAAGTGTGCAAAGTGTTCTCCATTTCTTGCAGGTTAAACAAAGTAGTTTTGGTAATGTTTCTAAGTTTTATGTGTGAGGATTAGTTATTTAAATTTACTATTCAATAGATCACTAAATACAAATCATAAAACTCCACCGTTACAGTCAAAATAATCTCATCAGCTTAGAGGGGAAGACAAATATGGAAGAAGTACAAAGACCTAAATTAAACCTATTTCTGCCAGGGTAACGCATATATAGAACAGAACAAAGGCGTTATAACGCAGGCAAGCAATACATTGGCCACGTTAGTGGCTAGGGTGGCTAGGGCAATGCTCTGTTTACACTTGATGGTCGCGTTACCCGTGTCTTAAGTTTGAATTGGGAAAAGAGCGCGGAGAAAGATTTGAATCTCCGACTTTCCCTCACGAAGGAGTCAGTGCACAAAGGAAACTGCAGAAGCACCAGTTCATTATTGGTCATTGCCATAGAAGAATGAACTCCAAGAGAGGAAAAAGCATGAAGATCAAGGAAACATCTAAGCCTTTTCCATTCCAAACTAGTGGAAAGAGAAGGGCAACAATGGCTTTCTCCCTCTCCTATAAGAAGGAGCTGAAGGCTCTTAATTGAAGGTCGAAGGATTGCTCAAAAGTTCTTGTATACTTGTGGAATAGAGAATAGTGTGACATTGTGAAGGCCAAGAGTCAAAGAGGCTCCTAGAGATTTTGTTGGCTTGGACTTCTTCACTTGATAGAGAAGAGAGATTGGGAGACTGAGGAGGGCTTGGTACAACCGATGGTTGTAATCCTCCTTCTTTCAAAATCAATAGAACTATGTTCGTTTTGTCCATTCGATGCTTAATTTTATATTGTTGTTTCAATATTTGTTTAGTATGATATGAATGGCTCAGATGTGTATAATCTAGATGTTTATTGTTGATTTAATTGATAGAATACTTGTTATATTAGAAATTACGCGGGTGCTTTGACTGATTGCAGGTCTCGGATTTGGAGCCAGCAAAGAAGGACTCTTACTTTGCTGCACAGCGTTCTCCAAGAGATTACAAAACCGTCAAAGAGGTAATTCTCTAATTGTATTCCTTCAAGTTATTTCAAGCTAATATGAACATGCTCATACCATCTTTGTGAACAGCATAGCTAATCTGACTGTCTGCCTCGGGCACCGGAAAGCCCTGAGAGGGATATACGAAAACCAACCACCCAAGCAGTTTACCCTATATCAAAATTGGCGACTCCGCTGGGGAGTGTCCCCATAGTTTCCGGACTATTTTTCCCTTTATTTCTTCTCTCCTCTGTTCAGTATCCTTCCGACCATTTTTTGATGCCCAGTAGACATACCAAACGCTTGCAGAGTTCAATCCTGTGCCTGTCTGGCCAACTGAAGAGCTTTTCCCTGGTTAACGCGACCTATGCAGTATATCCAGTACGTTATAACGCAGTCTAGGCTTAAATACAGTGCGTTATAACGCTGTATTTTCTCACAGACAGAGCGTTACCCAGCCAAAAACCCCGTTGTTCACTTCTGTGACTGTGTTTTAGCTGTGGAGTTTTTTGGCCACCAGTACCTTTCATAGACCAAATCCCTGTGCTTGTCTGCTAAACTGGCATAAATATTTGTTTCTCTTATTTAGTTAATGTGCAAAGCATTTACTTTTTTAAAGAGAATTTTTTTTTTAATTTTCTGCATTTAAGCTGAGTTTATTCTGAAAGTTTGGTTCACAGACTGTTAAAAGAGGTAGATAGAAAGCTGAATCTTAAAAGTTGAGTTGTGTTATTTACATGTTGGTGCATGGATGATTGAAAAAAGAAACCTCTCCTTGTAGAAACATTGTTCATTGAAGTTAATATTTAGAGCATGTTTTGCATGGTTTATTGAGTCAAGAGTCTCACTATACTTCATACGTCCATTTCCCCTCCGCCGGACTAATAACAAAGTACACTAAAACAAAAGAAATAATAAAATCAGTCTAATAACTCTTTTTGAGCTCACACAAACAATAGTTCAGGCTAGGATCTTAGGTTAGAAAAGTGAGAAAACTACCCAAGATCTCAAAACTTGAAAACTAGAGTCATTAACGAGTGAAATCCTGCTGCACTCACATTATTGGGACCGTTCCTTTACCGGAGCTCAGCGCGAGACAACACTTGGGTGCACTAGAAGGTAGCCCGCCTTCGACTGCATCCTGTGGGTGTGTTATATACTGGGGTTTCCTTCGGGGATGTCAAAACTAGATCGGGGATCTAGGTATTCTGCCCATATAGCACACTGTCCTTGACCGTGGACCCCCCTGATAGTGTCTGTGATTTGAGGTATCCTTAGTGGCTATACTTTTAGGGACTTACACAAGGTGACTGGGACGGGTTGTCCTGGTACCTGAAACAGAAGGACCTACTCTATCTTCAGTCTTTAGGAGGGTACTCGTCTTCACGAGAGTGCTTACACCTATCGTCTGGGGTTCGGGCGAAGCTCTAGAGTAACCGTAACTGTACTTTTGACCAACCCTCTCTGTATGCTATTGTGAGACTGGATTTCATCACCAGTGAACGGTAGTACTCAGACAGGGCACCCTATACTCGCTGCTTGTTGATTGATTTTAGAGAGTCTTTTTCTTTTTAGTAAGTGTGTGGTTACTGTCACTTGAGACTTCATAATACATCACATTTTAAATAAAATTTGTTAAAATTAAACCGGTCACCGTGGCGTCCCCTGACCCACGCCGTCAGTCTAGACGACAGCAAGGTCTACCTCCTCTCACCTTAGAGGAAAGATTGAACCTTGGTGAACCCGGGACTTCTACGGAAGAGCAGTCTCCTTTGACTAATCTGGATTATCACATAGACCCTTATCAGCCGGAACTCCCGGAGGACCCTTTCACTGAAGGCGTTGTACCTAATTACAATCCTCCGCTCACTGATCCGTTAGGACCAGTGATAATCCAGATTCCACCGCGCCAAGATATGTCTGCGGCAACACCAACATCTATTTCTCCACCGGTATCCACAGGGTCGATACCAATGGCAACCATTCCTGGTTCACCATCATCCTCCCCGCCGGTGGTCAGTTCTATGTCATTACTGGGTAACCCCAGTAGTCAACATATGCCTACCCCCAACCCTATGGTCAACACAACTGTCAGTAGTTTACCGAACCCTTCGGCATCTACTCCTACCGTGACCATGTTGGGGACCACGGTAGCTCCTCCCACGAGCACGAATACTTCGGTGCCCTTTAACAACCCTTTCGGTTGGAACCCTCTGTTGAGTTCAAACCCCCTGGCCACTATACCAGGGGGCAGTGTTATCAGTACACAGGTAGCAGGGAATATTTCTCTTCCTATGCAATCCTTGGGACAAATGGGACAACCCATTGTAAATACTATCCCCTTAAGTGGTTCAAACATAGGCGTAGGATCTATACCGTTGCCAAATTATGCAAATACTAGTATGCCTCCAGGAAACTCTATTGCATCCATTTGGACTAACCAACCCCAACCTCCGTCTGGAGTGGGAGGGCACTTTTACGCTGGGGGCAACCAACCATTTTCCCCTCAATACACTATGCCCTATGGACAACAACTGTATGTTCCTACTCCTCCACCTATGGGAGGTTTTTATCAAAGTCCCACTTACCCTTCTGGTAACACGTGGATGGGGGGACCCTATGGTCCAAATAGTCAGCCCATACTGCCTTGGTTAGACTCGGGGGAAAATCCACAATTGCCTTTCTTGGCAGCTTTGGACATACCCGACATCCATAAGCTGACTAACGACCCCATCAATCACAACTCGCTTTGGCCTCCTATACCGCATAAGATTCCTTCAGATATCCCGAAGTTCGACAGGAAGCATGGAGATGACCCGGCCGCACACATCACTACCTTCCATTTGTGGTCCATATCCAATTCCATGGTAGATGATAGTGTCCGCCTTCGACTTTTTTCCCGCACCCTTACAGGAAATGCCGTCAAGTGGTACATTGAATTACCACGCGCCACCATCAATACGTTTGGCGCTTTAGCGACGGAGTTCTTAAAGAACTTTCAACTACCAATTAGAGTGGAAACCGGCACAGAATTGTTAACATCACTGCGCCAAGACACCGCCACCCACATCTCCGACCATATTCATGAATGGAGACGTAGGAGGAGGCTTGTCAAAGCGCCAATACCGGACCATCTCTTGGCAAATTGGTTTTACAAGTCTCTTTTACCCCATATCTCTAAAGACATTGGCCTTTCTGGTGCGGTGACAGAAGATCAATGTATTCGTCATGCCCAGCACCTGGATTTAATCTATTCACAATCCGGCACGCTTTACGATCTGCTCCCCCATGCCCCTGGTAACCCGAACCCTCCGGCTACTCAGAAAACAGGAGCTCATGCCGATGGTCTCGTTGGCGCGATCTCTGGTGTAGCCACCAATCAGTCTCGGGGGCAAACCTCCCAGCCATCCTCGGCTACCACCGCCCCCCATCAAATGACTCCTCTCCCTTCCGCTGAGGTAAATTCGGTGCAAACCTCACAAAAACCCAACGGGAAAAATAGGAAGAATAAGAAGAAAACATCTTCTTCGGAAGAGCAGTCGAATAATCAGCATAACTCTAATCAGAAAAATGCTTCTAATGAAAAAGGAAAGGATAAACCCATGAGATTTCCTTGTAAAATCTGTGTGGAGGACCACTTGACATACAAATGTCCTCAGTTGCAGGAATGCACTGATTTTATTGCTAACAAGGATTCTTGGAGAACACCTGCCGTTCTTCACAATCCTTTCCCCAATCAATAGCAGCAACATCAACATATGGTTGACAACCCGCCACAACCCCATCAACGGGGCAATGGTGGTTCGCATCCTTCCGGCGAAGGACCATCTGCCATTTATGGCATCGAGAGTATTGACCTTCAAACTCGCGCCAAGCTTTATGGAGCCCCTACCATAGATGCTCAAGAATCTGGAACTAGTTCCAATCCGCCACCGCCTAACGATTTGCATATCGAAAGGCCTAATGCTGAACCTGTAATTCGTCCCCCAAAAGGGACACTTCGACGCACGACTCATAATACCTCTGCACGTGCAGCCCAAAACTACAGTATTGTAGAAGATTTGGCGCAGGCACCGTCAGCCATGTCTGCACTTGAAGTATTACAAACCTGTCCAGCACAAAGGAAAGCCTTGCTTTCGGCCATTGGCGGAATAGATCCCCAGGATTCCATGCTAGCAGTCTTTGATATGGAAAAGGCTAAACTTTGCCTCTCGCATCAACTCACATTCCAGGTGCAAGTGGTGTCGAAAGGGAGACCCATCCATCGCACTGTCATAGACGAAGGTGCTTCGACCTGCGTTATGTCACAAGCTTGCTGGATGAATTTAGGTTCTCCTACTCTAACCCCGCCATCGAATTCCCTGAAAGCTTTCGATGGCCACACGTTCCTACCCAAAGGATACCTTGCTAGCTTTCTCGTCACTCTGGGTGGGAAAACGGTAAACGTGGACGTTGAAGTCGTAGAGCGTCATCTCGACTATAATCTATTGCTCGGTCGCAGTTGGTCCTATGCTATGACCGCCATCGTGTCTTCGGTCTTCCGACTCATCCTATTTCCATTGGATGGGAAAATAGTCACGGTCGATCAGCTATCCTTCTGCACCCCTGATTATTCCACTTTACCAAGTAGCTCGGTACCCTTAATAGGAGGTGTCCCTGACTCTTACGTCAGTATCGGTACCGGTCTTCTGAAGGCATCTTCCCTACTGGGTTGTTTTCCTCTTCCGCCACCTCAGATCCCAAACACGGTTGCAATGATATCCACCTCTTCGGATGGCTCTATCGACCCATGGATCATTCCGGCACCTTCAGAAATTGATTCCTATGGAGATCAGATGCCGCTTTCGCCCGTTGAGTTGGCTTACCAAGCCATCCAAGTCGTATCTGAACCCTCCACTGATATGGTTTCAACTACAGGTACAACCCTCTCTCCCATAACAGTTCTCTCTAAGGATCTCCTCAATGAAGTCTGGCCTACAGACGAAGCTATTTGAGAGATCATGTCATTAGAAGAATGACCTTGGGGAGAGTTCCACCATCGTGCTTCGACGATTGATTCGGAGGCGATAAAAACTGAAATCCCGTCTTTTGACCAACCTGAGATAGTTCCCTCCTCTTATACGACTGTCCACACTATCGATTCGGAAGGGAACATGGGTAATCTTTCCAAGACACTGCTCATCGATATCTCGGTCAAGACAGGTATCATGGAAAATATTCCGTATTGCTTTTCAAATATCACACCTTTCCAACTTGCTTTCGGCCTGGAGGCAGTACTTCCGATTGAGTGCGAAATCCCATCACTTAAACTAGCCGTTGAACTCCTGCCTGGCACCACCGCCACAGAAGAGCGCTTGCTCTCGCTCGATCACTTGGACGAAACTCGTCGAGATGCTACACTAGCACTCGAAGCTCACCGGCGCCGAGTTAAAGCTCAATACGACAAATCTGTCAAGTCTCGTTCTTTCCAAGAAGGCGATCTTGTTCTACTTTATGATAAAAAACACGACCTCTTGGGGGAAGGAACGCTCCAACCATTGTGGCTCGGTCCTTACATTGTTACTAAAGCCCTCTCAAAAGGAGCTTACGAACTACAGGACTGTAATGGAATTCCACTCGAGGAGCCCCGCAACGGGCTCTATCTGAAGAAGTATTTTGCCTAGTTTCACACTAGGCATGTTTTGTGCATTTATGTATATAAGTTTTATTTTGCTTTTTATTTCGATGCTTCTGGATTATTTGTTTATTTAAGTGTTTTTTCACGTAAATTTTTTCTTCGTACGCATGTCATCACATTCGTTATCACACGTCGGCATGCAAACTATAAGGTCGTCACCAGACACATTGCTTCACCGTTGTCTTCGAGAGCGCTTGAGTCGACATTCTTGGTTCCCGGCGGATCTTCCTGGGTAACGCCACCAACAATGTGGCCGAGTACATGTCAGTGATCCAACTCCTCACGGAAGCGGCATCTCGTGACATCTCTGATTTAGTGATCAGGTTAGATTCCCAACTCATCATTATGCAGCTAAACAATCATTACCGCGTCCGCCACCCTGTATTGTTGCGTTATTTTTTACGAGTACGACTTTTAGAACGTCAATTTCAAACAATCACATTTGAGCACGTTCCTAGAGAATTTAATGCATTAGCTGATTCTTTGGAAAATTATGTGTTAGATTGGCATTTGTCACATTTATTGTAAAATATTTACTCATGAGTACATATATTTTTATCACATTAAAAATACATAAAAATTTAAAAGCACAAAATCACCAATATATATATATATAGATTAGGTCCAGTACATAGTTACATCAAAAAGAAAGAAAAATCTCACAAAACTTGGGGTGTTTACAAAATTCTGGCTACGCCAAGCCATGCTCGACACCACATCTACCCCCAATGCCTAGGCCTGATGCTCATAATAGCATACAACTGCTCTAGCTATCCTCCTCAGAGGCACTAGGTATCTCTCCGGCACACCTATAGTATGCCGCTGCAGACGAACTGGAACCTCTCGCATAGGAAGGGGTGGTATGCCCATACTCAGACCCTCCAGGTTTCTGGAGAGTTCATGTAAAACTTGGGCATCATCATCGTCGCCAGCTTCCGCATCCTCTACTGGCGCGCCAACCCCGGGTAGCTGCAGTCCTCACCGTGCATAGCGAGGGGCCCCAACTGGCCGGACAAGTGCCACATCTGTGTCAAGTAAACAAAAGCTTCATGTAAAAACATAATTTTCACCCTACCTCAACAAAAAAAATTACATAAACATTCAAAAGATAAAAAACAAAGTACTTCTTTGGAAAACAACCGATCATTTTTTCACCATCGCGTTCCCACTGGTGCTGTGTGCTCAGCTCGTGATCGGGCTGGTGTTCACATCCCTGCATAGGGATAATCCTCAATCATGATAATCTGAGAGTCCAACCAATCAAAAAATCCCTCATCAAAACAGTGACAGACGAGACCCTCTCCAGTCCGTGGAAGCAAAGTGGCCCACCGAGCTTGCCTCGACTCGCGTGGACCCAATGGCGCTGTTGGGATCCTGGGCCTCATCAGTGGTATCTGATCTAGTATGAAAGAAACAATCAGTGTTCCGTACCCAAATTCTCTTTGAGTACGGGTCTTGCATGCAGTAAGCTCTGCTCGGACCCGACGGACTACACCGTCACACCAGTCGAAAACCTGAGGCTGCATACAATCCAAGGCTAGGAGCATTTGGGCCTTGGTAGCCACATGCTGACTCTTGGCGCCTGCCAAGTGAACAATCATCCATAGAATATACCGCAAGGGTCTCAAAATCACCTGTGCAATAGGTATCCGGTTACTCATAGCCTGGGTGCCACGTATGCAGTGCGCATGGATCAAATCAGTAGTGGAACGAGGGTCAGCTCTGGACCCCGTCAAGTTGGGCCTCGCCCCACGACATGACAAGCCGGTCAAAAAGTAAACATCATCTTTTTCGATGGCGAGCTCGTTGCCACCAATCCGAAAGACATGATGCCTCTCGTCCCACTGCTGGATCAACCACCTCAGGAGGTCCTCTTGACCCCTCATCAGTTCTAAACGGGCATACTTAAGCAATCCGCACCTCCGGAGAGCCATTAAACTTGCCGCATCCGTCACCATCTCTCGTTCTTCCAGCTCATGCTCTCTCTCTCGCCAGATACTCATGATTAACAGCTGAACACCCGCAAATGAAACATTTCCAACCGATTAAAATTTGCCTGGACCACTTCAAAAATAGAAAAATTGAATTGTTAGAAATCATGTTGCGCCTAACGCGGGAGATAATACAAAACAGAGCGTTCTAACGCGTACTTCCCTCACGGGTTATGCGTTTAACGCGGCTGTTGTACTCCTGACCCGCGTTAGGCGCAAATATTTTTCTAGGGCCTCAAAATTTCCTAATTTTGAACCAGCAAAAACTAAAAAATTGGCAATTAAATGATAATAGGAGGTTCTAGCTCTTACCTGGATCTCGCGGAATAGAAAACTGTTGCCCGGATCGACCGTAATCACCAGCTGAAGTTTTCACCCCTTTTCCACTCCAGAGCTTCTTCACAACACTCGAAACAGTGAAAATGAATGTCTTCTGACCTTCTTATAGCTAATTCTGGGGCATGACTCTCTTAAGTCAGTCGGCAAAGTCGTGATTCCTCGCTGTACACATGTCGCAACTCTTGAGATTTGGTACTGATGATTCTAATAAGGGATCAAGGTTTATGAGCAGACACACTCATGTTTTATCGAGCGTTCTTTTTATGGTATTTTTCTTGCTTGTTAATCCGAAAAACCTCGAGTTCTCTTCTTTGGACTCGTTAAACTTACACGAAGTTGGCATCGAGCGTTCTTTTTTGGTCTTTTCTTGCTCGTTAATCCGAAAAACCTAGAGTTTTCTTCTTCAGACTCGTTAAAACCATGAAGAAGCTCTGAGCATTCTTTTTAGGAATCTTTTTCTCGCTCATAAAACCGAAAAAATCCCGAGTCACCTTTGTCAGACTCGTTAAAATACTGAGACAAAGAACAAGGAGCCATTCTTTTCCTCTTTTTCAACGCTCTTTAAAACAGAAAAAGTAAATCGAGTTTTCTCCGCGTGACTCGTTAAAATTTCACGGAGGTATCGAGTTTTCTCCGCGTGACTCGTTAAAATTTCACGGAGGTATCGAGTTTTCTCCGCGTGACTCGTTAAAATTTCACGGAGGTATCGAGTTTTCTCCACGTGACTCGTTAAAATTTCACGGAGGTACCGAGTTTTCTTTGGTGGACTCGTTAAAATTTCACAAAGAAGTTTGAGTTTACTTCGTCTCCTCGTACTCATAACAAAATGAGGTAGACGTCCATTGAACATAGATTTCTCACTTTTCCGGATTCGATGGACTAACTTACGGAAAATGAACTGTTTCGGGCTTACTCTTACCCCTTTGCCGTGCCCGGTTATCAAGACATGACAAAGGTACCCCAATGGAGCCGTCTTTTATGACATTTTTCAGACTCCCTAAACATGAAAAATTCACCGAGTTTGCTCATCTGGACTCGTTAAACCTAATCATATGGGGCACAGAGTTGTCTTTCCTGACATTTTTCATACTCTCTAAACATGAAAAATTCACGGAGTTTACTCGTCTGGACTCGTTAAACTTAATCAGACGGGGAAAAATTTGGACAATATGGATATTACCTCTGTTACATTTTCAAAAAGGTCGATTTGGCAGCAAAATTCTTGAACATGGCACTTCCCAGAAAACTCTTTCGCAGTTAGCCGAACCCTACCATATATGAGTATTAGCCTTCATTTCCTAGTGTCCCTGCACCGGTAAAATCCTAACACACTCTTTGGTGTTCAACACGCTTCAGCTGCCTAGTACCCTGCTAGAGTGCCTTCTATTGTTCAAGCAGATCTCGCTATCTACTGCTCCTGTTATCAACCAAACTGTTCATTATGCCATAAATTATTTGTCGTCTGACGTTCCCATTCACTCTTCCTTATCTCAAATCATAAACAAAATTAGTTGGTTTCCGTTTCGTGTTGACTGATGTAGGACGCCTCAGCGCCTACCTCTCAATAGATCACTTCCTATCGACTTCAACACCTTATCTAGGAAGTTGATCCAGAAACACATCAGTACCCAGATACTTGCAGACATCAGTGGCAGGTAGTCTTGTGTTTGATCAAGGGTCTTCATCATTGGCTCTTGGTCGAATGATTCTACAAGTGTTCGACTTCAACTCCTTTTATTCACACTCGCTAGATTGTACTGGGCATCTTAGGGACCATCATCATTATCGGTGGCCACCTTCGCGTCTGTTAACAGTTTTCATTATTGACTGGTAATCAGACGATTTATCACATGTTCGACGACAACTCCCTCATTCACAGGTTGAGAAATATGCAGTTTAAGTGAATCGGCGGTCAAGACCTTGGGGCAAAAGGCTACACCATTAAAGTTGTGTTCCCTTCTCCAAGCTGCGATATTGTTTATGGAGACAGCTTCTTCAGCCTGATCCTGTTATGACAGACACTTCCACATTGTGCCTATTGGTGGATAGATTCTTCATATCTCTATTCTAGAGAAATCATGTTGTTTAAAGCTACTGATCATGGGACATGCCCGACTCTTGGCAAATACTATATTTTCTGACATATGTTGTTGTTTCAGGTTTTCCTCAGTCTTTCAATCTCTCTCTCTCTACAAATTATAAAGTATTTCGGCCATCGTCTTCGTCTCTGACCTCACACTTTAGGGGGCATCTGTTACAGGTAAAAATACCTCCTCATCAGCTCAGAGGGGAAGACAAATATGGAAGAAATACAAAGACCTAAATTAAACGTATTTCTGCCAGGGTAACACATATATAGAACAGAACAAGGGCGTTATAACGCAGGCAAGAAATATATTAGCCGCGTTAGTGGCTAGGGAAACGCTCTGTTTACACTTGATGGTCGCGTTACCCGTGTTTTAAGTTTGAATTGGGAAAAGAGCGCGGAGAAAGATTTGAATCTCCGACTTTCCCTCACGAAGGAGTCAGTGCACAGAGGAAACTGCAGAAGCACCAGTTCATTATTGGTCATTGCCATAGAAGACTGAACTCCAAGAGAGGCAAAACCATGGAGATCAAGGAAACATCTAAGCCTTTTCCATTCCAAACTAGTGGAAAGAGAAGGGCAACAATGGCCTTCTCCCTCTCCTATAAGAAGGAGCTGAAGGCTCTTAATTGAAGGTCGAAGGATTGCTCAAAGTTCTTGCATACTTGTGGAATAGAGAATAGTGTGACATTGTGAAGGCCAAGAGTCAAAGAGGCTCCTAGAGAGCTTGTTGGCTTGGACTTCTTCACGTGGTAGAGAAGAGAGATTGGGAGACTGAGGAGGGCTTGGTACAACCGATGGTTGTAATCCTCCTTCTTTCAAAATCAATAGAACTATGTTCGTTTTGTCCATTCAATGCTTAATGTTATATTTTTGTTTCAATATTTGTTTAGTATGATATGAATGGCTCAGATGTGTATAATCTAGATGTTTATTGTTGATTTAATTGATAGAATACTTGTTATATTAGAAGTTACGCGGGTGCTTTGACTAATTGCAGGTCTCAGATTTGGAGCCGGCGAAGAAGGACTCTTACTTTGCTGCTCAGCGTTCTCCAAGAGATTCCAAGACCGTCAAAGAGGTAATTCTCTATTGTATTTCTTCAAGTTATTTCAAGCTAATATGAACATGCTCATGCCATATTTGTGAACAGCATAACTAATCTTACTGTCTGCCTCAGGCACCGGAAAGCCCGGAGAGGGATATACGAAAACCAACCACCTGGGGCGCTTACCCTATAGCATTCACCATAGCATAACACAACAAATTGATGAGGCATTTCACCCCTCCTGGGCTACATATGTCGGTCCAAAGCTCCCCAATGGCATGTCTTTGCTCTATTAATTTTCTCAAAATGGTTACACAGTGAAAAATATGGCTAAACAGGAAAAAAAAACTGTGAATTTGACTTTAGAAGATAGAAATAAGCTAAAAATGGCTTTTTCTTCACCTTAAACAGTGAATTACAACCCAATACAGATCCATCTCCCTGATGGCCCTGATGGCTCTTTCCTCTTCCCTGAAGCAAAAAAGGTTGAATAACACCTCTTTTCACTCTGCAACCTGTCCCAAACTCTCCAGCATTCTCAAGAAAGCCAAAATTGACTAAAATTTCATCTTTTTTGGTCAAAAATTGAGAAAGTTATGACCCAAACAAGTTTCTGCCCAGTGGCACTAGAAAACCTCCTCCAAAACTGGAGGAACTCCAGTTAACTCCACGAAAATGGGTAGGTAGACAGAAATGGTGAAACCACACACTATTTTAAGGATAACATTTAATTCTAACTGTCAATTTGAAGAGCGTGTTCATATGTGGAATCTCTGGCAGTTAATGCTGGCGGATAACTTTAACTCCGCGCCCATGGTCATAGCCTACAGGTTACATGGGAAGAGCTAGCTCCATAGGGGCTTAAGCCCAAATCTCCACCAGTTTGCAATGGTATTAAGCCAGGGTTCATAATGGTGATCATATGGTGATGGGGCTGGCCCTGAGGGGATAGCCCCCCAACCTTTTGCCCATTCACAAAGATACGACCTGAATGTGCATTTACATGCCGCCCAAATCACCCAATTCAGCTTCTCCATGACCCGACTGCAATTTACATGCCACCCGACTCGCTCGTTCAACAAGTCTTGCCCATGGAGTAATGGTCGGGTAAGCCTTGATCATGTAGTCGGGTCAGGGTTCGAATCCCATGCCCTCCAAATTTTTGAATGAACCTTTTAACCAATGGCCATGTGGCACCCTCTGACAGGCCTATATAAAATTAAATAAAAATGAAATTTGACATAATACTTTTTTTACAAATTGACAACATCATAGTCAAAAAGTCTTGTTTTTGATGTCACTGGACGAATTCAAACCTCAGTAACTTTCACATACGAAATCGGAGTCGAGTCTCGTTTGCAGCACCAGAGTTGTAGCAAAGAGGCCTTTTCAGACGTTTAGATTGCACCCATTTCTAAGCACTTCCATTTTTGAGCATTTTTTCAACTTGGACATGATCTACTAATCAACACTTGTCCATGCTCGTGTTGATTTTTGTCGTGATTAACCATCATGTACTCATGATTTTATGTTTCTCATTGGACCTTCTCTATGTGGCAGCATCATCGAGTCATGCTTGTTTAGAGCATCTGAGTTGAGTCATCATCGCATCCATGGAGTCTATCTTGAGTCCCTTTGTATCCCGCTATAGCCCTCCACCCTTCATTTCTTGGTCCCTCTCTCATGACGCACATTATGGCCTTCAATCCTACTATCCCCTATCCCCTTTGATATTGTTTCAGTCACTGCTAGGTCATCCATGCCCTTTATGCTCTAACAAGGGAATTCGTCCACCCGCTACTAAGTACCCCCCATTTCATCATCCCTGGTGGCCGCTTGTCAGTCACTCTACTATTTTCTCTCGTGCTTTAGTTGAGGATCCCTTATCACCTCACTTATGGCAGACCTCCTTCTGTCAACATCAGATCGTTCATTTTAGAAGATAGGTCTAGAGGGTGGTGTACCTTGGTTCCAACTTCCACTCTTTTTCGGTGCCTCGAATTAGGAAAAGGGACTCCTTATTGCCCTTTGACTTGATTGTTTCTCAGCTCCATCTCCTTACAACATGATCGAGATCCGTATACTTGATGGTTCAGTGATGCAACAGATGATGGCGATGATTTCCAGGTGTGTGTGAGATGTTTTCAGACCTCATGAGGTGGTGGCCCTTTAGGTAGCCCTTCACATGCCCAAATTTCATTTTCATCATAGCCTTTGATGTGTCTCCATATATTTGATGATGTCAGCCTCAGCTGCTTGCAACACATTTTTTGCATGTATCGGTCAAATTTTCAGAGTCCTTTCCTCTTTACAGGGGCACATTGGTTGTATTTATATCTCGTGTACTAAGATATTATTATATAAGTCCTAGCTATTATCCCAGGCATAGTATGTATGGGGGATTCATTATCATGTTTTTATCTGGCTCATGTTTATGCCAACATGTACTGTATAGTTCAGTCCCTTCTTTACTAGACACATTATTCTTTGTACTTTGTCTCGGGGGGCATAGGTATGCCTCCCCTACCGCCTATAGCACAGGTAGTCACTCATAAAAGAGACTTGTCACACCTGTAAGTCTTGTATCCTTAGCTTCTAGTCCTCTAGCTCTTTGTTCTACCTTATATTTCTCTCTCTTTGACTTCCCCTTCGGTGTCTAGTGATTTAGTTCTTACAATGCACTTCGGTCATACGATTAGCTCCTGATGCTCGCACGCGAGGGGGAAGTCTGTTACACCATTTTTTGGTCATCTAACCTGTTACTATTAGATGGACCTAAGTACACCATGTAAGACCAATTTTACCCTAAGTAAAATTGCTTTCACTATGAAAAATAACTTAGTAAACCACCTTTATTAAGTTGTTTATGGTCTAAATAAGAAACCCCGTGAGGGAAAATTAAATAAATCTACATTTTTTTATTTTCCTTAAGGAATAATTAGTTAAACAATAGTTTAATTAATATTCCTCATCATGTTTAACCCAAAACAGGAAAATTAATTAGATAAATCATTATTTATATTATTATTTTCTAGGAATAATTATTTAAACGTTATTTAAATAATATTCCTTATTAAATTTGACTATATCATTCATAAATAATTAAATAAATCATTATTTATTTGATTATTACTCAACCACATCCTTAAAATAATAAATAAATCATTTATTTATGTATTATTTACAAATAGAGGGATTTGACCCAAGTCAAATTCTTTTTCCCTCCAACAAATATAATAAAATATTCCATAAAAGCTGGATCTTGATTTGGTTAATAATATTTTAACTATGCACCAATATCTAGACTAACTCAATATTTTGTTATAAATAGAAGGGTTTTTCCTTTTATTCACTACCATTTTTTTTCCTAAAGATCACTCTAGATCTATACTTTTGATTTGACTATGATCCGCCATCATTGTCATATTTTGCTACCATTTTTCCTGTGAGCTCCCTTTGAGTTCCATATTTTTGTCTGGGTTTTCTACACCATCAAGAGAGAGAGATTTTAGATCTGAAGTGCTAAGGACTTACAAGAACCCATCCCATTGAGGGGGACTGGTAACATACTTCTATGTTCCCTTCCTAGGTGTCAATAAATATAAAAATTCTTTAAAAATATTCTTGTCTTGTCTATTGGATACATGGAGCAACTCTTGCTTTTAATTACTGCTTAATGTCTTTTAATGCATCAATCTATATTTTGCAGCATTTATCTTGGTCAAATAATTGCATATCTAAAGATATTGGTTGCCATATTTTCTATTATGGTTCTTTGTTATGCACAACTAAAGTGAGCCTTTTTCATACACTTGCGATTAAGATTCATACTAAGAACAACTTACTATTTTTAGCAAGTTTTCTGGTCCTACACTCCCAGAGCCGTTTTGGGGTCTTAATGATCCAGGTGGATATTGGTGGCCACCCACCCATTCCATTTGAACCCCCACCATCAGTTCTTTCAGTTTTTAAGTTGCAGCACAACTTACTATTTTTAGCAGTTTTTCAGGTCCTAAACTTTTGGAGTCGTTTTGAGGCCCTAAACGACGCTTTTTTGGAAAAATGGGATAGATCCTTCTAACAAGGTATGATACGTGGAAAACGGAGATCGTATGTTGAAGTTATGTCCCCGGGAAGTTGAAACACCAATTTTACCCAAACGGGGCCCATAGTTTTGGCGCTCCATCTCCTAGAGTTAGGTTTTTGGACATTTAGAGTTCTCCATTGTTTCTCAATAATAAATAGACCCTCAAGCCTCATTGTAATACGGTTCAGAGGTATGTAGCCACCACATCTCTTCTCAGAGATACGCTACTAGCACCCTAGCTATTTTATTTCCATTATGTCTGTAAGCATATTTCAGTCATTCTTTTATTAATAAAAGGAAGCATTATTTCCGTTGCATCTCTGTGTTTATGGTTATATCTATATTATGTTGCATTCCTGCATAAAATCTGGATCAATGGTATCAGAGGGGTCTACTCTTTCTCTGTTTTATTTTCATTTCCCTAACACGATTAGGGTATAAGGAGTTAGGGATCGATCTGGTTGAACACTTTCAAGATCAGTCTCGCGAACCCCGACGACCTCCCATGGTGGAAGAAATGAAAGATGAGGAAGTAGGGGATCCTATAAAAATATTGCTTGAGGAGGCCCTCGAGAAATAAAGGAACATGATGATGGATAACTTTGCTCAGATCCTTCAACGACTGCCCACCTATGGTACATCTGCATCTAACAGCCACTCTAGAGGCGCTACTCCCTTAAAGCTACTGGTAAACTTTGACATTACTGTATTTGAAGGCCAGATAGATGCAGACATCATAGATATATGGTTAAATTTTCTAGAAGGGTATTTCTTGGTCCATGATTTCTCTGACTAAGAAAATATTATTTTTTCACTCCTGAAAGTCACTCCCCATGTAAAATATTGGTGGGAAACCTATTGTGAGCAAGAGGACGAAGGGGAACCCTCTTTGTTCTCAGCCACACCCACATGGAATTCATTCCGATATGGCATCAAGGAACATTATTACCCCATGGGGAGCTATGAGGAAAAATACATCTAATGGACCACGCTGCGGCAGCAAAGGGATCAAGATGTGCACGAACTGACGAATTTGTTCCATACCCTGCGCACAAAGTTGGGTATTAAAGATTCAGAGAGACATTTGGTGCTTGAGTACCGTGGCTGTCTGCACAAACAAATTTAGGAGGAAATGGAGTTCCTCGACATTACATCGCTTGGCATGGTATATCGCTATGCCACCAATATCGAGTAGAAATTTAAGTAGAAAAAGCGATACTTTGGATCTCTGAATCTGAATCTAGGGAAAGGTGCCCCTGAACCGCAGAACAAGGGGAAGGGCCAAAGCGAGGAAATTCAGAAAAACACCACAAATCCAAATAATGACATGGGGAGGTTGTGTGAATTTCATAACAGCCCTACTCATAGCACAAATGAGTGTCGGAACAAAAAATCATTGGTGGCCAAAATAAAGGCACCCGAATTAGATGCATTTTCTGATCTTGAGTCAAAACCTGACGAAGGAAATGACAAAGGGAAGCAAATCATTGATGTGGATCCTAGTGCCATTTTTTCCATTGCCAAGATCCAAGGGGAGGATCCTGAGGATCTATAGGAGGGGGAGCGCCTCTTCCATTCATAGATGTGGGTGAAGGGTTCTCCACTGCAATTCTATGTCGATAGCGGAAGCCAAAAAAAACTCATTTCAGTAGAGGTCATGAATCAGCTCAACCTACCGACCATAGCACACCCACATCCGCATACCATCGGGTGGCTTCACCCAGGCAGAGATATCCGCATCTGCCAACAGTGTCGCCTTCTGTACAACATCAAGCCATTCACGGATGAGGTATTATGTGATGTTTCTCCTCTTGATGTAGCTGATGTATTATTGGGCCAACCATACTTGTGGAGGTGACATGCTATGCATGAGTCTAGGCCTTGTTCTGTTATTATTACTTTGGGAAATAACTTGTACAAGATAATGGAGGTAGTACCACCTCTTGTGATCTCTTTGACTATTGTAAAACAATGCATTAATATTGTTTCCCAAACCAGGAAATTTATTTTCCTTAAAACTCGCTCATAGGGAAAGAAGAATATTTTGGCCACAACCTCGAAACAAGGCTCCCCTGCATGGCTGTAGTAGATGGACAAAGTCATGGAGGAATACAAGGAAATTTTCTTCTCACTCACAAAGGTTCTGTTAGCCCCCCTATGAAATTCTTAACAAGCAAGCTGGGGGCTATGTCATTATGGAGACCTTCAAGGAATGCATCTCCCCTGAAGACACATCATCCTTGAGGTCTCTCTGTGCTTCGCCTTATACAAGTCCCCTTTGCTGGTTCCTTTCCCTAAGGTCTATGTTTACCCCTTGTACCCTTGCAAAATGTCCCTTTCTCCCCTTTTTCCTCCTTCTGTCAAAGTATTTTTGTTCCCCTCTATTTCCCCTTATCAACCCTCTAAACCCCTCCAAAATCCCCTGTGATTCTTACCCTTACCCTTGTTTCACCAAAATCCCCCTTAGTCCTTCTATAGTTACCCTCTCATAGCCTTAAAATCCATTAAAATGGCATAAAACCCACTTTCCTACCTTATTATAAGGTCCAACCCCCTTTCTTCCCCCTTCTCCTATCATAGATTGCATTATAAGCCATTTTAAAATGAACTATGCAATTTATAACCTTTTCCCTGCCATACTTTGTTATAAAACTTTATTATAAAGTTTTATATATTCTATTAACCCATTGGTCCCCTGCATTTCATCTCCACCGTCCATTTAAATCCACAGAATCAACGGTCTGCAGTTAATCCATATCGGGTGTTTTTTAAACCATTGATCTGTACAGATCTGACGGTGCGGAATCTGCCCGCTACGGTGGTCCCATCCCTACTTTCACTGTTCATAAACCGCGTTGTTTTCATCGCACCGCCTTTGGGCGGCTGGAAGTTTTTTTCCAATGCCCAGCGATTCCACTCATCGCGTGCCGTGTGTCCTCTGTACGATGGCAAAACTGCCATCCCATCACGAATTATCCTTCGGACCAAGCCGCGGAGTGATATGTCTAATACCCATCCGATCTGTCAGCCCCCATCCGACGGCTATCGTCCCTCGAAGCTACGCAATGCTTAACTCATGGCCCCCGTACCTTTGGCCCACTATCTGTTGCGCTCCACCGTTGAGTTCCACCACGACCGACGGTCTAGATTTGTTCCTCCGTCGTTGACTGTTCCACTGTCCCCATGCCGCCACGTCATTTCCACATATTACCTCCATACGTTCGTCCATTCTATTACATATATTCATTCTAAGGTCGATTTTTTTAAGGTTTTTCACGTATAATCACTCTGCGTTTCGCCGATCTCTCACCATCTCTGTTCTCTGTCATTCCACAGCATATTTCCACCATGTTTCCATAGTTCCTCAGTCATCCATGCAAGCATCCACATCATCCGATCCCATGCACTGTTTTCTTAATCAATTTTCATTTTTGCAGGGTTACCAATGATGTATGGCCGTCGTCATGTGAAATCCCTGTCACAATGGCAGAGGAATAAAAAATGATCATTTACAGGGGAAGAATTTATGAAAATGATCTGGGAAGGTGAAGACAGGACATTCATTAAAGCAAGCAAGGTTTAAACTCTGTAGAAAACCTTCCAGCACCATTAAAAGCTCGAGCTAACCTGTCATAGGCAGAGATGAAACTACTAAGCGTTCCAGTACAAAGCGAAGGAGATTAAGGCACGCTAATGAAGATCTTGAGCCTTAAATCTGCAGTTTAAAGAGGCAAACCAACAATTTGAAGACCCCGAGGATCGATCAGAAGGTCCTGTGCACAAGAAAAGGTAACATCAGGGTTTGCTCATCAGTAGAATGTTTTTCTTCGTCAAGTACAGGGCACCCATACAAATTTTATTATGCGTCGTGTCCATGAAGGAATTCCCATCCTAAAAACAGCTCAAAACAACCAGAGCATTGATATGGCAGACTTCCGAGTAGTTTATTTTATTTTTGTTCAAATCACCAGGAGTACCACAACCGAAACATGTCAAAATCATATCTGAAGAAGACCACTCTTTCATAAAAGGGGTAAAAGATATTAAATACTCAGCATACAAGCAGAATGGGCCTTGGCCCTCTTTCTTTCAGATGTTTAATATAGAATTTAGTGCTCACCTACCTCCTTAGTCGATCTTCTGTTCATCCTCTGCTATAAAAACACAGAAGGAAATTATTGTAAGGGTTGTTGACGAGATATTTGGGAAACGCAAGTATTTTCCTCTTGAGACAAGTTCTCTGTGTAATATTGTAAGATAGGCTGAGATTTGATGTATTCAGACTGAATGTTCAAGCTGTGGGCAATGATGTACCTGATTGGTGTTGTTTTTAATATGACAAGCATGTTTCTTTGGATCCTGATCTAAAGCAGCTAGTGATTTTTTCCTATCTCTGTGTTTGATTTCATTTCATTCCATTTCTACTGGCTCACATCAGAAGTTTGGCATAAGATCTACCCTTGATAGGTACCTTATGTTGTTGCTCTCCCAGCCTTTTATGTTTTCTGCTTATATGTGTATCTGAATATTGATTTCAATTGGTTTAACCAGTGTAATGGATGTTATTGCCTACTCTCTGATGTATGAATTAATGAAATCTATGTTTAGATGTTATTGTTAGGATTTAGATGGATGAGTTGAGAACACTAGAAGGTCTAGAACCCTGTCTCTGCCTCACTAGGATCTTTCCATCCCAATTAAGCTTCTCTAAGATCCCTTGTTTTGCCTCTTATTTTTTCCAAGCAGGTCTGGAGTTAAATGACCTCTGACCCGATCTATAGATAGAATTGGATGGTTCTCCTCCTTTCATTTTCAGTCCTTAATGTCCCATTCCAAATATCATCTTTAGATCCAAATGCTCTAGATGACTAGCCCAATTGAAAGCTTGCACATTGAACACAAGTAAATCCTTTCTTGACTCCATTGCCCAATGGCCTTGATGTTCCCTGAGTTATTTTTCTTAGCCTAATTCCCTCTGTGCTCATCCTTGTCTTATATTGGACCTTCTTTCCTTATTCCCAACAACCAAAAATAAACAATTAAACAAACAACCCTGATCCTATAACTAGCCTAAAATCACAACTTAGAGCTTCAAAGACATACACTTTGACTCATCTAGAGAGATCCCTCTCTGGACCTAGGAGGGCTAGATCCTAAGGTCTGAAAGTGTTTCTATGTTGTCTCATATTTTGGTCTTGTCAACCTGGCTAAAACATGGGAACCCCAACATAATGGTGACTCCACTAGGGAACATTAAGTGCATTACAATTTGAACATCCCTAGGCATTCAAAACCCGCAATCTATGGTTAGGTTGGAAGTTAATCACACCTCTTCTCGGATAGCCTCAGTGTCATTTGTTGTGTTCTATTGCACTCTTAGACAGAGCCTGGATAGGGCCAGGTAGCCTCTGGATCTCATCCTCTTTGGTAAGTGACATATCTGGTAAATTCCCTCCAAGTCAATCTCTGGTTAGAGTTTGTTGTGTTTTGAGGTTATCCGTGAAAGGTGATAGTGCCTGAGCACTGTGGTGGATAGTGTGACCCCTTAGACATACCCTAACCTTCCACCTGGCGACTCCATAGTTCCTAAAAAACAAAGAATCCATTGGTGATCAGTAGGCCTGCTAGTTATCTTGGTTTCACATAAGACTCCACTAGGAGACCTGCCCTCGTAACAAAATCAACCACAACATAAGTAACAAGTAGGGTTAAGCTTCTTAGGTAGAAATATAACATTCTGGCTTTTAGGACCATTCACACAAGAGCTTTCCCAAACCCTAACCCACCTGAAATAGTTGATAACCTTGAGAGCATTCTCAAAGGATCTCGTATGCCTAAAAGATCAATTATTTCCAGCCACATCTATAGAGCTAATTCCGCACCAGAAGAACTAGTAGCTCTACCACATTTTCACCCTGACCTAGACCTACCCAATAGACTACCAATAACTAGGTCATTCAATCATCTAGACCAGCCAGACCCTGAGCTTCACAGTTCACCATCTCATAGTGGTTAACACACTAGGGACAGAGGAACTCCTCCATATACACCGCCTGATATTCATTTCATTCAAAATTTGGGGCTCTCCCACCCTAGGTCTGCTCAGTAGACTTCTGCTGGTCCTAATATCCCTGTTATCCACATACCAGCTGCTCAAGCTAACCTGGTACCCCATCAGAACATTATCATGGCAGCTTGGTATGCATATTTAGTTTTACCTCAGCCCTTGTTACCCTTAAACAATGATTATCAGTCAAAAATCCCACACTTCACTGATAAAGAATCAATCACAGCTCAATAACATGTAGATAATATGGAGGATTCTTTTGACTATATGGAAATTGATGATGAAACAATCAAAATGAGAATCTTTGCCTAAAGCTTAGGGGTGATGTAAAGAAATGGCTTAAAAGCTTACCTCCTGGCAGTATCCGAGATCTCCCTGCATTATATCAGACCTTCATAAAAAAATGGGAAACTAGGGCAAACCCTCGCCAACTCCTAGCAGAATACATGAGCCTTAAAATGAATGTAGGAGAGAGTGTCCATGATTACACAACAAGATTTAACAACATTTACAATGCTCTCCCTCCACACATGAAACCTCCACAAGGCATGGCCTTAGCAAAGTACCCCGAAGGATTTGATGCTAACATGGCCTATGAGCTTAGAGATAAAGAGTACAACACATTGGAGGACATGCAGAAAGGAGCAGTGAACATAGAGGCAAACCTGATTGAAAAAAGAGCAAGACTGAGATCTGAGAAGAGGGTAACTTATAGGGATGACACTGTAGCTTCCACTTCAGAACCAAGTTATGATAGATTATCTAAAAATGTGGATAAGCTACAGCAAATGATGGAGAAAAGGGTTGTCATAGTCAGTAACCATAATAGAAACCAAAACCAGAACCAAAATTTTAGAAGGAACAACAACACGCCCAACAGACAGAAAGAATCAGATCAGCAAGTTATTCCCCCTTTCCAAAACTTTTTAGAAGAAGATGAGGGAATCATAGAGGAGTCTGAAGGGAATGGAATAAACATGTTCGAAACAGAAGACTCAGTCCTTAACTGTGATTCAGGGGAAGACCAGCCCTCACCTTCATACTGGGATGAGGAATGGTTAGAAACTGAAGATTACAAACTAGGATTTGAAAATGCCATGTTGCAGGTCAGAGAACAATATGAACTTAGGAGCAAAAAGAACCAAGAAAATTCCAAAACTGGGACTCCTGAGGTTACCATCAAGAAGAGACCTGATAAAACTTCTAAAGCATCTGCTGTAATTAGCAAATCATCAGCTGAAAGTTCTGGGAAGAACAAAGAAAAGGACAACCAGAAGAACTAAAAACAAGGAGAGCCCGCTAGCAGTACTAGAACTTCAGTTATTACTCCTGATACAATTATTCCTGACCCTGTAAATAGTGAGAAATCACAAACTGATTCAACTAGTAAGGCAGTAGTAAATAAAACAGAGTTAAGCACTCCAAAGAGCTAGTCCAATTTCAATTTGGAAAGTGAGATTGCAAATATTAAAATCGTTGTACCATTATCTGAGTTGGCCACTCAGGATGTATATAAAGGCCAAATTTTGAAAGCATTAAATCTAGGAGAAAACAACGATACTGTAAATCTGAAGGATGATCAACCTGCCCTCCTGTTCGGTCCAAATATCGAGGGAAATTTTTAGGAGGGGGTAGTTCCACCTTTCTATATTAGTCTCAACATCCATGATAAAATACTCCACAATGCCATGCATGATTCTGGATCATCACACAATTTAATGCCTAAGGTGGTGATGGAAATATTAGGCCTAGAGATAACCTGACCTTACAAAGATTTGTATTCATTTGACTCTAGCAGAGTAAAATGGCTAGGCCTAATCAAAGACTTGTGTGTGAGCCTCACCCAGATCCCAGCTAAACGTATGGTCATGGATGTTGTGGTGGAAGATGTGCCACCTAAGTATGGAATGCTGCTATCTAGATCATGGGGAGCCAAGCTACAAGGAACGATGCAGATGGACAGCTCATACACCACTATCCCTATATTTGGCCAACTTATAAGACTGTATAGAGTGTCCCAGATGAAATTCCTAGTCAGTAGCCCCGAGAAACCTAAAAATTCACCATTATACTCTGTACACACAGACCTGGATTCTTTCATTCTTTATAACGACCAATATTTAGGAGAGCCAGAATCTGAATGTAGAGATACAAGCGACGACACAGAGCCCATGGACTTTAGCATAATGGCTACCCTAGAAGAATACGATGAAGAAAACCATGGGCAGGGTATTGAAAACGAAACTCTGAGCGAACTAGAAATAGAGTGTAAACAACCATCTAACCAGATCCCTAAAACTCTTACATTTCATGAAGAACGAAGTGATCGACATCCTAGCACAGATCCCATAGTGCAACATAATGGCGAGCCCCTGTGGGAAATGAATTTCTATGGGTCTTGTACTAGGAAAGATGCTAGGGAAGGGGTGTGGATACGTAACACATAGAGTGACCACGCTGAGAGCCATGCTGTAAATCTGCACTTCAAATGTACAAATAATATTGCAGAATACGAAGCTCTTATCCTTGGCCTGAATCTATTGAAAAAATTGGGAGCCCGTAGGATAGTTGTACGAGGAGATTCAGAGTTAGTCATAAAACAGGTAAATGGTGAGTATTCAGCAAAACACCCCAGGCTTAGGGCATGCAGGAATGATGCCATGGATATACTGAAAACATTTATGGAATATGAATTGGTGTTTGTCCCTAGGGGTCAAAATGTCATCGCAAATGGATTAGCCTGCCTGGCTAGTTCATATCCTAAGACTCCAGTCGACCAACAAATCATCATTCAGACCAAATTTAGACCTGCGGTGCCAGACAATGAAAAATATTGGCAGGTCTTTGAAGGGGATAAACAGATCGAGGATTTCCTGACAGGCAGAAACGAGTTTGAATTTTCTGATTCAGACTCTAAATCTGAAGACAACTGCCTGAGTGAAGAATCCTCTAGTGAGGAAACCCCACCTTGTAGCATAGAAATAAACAATTTTTCCCTAGAAACTAGAAGTGCAACCACAGAACATGAAAACACAGATAGTGAGGAAATGGAGGTGTTGCAGGCCAAAGATAAGAATATACCCAGAGGCCTGGCACCCATAGAGGACCTGTTTGACTTTGATGACGTAGAAAAAAATCCCACTATAGAACATGCAGACTCAGATGTAGAAGAATGCAACATAGGCACTGAAGATAAGCCTAAAATGATTAAGCTGGCTAAGTCTTTACCTGCAAACATGAAGCAGAAATACATTGACCTATTTAAGGAATTTATTGATGTGTTTGCATGGAGCTATGAAGACTTAAAGGCCTATGACACCAATATCATACAACACAAGATACCCTTGAAGGAAAATCAGAAACCTTTCAGACAAAAACTCCGCAGAATCAATCCAAAACAACTGCCTGCAGTCAAGAAAGAGATTAAAAAAATGTATGATTCAGGCATAATAGTCCCTGTAAGGTTTTCTGATTGGGTGTCAAACTTAGTGGTTGTGAGAAAGAAAACGGGGGAGATCAGATTATGCATAGACTTCAGAAACCTCAACAGAGCCTCCCTAAAAGACAACTACCCTTTGCCTAGAATGGAACATATCCTACATAAGGTAGTGGGCTCTAAGAGAATCTCCCTGCTTGATGGTTTTTTAGGATACAATCAAGTTCTTGTACTCCCAGAAGATCAACTCAAAACATCTTTTACCACCCCATGGGGCACCTTCATGTACACGAAAATGCTTTTTGGATTGATGAATGCTGGGGCTACCTTCCAGAGAGCGATGGATATAGCTTTCTTAGATGAGACAGGGCACTTCATAGTTATCTACTTGGATGACTTGACTGTCTTTTCTAAAATTGAAGAAGAACACCTGAAACATCTGAGGAAGGTCTTCGAAAGATGTAGAAGGTATGGTCTGTCCCTAAACCCTCAGAAAACTGTTTTTGGGTTGCAAGAACGTAAACTTCTTGGCCACATTATATTTGAGAAAAGGATTAGGATAGACCCGCATCGAATTGAGGGAATACTCCAAATCTCACACTCGAGAAACATCAAGGAGTTACAGTCCTTCATTGGGAAGATAAATTTCCTTAGGAGATTCATTCCCAACCTAGCTGAGCACCTTAGGAAAATGACTAACATGCTAAAGAAAGGTGTCAGAATTAAGTGGACTGTCGAAGCCAAGAAATATTTTGAGTCAGTAAAACTTGCACTCACTCAAGCCTCTGTCCTTATCAGCCCGGACTTCTCAAAGGATTTCCTGATCTTTTCATTTTCCTCTGAACACACAATAGCTGTAGTATTGCTGCAAAAGAACACAGAGGGAATGGAACAGCCAATTTCCTTCTTCAGCAAAGCACTAAGAGATGCACCCTTGAAGTACAACATTATGGAAAAGCAGACCTATGCCCTGGTAAGGGCCTTAGAAGACTTTAGGGTGTATATTATGCATTCTCACATCATTGCTTATGTGCCAAATATGGTGGTCAAAGACATCTTGTCCCAAGACCCTGATGGGAAAAGGGGCAAATGGATTGCTGTAATATTAGAATATGACCTCGAGATAAAGCCCACCAAACTGATCAGAGGTCAAGGCCTGGCCCAATTAATGGTTGAATCCAATCTACAGGCCCTTGACATTAACATGGAAAATTCCTTAGATAAGCAGGAACGATCGCCCCTCCCAACTGTTGAGGAGAATTTTCAGAACTCTCCTTGGGTATTCTGATATCCTTTATGTGCTCACCAATCTCAATGCCCCTCCAGAACTCTCCAAAATTAAGGCCAGGTTCATAAAGCTGAAAGCTAGAAAATACTGCATTTTGGATGAAAACCTATATTGGAAAAATCAAAATGGCCTATTTTTGAAATGTTTGTTTGAAACTGAAGATGAAGGAATCAAACAAGAATTTCATGCCGGGGAGTGTGGAGGCCACCTGAGTTGGAAAGTCACTGCAAATAAAATAATCAGGGCTGGCTACTATTGGCCTACACTCTTCAATGATGTCCATTAAATGATTCTTGCCTGCCACAAATTCCAGATCTTTGAGGGCAGAAGAAAGATCCTCCCCCTCCCTTTACAACCTGTCACCGTAGAAGGTCCATTCATGTAACGGGGCCTAGATTTTATTGGGGAAATTCACCCCTCTTCTTCTGGGCAACACAAATGGATCCTAACTACTACAGATTACTTCACTAAATGGATAGAAGCCATACCCACTAGGAATGCCACTGAATATTTCATCATTAGGTTCCTAGAAGACTCCATCCTATCTCGGTTTGGCTGTCCAAGGAAAATAATCACTGACAATGCTACTGCTTTCGGATCTAAGAGAATGGTTTATTTCTGTCACAGGTATGGAATAGCACTTGGTCATTCAACTACCTATTACCCCCAGGGTAATGGCTTAGCTGAATCATCAAATAAAAGCCTGGTTACAATCATCAAGAAGCTGCTGGAAGAGAACAAAATGTCATGGCATAAAAAGTTGGTACATTCCTTGTGGGCTGATAGGCTCACCACGAAGAAATCTATGGCATGTCACAATTCCAGCTGGTTTATGGAACAGAAGCAGTTTTTCCTACTAGCCTTGGAGTTCCGATAATCAAACTGGTCCAAGAGATTCAGACAGAAGAAGACAGTATGGTGAGAAGAATAAATGAAACAATCCATCTTCAGCGAACACGGGAGGATGTATATAGCAGAGCTATCAGAGTTCAGGAAAACATAAAGAAGTTGTTTGACAAAAGAGCCAAAGATGCAGATTTCAAAATTGGGGACAAGGTTCTGAGATGGGACTCAAGGAGAGAGGACAAAGGCAAACATGGAAATTTTAATAGTTTGTGGCAAGGTCCATATATTATCCAAGCCTCTGTCGGTCCTAATGCATTTTTCTTACAAGAAATTGATGGTACAAAGCTATTTGGGGGTCCTGTCAATGGCAGGATGCTCAAGCACTACTTCTACTGATTTTCATTTCTAGTTTCATTTCCATTGTACATACCGTTGCAGTTTTTTATTTTTAAAGGATAAAGAGAAAATGTTCCAAAAAAAAAAAAGAGAGAAAGGAAAAGAGAGATAGCTGGTCCTCACATGCTCAAAGTCTGGGCCAACAAAGAAATAAAATCAGCTCTAATGTGCCCAAAACTAGAGATGAGTCAAAGAAAAAGAAGTGACTCTAATATGCTCAAAACCTGAGTCACAGAGAAAGAAGGATGCTTCAAAACTGCAGTTTTCATGACTTCACAGTTTTTTTTTCAGTTTTCTACAAGTCTTCACTCCAGAAAGTCAGACAGTCTAATCCTGGCTTGGCTGTTTTTCAATTTCCTGTCTTCGAATGTAGGAGAAGAAATTTGTTGGATAGTTTAATCCCAACAGATGTTAGATTAGGTAGAGGAGCATATGAGGCCAACAGTCTAATCTGGTCTCATGGAGTAATAAGGGTAGATGTAGAATAGGTTTATTTTCTGTTGTAAAATAAAATGATGAAAAGGGTCTCTAGATCAAATGCACCCTAAAGAAGAAAATTCTAGGACTGTAGTTTCGGTAGGTAGTTTGATTGAGAAAAATGTTTCTGCTGATGTAACATATTCATATTGTGGTGGCTAATCAAAGAAAGGGATGTGCCAAGCCGCAGGCAACTGGCCTACTCCAAAGATCATTTCTAGTTTCTTGCCTCCTTCAAGAAGAATCCATCCCCATGTGGAGCCACTATTAGCCCCCCTATGAAATTCTTGACAAGCAAGCTGGGGGCTATGTCATTCTGGAGACCTTCAAGGAATGCATCTCCCCTGAAGACACATCATCCTTGAGGTCTCTCTGTGCTTCGCCTTATACAAGTCCCCTCTGCTGGTTCCTTTCCCTAAGGTTTGCGTTTACCCCTTGTACCCCTGCAAAATGTCCCTTTCTCCCCTTTTTCCTCCTTCTGTCAAAGTGTTTTTGTTCCCCTCTATTCCCCCCTATCAACCCTCTAAACCCCTCCAAAATCCCCTGTGATTCTTACCCTTACCCTTGTTTCACCAAAATCCCCCTTAGTCCTTCTATCGTTACCCTCTCATAGCCTTAAAATCCATTAAAATGGCATAAAACCCACTTTCCTACCTTATTATAAGGTCCAACCCCCTTTCTTCCCCCTTCTCTTATCATAGATTGCATTATAAGCCATTTTAAAATGAACTATGCAATTTATAACCTTTTCCCCGCCATACTTTGTTATAAAACTTTATTATAAAGTTTTATATATTCTATTAAACCATTGGTCCCCCGCATTTAATCTTCGCCGTCCATTTAAATCCACGGAATCAACGGTCCACAGTTAATCCATATTGGGTGTGTTTTAAACCATTGATCTGTACAGATCTAACGGTGCGGAATCCGCCCACTACGGTGGTCCCCTCCCCACTTTCACTGTTCATAAACCGTGTTGTTTTCATCGCACTGCCTTTGGGTGGCTGGCGGTTTTTCTCCAATGCCCAGTGATTCCACTCATCGTGCGCCGCGTGTCCCCTGTACAACGGAAAAACTGCCATCCCATCGCGCATTATCCTTCGGACCAAGCCGCGGAGCGATATGTGTAATACCCATCCAATCTGTCAGCCCCCATCCGACGGCTATCATCCCTCGAAGCTGCACACTGCTTAACTCATGGCCCTCGTACCTTTGGCCCACTGTTTGTTGCGCTCCGCCATTGATTTCCACCACGACTGACGATCCAGATTTGTTCCTCCGCCGTTGACTGTTCCATTATCCCCATGCTGCCATGTCATTTCCACATATTCCCTCCATACGTTCATCCATTCTATTACATATATTCATTCTAAATTCGATGTTTTTAAGGTTTTTCAGATATAATCGCTCTGCGTTCCGCCGACCTCTCACCATCTCTGTTCTATGTCATTCCACAGCATTTTTCCGCCATGTTTCCACAGTTCCTCAGTCATCCATGCAAGCATCCACATCATCCAATCCCATGCACTGTTTTCTTAATCATTTTTCGTTTTTGTAGGGTTACCAACGATGAATGGCCGTCGTCATGTGAAATCCCTGTCACAATGGCAAAGGAATAAAAAATGATCATTTACAAGGGCAGAATTTATGAAAATGATCCGGGAAGGTGAAGACAGGACGTTCATTAAAGCAAGCAAGGTTTAAACTCTATAGAAAACCTTCCAGCACCATTAAAAGCCCGAGCTAACCTTTCAGAGGCAGAGATGAAACGGCTGAGCGTTCCAGTACAAAGAGAAGGAGATTAAGGCATGTTAATGAAGATATTGAGCCTTAAATCTGCAGTTTAAAGAGGCAAAGCACCAGTTTGAAGACCCCGAGGTTCGATCAGAAGGTCCTGTGCACAAGAAAAGGTAACATTAGGGTTTGCTCATCAATAGAATGTTTTTCTTCGTTAAGTACATGGTTCCCATACAGCTTTTATTATGCGTCATGTCCCTGAAGGAATTCCTATCCTAACAGCAGCTCAAAACAACCAGAGCATTGATATGGCATACTTCCGAGTAGTTTATTTTATTTTTGTTTAAATCACCAGGAGTACCACAGTCGAAACATGTCAAAATCATATCTGAAGAAGACCACTCTTTCATAAAAGGGGCGACAGAGATTAAATACTCAGCATACAAGCAGAATGGGCCTCGGCCCTCTTTCTTTCAGATGTTTAATACAACATTTAGTGTTCACCTACCTCCTCATTCGATCTTCTATTCATCCTCTGCTATAAAAACACAGAAGGAAATTATTGTAAGGGTTGTTGACGAGATATCACAGAAACGTAATTATTTTCCTCTTGAGACAAGTTCTCTGTGTAATATTGTAAGATAGGCTGAGATTTGATGTATTCAGACTGAATGTTCAATTTGTGGGCAATGATGTACCTGATTGGTGTTTTTTTTAATATGAAAAGCATTTTTCTTTGGATCCTGATCTAAAGCAGCTGGTGATGTTTTCCTATCTCTGTGTTTGATTTCATTTCATTCCATTTCTACTAGCTCGCATCAGAATTTTGGCATAAGATTTACCCTTGATAGGTACCTTATGTTGTTGCTCTCCTAGCCTTTTATGTTTTCTGCTTATATGTGTATCTGAATATTGATTTCAATTGGTTTAACCAGTGTAGTGGATGTTATTTCTTTCTCTCTGATGTATGAATTAATGAAATCTATGTTTAGATGTTCTTGTTAGGATTTAGTTGGATGAGTTGAGAACACTTGGAGGTCTAGAACCTTGTCTCTGCCTCACTAGGATCTTTCCATCCCAATTGAGCCTTCTAAGATCCCTTGTTTTTCCTCTGATTTTTTCCAAGCAGGTCTGGATTTAAATGACCTCTGACGTGATCTATAGACAAAATTGGATGGTTCTCCTCCTTTAATTTTCAGTCCTTAATGTCCCATTCCAAATATCATCTTTAGATCCAAATGCTCTAGATGACTAGCCCAACTGAAAGCTTGCGCATTGTACACAAGTAAATCCTTTCTTGAATCCATTGCCCAATGGCCTTGATGTTCCCTGAGTTATCTGTCTTAGCCTAATTCCCTCTGTGCTCATCCTTGTCTTATATTTGACCTTCTTTCCTGATTACCAACAACCAAAAATAAACAATTAAACAAACAAACCTGAGCCTATAAATAGCCTAAAATCACAACTTAGAGATCCCTCTCTGGACCTAGGAGGGCTAGATCCTAAGGTCTAAAAGTGGTTCTATGTTGTCTCATCTTTTGGTCTTGTCAACCTGGCCAAAACATGGGAACCCCAACAGGTTTCTCTACACTGTGAGGACAAGCACTCCATTGATCTAACCCCCAACGCACCGTCGCCTGATGTTTCCATACCTCCTGCAAATACACATACAGAATCCACACATGTACTGTCTGAGGCTGATAACTAAACCAAAGTTACTAAACACATCCAACATGTCCGTTCGGAGGTCCATGACATCTTCGAAAAACATAATACCCAGATCAACAGAATTTGCCTCATCTCATGGAGGATCTCAAATTAATGGGGACCATTGATTCCTAAGGAGGGAGGAATGATCAAGGTGGATATCGATGGCCACCCACCAATTCCATTTGGACCCACACCATCAATTCTTGCAGCTTTTCACGCTCAGCACAACTTACTATTTTTAGCAGGTATTCTAGTCCCACACTCCCGAAGCCTTTTTGGGGCCTTAATGGTCCAGGTGGATATTGGTGGCCACCCACCTATTCCATTTGAACCCCCACCATCAATTATTTCAGTTTTTAAGTTGCAGCACAAATTACTATTTTTAGTATTTTTTCGGGTCCAGAACTTCCAGAGCTGTTTTTAGGCCCTAAATGACATATTTTTGGTAAAACCGGGAGAAACATGGGGCCATGGACCGAAGTTGGGCACATTGAAAGTTATAATCCTAGGATATATATTTATAACGAGGTATGATACACATCAAACAGAGAACGTATGCCGAATTTACGTCCCTGGGAAGTTGAAACACCAATTTACCCAAACGGGGCCCATTGTTTTGGCGCTTCTTCTCCTAGGGTTAGGTTTTTCAACGTTTAAAGTTCTCCATTGTTTCTCAATAATAAATAGGCCCTCGAGCCTCATTGTAACATAGTTTATAGGTATGTATCTTCCACATCTCTTCTCAGAGATATTCTAGTAGCACCCTAGGTATTTTTGTTTCCATTATGTCTATAAGCATATTTCAATCATTCTTTTAATAATAAAAGGAAGAATTATTTCCACTGCATCTTTGTGTTTATGGTTATATCTATATTCTGCTACATTCCTACATAAAATATGGATCCTAACCATTCATGTAGTTCATTAGCAAGTGTCACGAAGAAAATCTCGTGTTGTTTTGTGAAAATATATCTCTACAACCAAGCTTCAGTCGACAATCGTAGGTTTCTTCTTTTCTTGAGCTGCAAATTCCCAGGATTTCAGTTCTAACTAGTGTTGTATTTCCTTCTTGGTTGGATGCCACATCCACATATCCCTCAATCATATCTCGGTCTTGGAAATGGAACCATTTTTGGCTCAAAGGGGTCTCGACCCAAGTTTGGAGTTGCTATGTAACCAACAAAACCCTCTATTATTGGCACTTTTGGAAACAACCTGCATCGTAGATTGTAGTCTCACCTAAGGAAATATTAGGGGATGTCAGGACAAGGTTTCTGCATCTAGAGGGACAATAGGATGTGGATCCATTGCTAAGACTCTCTCTTATGCTTTTATAGCATGCGCGGAGGTGATTATCTACTTTCACAATATATTCCCTATTCATCACTTAATACTGTTGTTGGCTCAAGAAGGTGACTGTTAAAGGTAACCTTAATGCTTCACATTAATTATCAACCTAGCACAATTCTATTTGTTTCATGAGTACAAAGTATATGCAAGTGAATTCAGAGGTAAACTACTCTAGATCGTTGTAAGAAATACTATATAATTCTTGAAGTTCAATCAATCAATTCAAAAGTAAACTATGAAATACTTCACACCAATCAAAGGATGAAACTCTAGTCTGATCTAATGCAGAAAGTAAACACTCGATGTTGAAATTAAAGATCTTTTGCAATTGAACATCAAGCTTAATGAATTGAACAACAGTAGAAAAGGAATACTTAATAAATTGAACAGAAATCATTTATTAATATTTTGCAATGGAATTCTCTGTAATTCAACTAATAACAACCTTCAACAATAAAAAAAAAAACCATACATTCACACTTGCAATGGAAAAGCTCAAGAAATAATCAATGTGCAAAATTGAACAACAACTACTTAACCACACTGAAATCAATCTAATGAATGTAAAAATGTCACTCAATAGTAAAGGAATATTAATGAAGAATTCAACCTATTTGAAAAGGAAACTGTAACACACCACACTTGTGATTACTGAACTGAATGATAATTATACAAGGTGTAAAGAATATCTAAATTGTGACAATCATTAAATAAACATATAACACAAAATACCAGGATAAATGCCAAGGATTGGGCCCGTATCCTCCAAAAGTCTTTTGGCAAGGAATACTCAGAATCCGCTTATAATAAAAATGCTAACTCTTTCATTAATCAATAGAATAGGTACATCATGACGAGTTCACAGACTCAATATGAGTAAAATGTGTTGGAACCCTGTAATCAACAAGATTGGCAAAACTACGACTACAGGGAGAACATTATTTCAACCACTTTTGGATTCTAGGATCTAGCCCTCCTGAGTCCAGAGAGGGATCTCTCCAATAAGTGCAAAGATGGATTTATCTTTGAGGTTTTGGGTAATGATATTAGGCTAGATATGAAGGCTGAGGGTCTTGTTTTTTTTTTGGATGGTTGAGCATGATTATTATTTGAGGTGGAAAGTTTTAAATGCAAAGAGTTTCAAAGGTGAGAAGTTACAAGAAAATAGAACAAGATTTGGCCATAAAGATAGATAATTGCAGGTTTTAGTCCATTAGGCTATGGAGTCATAATAGGGTTTAATTGAAACAGAAAGAGGCGAGAGTGGTCCACGGGGCAAGTCAACTATGTCTAAGGATCTCTTCAAAGTTTTATTTATGGAATTAAATGAGACAATAAGAAGGGGAAATAAACAAATGGAGAAAAAAGAGCAACTTAAGATCAGGCAAACACTTCTAAACTAGCCTGCTTCTGACATACACTCAAGAAAGACATAAAATTAATCTAAGATCATGTAAGTACTTCTAAACTAGTCTGCTTTTGAT
The DNA here is from genome assembly GCA_034641835.2 of Pinus albicaulis. Classification (NCBI taxonomy): domain Eukaryota; kingdom Viridiplantae; phylum Streptophyta; class Pinopsida; order Pinales; family Pinaceae; genus Pinus; species Pinus albicaulis. Next base: position 52,614 of record JAXQQM020073631.1, read on the forward strand.
GCACTTTCAATAGAAAAACATTTTAAAACAAAGGGAAACTTGAAGGCAACTTTTGGAGAAGAAACTAGCGGGCTGGGCTCACCACAAATCCTCTCATGGCTCTACTTTACTTGGTAACTTTCAAGACAAACACAAAGATAACATAGAATGGCCTAAGATTTGGTAAGTGTTTCAACACTAGCCAGCTTTCAACACATTCCAAGGGAAACATTCAGACAGTCTTTGGGGATAAAACTAGGACCAGGGCACACCATATCTTCATCAGTTCATCTCTACTTAACGTATACTAAAAATAACATTTAAGAATAACAATTAGCTAAGGCAATAGGACGAGGGAAAGCCAACATTCCTATGCTTAGAACTGAATTAAATCATTCCTAAATAACAAAAATTGGAAGAAAACATATAGATAAAGATTTTTAGTCAGAGAAGGGTATTGATATATAGTAGGTCCTAACTCTATGCATGTTGTTCTTTATAAGAGAATATGAACACAGTGAAAACAGAAATAAAAGAACAATTCACAATAAGAAACAACATCACCATCGACATAGACCAGGATCCCATAAATCAACTTGTATTGATGCTCTAAACCAGTTACAGCTTTAAGTCCAATGCTCTAGCTTAACAATCATCTACACTTTCCTTGGCCTAACTTATCTGAACACAAAAAAAGCTCCAAGAGCTAATGAACACTATTTACAAGTAGTAGTTTCAAGCTCAAGTATATTTCAAAATTCAGCAACCAACCCTTTTCTCATCTTCTCCAGTAGTATTTATAGAAGAAGGAGGAGGTGGGATCTGATAAAAGATCTCCCGGGTTCAATTAATACAGAATTAATGGCTTCTCGGCCTTTGAGGGGCTCGATGAAGGAGTTTTACAAACGTTCATGACTGTATTAATGTTTTTCATTTAAGATTAAGCTTAATGGGAGCTCTTATTGACTTTTGAGGCTCTCTGTTATGTTAAAGTAACTCTGTTGATATTTTGTCATTAAATTTATTTGCAGAATTAACTCTCTGGCCGCGCTGAGGAAAATATCTGATCTTGATCAATAACTTCGGCCTCTATTTGAATGCCTTGAGGCACAAGTGGCTTTTTCGTAGCTGGGAGGAATCAATTTGCCTCAGATGTGGCGGTGGAGGCCTTTCTTTCTGATAAACACTTATGATTTTCTTTAAATTGTGTTTTAATTGGGAGGATTAGGATTTTGATAATAAATCTTAGCCGTAATCCCCACAGATATATCTTCAGTCTTCCATTCTGGTGCGTTCTGTCTTCGACACTCATACTCTTTGATTTTGATTTTATTCACTGTCTCTTTTCTGATGTGCAGTGCTACGCAGGGCTAGTGAGGCATCAATGCCTTTGAAGCTGATCCTGGGACCTGTGGGTTATGGGCCCATATACACAATCGACGGGTTTTAATTAAATTCACACGCCATGCCTTAGTTTATCCCCCAGGATCCTTTGAGTGCGATCACCGTTCGATGAGCCAGCTTTAGATCGGACAGCATACGTCAATATCGCGCTGAGCCCACAATCAACATTTAACGCACGATGAGGGAGCGATGAGGCGGTATTGTCTCGTCGACGTGGCGGCTTTTCACAGGATCGCTTGCCATTGAGTGGTTTCCTTTCTGTACCAAAAGCGGTGCGATCAAAACTTCTTTCGACTTTTGAACAATAAAGCCTTCGGCTTTCTCTTTAATATGATGGAAAAACCATTTAATCACCCTTTATCAAATAACATACCCTAAACTTCAAAACTCCTAATAAAACCAAGCTGCATAAACCATTTCGGGTGACAAAAGGTGCCCGCTGACGTCATGGTGTTTGTGACCCGAAATTTTTATCAAATCCACTCTATAAATCATATCGGGTCCGTTTTGGGGCCTGCTGACGTCAACCCAAGTTTGACCCAAACTTTTTACCAATTCTGCCCTATAACAATTTCGGGTCTAGATTTCTCGACTATGCGAGCAACCAAACAAGACCCGCTCCAATCAGTTGCTGCTGCGTGGGTGCTAACTAGGTGTTGGGGACCACTGGTTCTATGGTACTATTGACTGCTATCGTGGCCGTGGGGACCAGGGTGATTGATTGTGGGCTGTCGATCTGCAGATCAGATTGACGGTGGAGATGTTTTGAGAAATGCACCAGTGGAAAAATCTTCAAAGCATATAAAAAACCCAAAAATTAATATAAACAAAGGTTTGATGCACCGGGATGGTTTTATATATACGAAGTGGATGGGCACCTGACTGTGGGGCCTTGGTATATATGGAATGATAATAGGCCCGAGGCTTATATAAGAGGGCCAATCAGCATCAGAGTTTGGTTTAAACACAAACAAATGTGTTTCGTGAGTTGCTCTGATGCGATAAGCATTCAGGACCCTAGCACTTCGTTCTAGCGCTGGGGCACATGGAGGGGAAGTGTTTTAAGACTAAGCCCAAAGGGGCTTAAGCCTTTATACAAAAATATGTATTTTTTATGATTTTTTTCTGGTTTTCCAAGAGTTTTAGGGGTTTTGGTATAGTTTAAAAATGAATTTTAAACTATGTAAAAAAATGAATTTCATGAATGGAAGAAGGGGAATCATGAAAATAGAGGATTTTATCGAGGAAAAGGGGAGCAAAATGGGGGTTAGTTTTTCAAGTGAGGAAAGGGAAAAAAGGTGATTTTGCATCAGTTTCTTCTCACGGAATCATCAAACTTCCAGAGTGTGAAATGGGCACAGTAGGGAATATTTTGGATAGAGGCATGAGGCCTTCAAGAGTCTTCAAGAGATAACACTTTTTTGCAATAAAATTTGTTCCTTGAAGGCTCCAAAAAATGATTTAGCCACCTTTTGGTATAACAAATTTCATAGGTGGATAACAGTGGCTCCACTTGGGGATGGTGCCTTCTTGAAGGCATCAAGAACTTCAGACTTGCATTCTCTAGGAGGCTGACCTGTGCCTCATCCATTGGGCTACCTTTCTTTCCTTTAATTATCTTCTTTTTCTCTGAAAACATATTAGCAGCCATAAAAACAATGGATCTTTCATCAACAAGCTTTCTACCTACCCAATCCTATAGATCTAACATTTTTTTCTTCTTTAGAGTGCACTTGGATTGGCAAACTCTTTTACAACGTTTTATTCTTTTGAAAGCAGGAAATCTAATATATTTCTACTCCTTATTTCTCCATGGACTCAGATTAAATAGTTGATTCCATATGTTTCTCTACCTAATCTACCATCTGTTGGGATTAAACTGTCCAACAGATTTTATTCACTAAATCCTACAACAGAAATTTAAAAGCACACAAGTCAGGATTGAACAGTCTAACTTTTTGCTGATCTATGGCATAAAAAACAAGTTGCACATAGATTTTATTTTGCAGAAAATTAAAACAAAATGGAAGGCTTAAAATCTGAAATTTCAAAGAATTTCATTCATCTGCTTTACAGTTCTGTTTTGACTCTTGCATGAGCTGTTTTTCTTTTATCAACTGGTCCAGATTTTGAGATGATTTAGAACCAGATTACCTCTATTTTTGACTCATGAAATAAACAGATTTGAGTCATCTCTCTTTTGAAAACTAAGGTTCAGATTTTGAGCATGTTTGAACCCTTAATTTATATCCTAATCTATCTACTGATAAGCCAAGATTAAACAGTTTAGCAAATCGATTTCACTATCCTATCAGCAGAAAATTTAAAGCTAATTATTCAAGATTAGGCTATTTGACTAATTAGAAGTGTGTTTTCAGGAGTGGCATTTGAGCTTGCACACTTTCATATTTGTTTCTCTTTTTGGTATGGGGTTGTACCTTTATTGTTTTTACAATCTGCCCTCTTTTCTTTCTTTCGTTGTTTTTGTATTTCTGATTTTTCTAACTTTGAATGCAATGGTGGATGAGATATTTATAATGGAAAAAATATAAAAGGGCTTTCAGAACATGACATGGATCAAGAGAAGTAATGCTTAAGCATTCGGCCATTGACAGGACCCCCAAACAATTTTTCTCGATTCAACTCTTGTAATAAAACCCTCAGCTGCATTGTTACCAGCAGCTGAATGAATGAGATAAGGGCCAAGCCATAAGTTGTCAAATTTTCCATGCTTGCCCTTGTCTTCCCTCCTTGAGTCCCACTTCAAAACCTTGTCCCCAATATTTAAATTTATAGCCTTTATTCTTCTATCAAAATGTTTTTTAATGCTATCCTGCTTCTGCAGTGCTTTGTTATAAACCTCCTCTCTAGTTTGTGAAGATGAATGGTCTAATTTATTCTTCTGATCATGTCATTATCTTCAGTTTGCAACTCTTGAATCAACTTCATCACTAGTACACCAAGGCTGGTTGGAAAAATTGCATCAGTACCATACACAAGTTGGAAAGGTGGCATACCAATAGATTTCTTCAAAGTCAATCTATCAGCCCAAAGTGCATGAACTAGCTTTGTGTGCCAAGACTTTTGTTGTCCTCCAACAGTTTCTTGATTATGTTCACTAAAATCTTGTTTGAGGACTTTGAAAGTCCATTACCTTGGGGTTAATAGGCCGTGGAATGCCCCAATGTTATCTGATATCTATGACAGAATTCAACCATCTTCTTTGATCCAAATGTTGCTGCATTATCAGTGATGATCTTGGTAGGACATCCAAATCTGGAGAGAATGTTAGTCTCCATGAATTTTATAATAACATAATCATTGGCCTGCCTACAAGGTATGGCTTCTATCCACTTAGTGAAATAGTCTGTGGCAGTGAGAATCCATCTATGCTGAGCAGAAGATGGTGGATGGATTTGTCCTATGAATTCAAGTCCCCACTGTTGAAAAGGAGCTTCAACAATGATTGGATGCAGAGGTAGGGGTAGTAGTTTTCTTTTGCCTTCAAAAAGTTGACATTTAAGGCAGACAATGATCATCTTATGTATATCAGGAAAGAGAGTAGGCCAATAGAAACTAGCCCTCAAAATTTTGTTGGTTGTTGTCTTCCAGTATAAATGACCTGCACACTCTCCTTCATGGAACTCGTGCTTAACCTTCTCTACGTCATACTCAGGCAAATATTTAAGCAATACACCACTTGCATTTTTACAATAAAGACATATATCTATAATGCAATACTTTACAACTTTTAACTTTAAGAACCTTGCCTTTGTTTCTGTCAAATCAGGAGGTGTATTTAATTTAAGCAAAAAATAAATAATATCAGCATACCAAGAGGAATTCATGAAATGGTCTTCAACAATGGGAGTTGAGATTTCCTCTTATTCATCCAGAGCATTAATCATATTAATATCAAGAACGTCAAAATTTGATTCAGCCATTAATATAGCTAGACCTTGGTCTTTGATGAGTTTGGTGGGCTTTATCTCTAAATCATATTCAAGAATAACAACAATCCACTTACCTCTCTTACCATCTGGGTCCTGTGTTAGAATGTATTTAAAAATTGAGTTTGGGACAAAGGCAATGATGTGTGAGTGAAGGATGTATACTCTGAAGTCTTTCAAAGCTTTAACCAAAGAAAAATCTTGCTTCTCCATAATGTTATACTTCAGAGGGGCATCCCTCAACACCTTGCTAAAGAATGCAATAGGCTGCTCTTGTCCTTGTGGATTTTTCTGTAAAAGGACAACAGCTATGGTATGTTCTAATGCAAACGAAAAAATAGAATTTTTTTTTGAAAAATTAGGACTTATTAGAAATGTTTTTTTGGTTAACGCTTGCTTCACTAGCTCAAAGGACTTCTTTTCTTGTAAGGTCCACTTTAACCCTTGCTCCTTCTTCAACATGTTTTTTATATTCCTAAGGAGCTCAGCCAAGTTGGGGATGAACCTTCTCAAAAAGTTAATATTTCCAATGAAATATTGCAACTCTTTGATGTTTGGAGGATGAGAGATTTGCAATATGGCCTCAATCCTCTTTGGATCTATCTTAATACCCTCTTCTGAGATAATGTGCCCAAGAAGTTTACCTTCACGGAGACCGAAAAGTGTTTTCTTAGGGTTCAAAGATATCCCAAACTTTCTACATTTCTTGAAAACTTTTCTTAAGTGTTTTAAGTGCTCTTCATCTGTTTTTGAAAACACAGTGACATCATCAAGGTATATAATGATGAAGTAGCCCAGTTCTTCCGAGAATGCTATGTCCATGGCTCGCTAAAAATTTTCTCCAGCATTCATTAGACCAAAGGGAATTTTCACATACATGAAAGTGCCCCATGGTGTAGTAAAGGCTATCTTTAACTGATCAGCAGGGTGAACTAAGATCTGATTGTACCCTGAGTAGCCATCAAGCAAATAAATTCTTCTAGACCCTACCACCCTTTGAAAAATATGATCCATCTTAGGTAAAGGGTAGTTTTCTTTTAATGAAGCTTTTTTTAAGTCTCTAAAGTCTATACAAAGTCTGATCTCTCCAGTTTTATTCCTAATTGACACCAGATTAGACACCCACTCAGAATATCTAATAGGGACAATAATACCAGCTTCATACATTTTCTTCATTTCCTTCTCAACCAGAGGTAGCTGAATAGGGTTTATTCTGCACAGTTTCTGTTTGAATGGTTTTTGGTTTTCTTTGAGAGGGATTTTGTGGTGTATTATTTCAGTGTCATAGGATTTCAGATCTTCGTAACTCCATGCAAAAACATCAGAAAATTCTTTAAATAGATATATGTATTTGATTTTAATGTGCATTGTTAAAGTCTTATACAATTTGATCATTTTCGGTTTAAGTTCACTGCCTATATTGCACTCTTCCAATTCAATCTCTATAGGTTCCAGTTTTTTCTTCCTGGCCACATTGTTAAAATCAAACAACTCTTCCAAAGGTCCCAGACCGCTTGGCAAAATTTCACCTTTAGAGTGCAGGGTTTATAACTCTTCTGTTTCTAACTCTGCATTCATCTCTATTTCATTTTCAATTTTGCTAGATAACAGGTTTACATTATCAAGTTTAGGAGACCTTTCTTCTTCATCAAGGAAATTTTCTTCACTAGGGTAGTCGATTTCATAATCTAAATCTGAACTTGGTAGTTCAAATTCGTTTATGAACTGCATGAAGTCTTCTATTTGTTTGTCTCCATCGAACACCTGCCAATATTTTTCGTTATCAGGAACGACTGGTCTAAATTTTATCTGAGTTTTGTAGTATTTGGTTTCATATGACATTAAGCATGTTCTGGTTGCAAAAGCTAAATTGTGGGCCACAATATTTCTTTTTCTTGGGACAAAAATCAGTTTGGACTCCTCGAATGTTTTTAAAAGGTCCATGACATCGTTTTGGTAGGCCCTAAGTCTGGGATGATTTGCGTTATACTCCCCATTGAATTTCCTAATGACTAACTCTGAATCCCCATACACATTGATTCTCTTGGCTCCTAACTTTTTCAACAATCGTAAGCCTAAGGGAAGGGATTCATATTCTGCTATGTTATTGGAACATTGGAAGTTTAATCTACAGGAAAGGCTTTTTGTGTGGTCATTCTCAATGTTGCATATCTAGACACCTGCACCAGCGTTGGTCTTAGTGCAATACCCATCGAAGTGCATACTCCATAGAGGATTAGTCTTGAGTTTATCATTTGGGTTACTATGCTCTTCAATAAGTGTGCTATCGAATTGCTCTTGGAGGTCAGCACACTGTTGAACTTGTCCTAACTCCTCAGATTTTTTATTGGGTTGAGGACTGCTTTCTTGACTCTCAATGTTTAAAAGCAAAGGACATGTGATTTGTAGCTCAAGACTTGTGTTTTGTTTGCTAGAGTTTACAGTTTCAGCAAGTTGTTCTGACACTCCTACGTTATCTTCTTCCTTCTCTCTATTTTTCATTAAATTAGACAAGGTCACTTTTTCACTGAAAGTTTCATCATTAAAAAGGATAAATGAATCCAGGCCTGTGTTTATAGAATAAAGGGGAGAGTTATGTGGTCTGTCTTGGCTAGTCACCATGTATTGCATATGAGACTCCCTGTAAAGTCTTCTTGTCTAATTGAAAATAGGGATGGTCACATAGGTCATGTCCATCTGCATAGTTCCTTATAACTTAGCTCCCCAAGACCTAGATAATAGAATTCCATACTTTGGGGGCACATCAGCCACAACAATATCCATGACTAGGAATTTGGCTGGAATCTGTGCCAAGCTAACGTAGAGGTCTTTCACTTGTTGGGGTTCCCATGTTTTGGCTAGGTTGGCAAGACCAAGAGATGAGACAACATAGAACCACTTTCAGACCTTAGGATCTAGCCCTCCTAGGTCCAGAGAGGGATCTCTCTATATGAGTCAAAGGGTATGTCTTTGAGGCTCTAAGTTATGATTTTAGGCTAGTTATATGCATAGGTTTTTTTTGTTTGTTTATGTTTGGTTGTTGGGAATCAGGAAAGAAGGGTCCAATATGAGACAAGGATGAGCAAAGAGGAAATTAGGCAAAGGTAGATAACTCAGAGAACATCAAGGCCATTGGGCAATGGAGTCAAGAAAGGATTTACTTGTGTTCAATGTGAAAACTTTCAGTTGGGCTAGTCATCTAGAGCATTTGGATCTTAAAGATGATATTTTGAATGGGACATTAAGGACTGAGAATGAAATGAGAAGAACCATCCAATTCGGTCTATAGATCAGGTCAAAGGTCATTTAACTCCAAACCTTCTTGGAAAAAATCAGAGGCAATACAAGGGATCTTAGAAAGGCTTAATTGGGGATGGAAAGATCCTAGTGAGGCAGAGATAGGGTTCTAGACCTCCCAGTGTTCTCAACTCATCCAACTAAATCCTAGCAAGAACATCTAAACATAGATTTATTCAATTCATACATCAGAGAGCAGGCAATGACATCCACTACACTGGTTAAATCAATTAAAATCATTATCAGATACACATATAAGCAGAAAACATAAAAGGTTGGGAGCAACAACATAAGGTACCTATCAAGGGTAAATCTTATGCCAAACTTCTGATGTGAGCCAGTAGAAATGGAATGAAATGAAATTAAACACAGAGATAGGAAAACATCACCAGCTGCTTTAGATCAGGATCCAAAGAAATATGCTTGTCATATTAAAAACAACACCAATCAGGTACATCATTGCCCATAGCTTGAACATTCAATCTGAATACATCAAATCTCAGCCTATATTACAATATTACACAGAGAACTTGTCTCAAGAGGGAAATGCTTGCATTTCTCTGATATCTCATCAACAACCTTTACAATATTTTCTCATGAGTTTTTATAGCTGAAGAGAAGAAGAAGAGGTAGGTGGAAAACTAAATGCTGTATTAAACACTTGAAAAGGAAGAGGGTCGAAGCCCATTCTGTTTAGGTTTTGAGCATTTAATCCCTGGAATTTTTTTTATGAAAGGATGATATTCTCCAGATTTACGTTTACTTCTGATATGACATTGATGCATTTTGGCTGTGGTGCAGTGTTGTACTTGTGATAAATAAACAAAAGGAAAATGAACAACTGAGAATGCTGCTACATAAATGCTCAGATAGTTTCGAACTGTTGTTAGGGCAGAAATTCCTTCAGGGACACGAGGTATATTAAAAGCTGTATGGGCGCCCTATACTTTTTGAGGAAAAACATTCTGCTGGTGAATAAACCCTGATGTTACCTTTTACTTGTGCTCAGGATCCTTTGATCGATCCTCGGGGTCTTCAAACCGGTGCTTTTCTTCTTCACCGCTGATTTAAGGCTCAATATCTTCATTAGCGTGCCTTAATCTCTTCTGCTTTGTACTGAAACACTTTGCCGCTTCATCTCTGCTTCTGTTAGGTTATCTCAAGCTTTAATGGATCTGGAAGGTTTTCCACATAGTTTTAAACCCTGTTCTCTTTAATGAACATCCTGTCTTCACCTTCTTGGGTCTTTGCTCATAAATTCTGCCCATGTAAACGATCTTCCTTGATTTCTTCGTCGCTGTAACAGAGACTGCGCGTCCTGGCGGTCTTTATCATTTTCAATCCTGCAAAACACGAAAACAGTGAAGAAAATAATGGATGGCGTGGCGGATGATGTGGATAACGAGCATTATTGTGCAGATGACGATACAGAGGAGAAAACTGCAGAAAGAAAGGAGGAACGTGCTCTGGTGGATGGTGGCAGTTTGCAGAGCAAATATACGTGGAAAACGTTAAAAAACGCAAAAAATAATCAATATATGCGATGGAATGGGAGACTGTACGGAGGGTGCATGTGGAGATGACGTGGGGGAACTGGGCGATGGTGGAAAAGTCAGCGGCAAGCGAACAAATCGGGACCGTCGATCATGGTGGGATCAACGGCGGAGGACGACGGACGGCGGGCCATGGCATGAGCCATCGCGTGCGTAATTATATTAAACTTCGTGCATCTTGGACGAGCGATAACCATTAGATGGCCTTCTCCAGATCGGACGGTCTACGGAAATTTCACTGGGCATCCGTGTCCAGACCATAACGCGTGATGGAAGGATTTAACGGGTGGGGACAGCAGTTTGGAAATCGTACACAAGGACACACGTCGGATGGCGAATGGAATCACTTGGTGCTCGAGAAAAACCACCCACTGCACGTAAGCATTACGGAATAAACCAGGTTGTTTTATGTCTATTGCATGGCAAGGACCACAAGTACAAGCGCATTCCGGACCGTTGATCTGGCTGATGAGCGGACGGCGATGGCACATTCAGAGGGATGAACCGTGGGCATGGGAGATTAGCGCCTTTCGGACTGGCGGATGGTTCGGCGCTGGGTCATGTGGAGGAATCAAGGTACGGGGCTCATGCAGAGGGGCTAGGCCTGAATATAAGGCTCAAAGCGGGTTTTTAAGCCGTTTTAATGCATTTTGAAACCTTGTAAGGGTAACTATAGGAGGATAAATAGTGAATCAGGCTAAACCAGGGACATGGGTAGAATTTGAAGGGGGTTTTTGGGGAATTTAGAGGATTGATAGGAGAAATAGAGGAAGCAAGTAGACTTTGACAAAAGGGGCAAGGGATTAAAATGAGGGCATTGGCAGGGATATAAGGGGGAAAACATGCCCTTTGAGAAATGGATCAGCAGGGGGGAACTATTTTAGGCATAGCACCTAGAGACTTCAAGGGTGATGGGTTTTTAGGGAAAAGTCATCCCTTGAAGGCTTCAAAACAATCTAGCCCCTAGCTTGCTTGTCAAGAATTTCATAGGGGGGCTAACAGTGGCTCCACATGGGGATGGCTTCTTCTTGAAGGAGTCAAGAAACCAGAAATAATCTTTGGAGTACGCCAGATGCCTGCTGCTCAGCACATCCCTTTCTTTCTTCAATTTTCAGCTGCCACAATATGTTAGATACACAAATCAACAGAAACATTTTCCCAACCAATCTACCTACCCAACTATAGTCCTAGTATTTTCCCTTTAGGTGCATTTGAACTAGCAGACCCTTTACTTCATTTGTTCATGAAAACATAAAACAAACCTATTCTAATTCTACCCTTATTACTCCATGAGATCATATTAGAATGTTGGTCTCATATGATTCTCTACCTATTCTAATATCTGCTGGGATTAAACTGTCCAACATATTTCTTCTCTATATTCTACGACCGAAATTGAAAAACAGTCAAGCCAGGATTAAACTGTCTGACTTGCTGTGGATCCAAGGCATAAAAATAGTTGCACATGGACAAATTTTTGCAAAAAATAAAAATGTGAAGGCTTTAAATATGAAAATTGCAGTATCCTTCTTCTCTTTGTGACTCAAGTTTTGAGCTTGTTAGAGTCACTTCTTTTACCTCTCAGCTTTGGTTTTTGGCATGTTAGAGCTGATTCTTCTTTTCCCTTTGCTGGTCCAGGTTTTGAACGTGTTAGGAGCAACTTCTTTACTTCCTGTATGGGCTGATACTAAGGTGGGATATCTTCGTGAGCCCCATCTTGAGAATTTTTCTGAGCAAGAGCAAACTCCAGACCAAGTTCATCGTACATGTCTCACTCGTCTGATTGGTTTGGAGTAGGCCCTTACTCAGGAAAATGCATGGGCTTATTAGGGTCTATCTTTTGTGCCTCAGAGGTTCATGTTTTGAGCATGTCTGAACCTCTCCTTTCTCTCTATTTTTTTTTTTTGAAACCCTTTCTCTATTTTCTTGAAAGTAAAACTGCAATGGTATGTACAATGGAGATGGAAACTAGAAATGACAATCAACAGAAGTAATGTTTGAGCATCCTGCGATTGACAGGACCCCTAAATAGCTCTGTACCATCAAGTTCTTGTAAGAAAAATGCATTAGGACCCACAGTGGCTTGGAAAATATATGGACCTTGCCACAAACTATCAAACTTACCATGTTTACCTTTGTCCTCTCTCCTTGAGTCCCACCTCAGAACTTTGTCTCCGATTTTGAAATCAGCAGCTTTGGTTCTCTTGTCAAACAACTTCTTTATATTATCCTGAACTTTGACTTCTCTGTTGTAAACCTGCTCCTTTTTTTGCTGAATATGGATTGTTTCATTTACTCTCCTTACCATACTGTCTTCCTCTGTCTGAATCTCCTGGACAAGATTAATCACTGGCACTCCAAGGCTGGTAGGAAAAACTGCTTTTTCTCCGTAAACGAGCTGGAATGGTGACATACCAATGGACTTATTCGTTGTAATCCTGTCAACCCACAAGGTGTGCACCAACTTCTTATGCCATGACTTCTTGTTTTCTTCTAACAGCTTCTTGATGACATTCACAAGGCTTTTGTTTGAAGATTCAGTTAGTCCATTACCTTGTGGGTAATAGGCAGTTGAATGACCAAGTGCTATTCCATACCTGTGACAGAAATCAACCATTCTTTTGGATCCAAAAGCAGCAGCATTGTCAGTGATTATTTTCCTTGGACAGCCAAACCGAGATAGGATGAAGTCTTCTAGGAACCTAATGATGACAGAATCAGTGGCATTCCTAGTGGGTATAGCCTCTATCCATTTGGTGAAGTAGTCTGTGGCTGTTAGGATCCATTTGTGTTGTCCAGAGGAAGGAGGGTGTATTTCTCCAATGAATTCTAGGCCCCATTGCATGAAGGGACCTTCTACGGTGATAGGTTGTAAAGGGAGGGGGAGGAGCTTTTTTCTGCCCTCAAAGATTTGGCATCTATGACAGGCAGTTACCATTTTAAGGACATCATTGAAAAGTGTGGGCCAATAATAGCTGGCCCTGAGTATCTTGTTTGCAGTGGCTTTCCAACTCAGGTGGCCTCCACACTCCCCAGCATGGAACTCTTGTTTAATTATTTCAGCTTCAGGTTCGGGCAAACATTTCAGCAATAGGCCGTTTGGATTTTTCCAGTATAGATTCTCATCCAAAATGCAATAGTTTCTAGCTTTGAGTTTTATGAATCTGGCCTTAGTTTTGGACATTTCCGGAGGAGCATTGATATTGGCGAGCACATAAAGGATATTAGAATACCAAGGAGAGTTCTGAAACTTCTCCTCAACAGTTGGGTGGGGAAATCCTTCCTGCTCATCTAAGGCATTTACCATGTTAATGTCAAGGGCCTGCAGATTAGATTCAACCATTAATTGGGCCAGTCCTTGAACTTTGATCAGTTTGGTGGGCTTTATCTCAAGGTCATATTCTAAGATAGTAGCAATCCATTTGCCCCTTTTCCCATCAGGGTCTTGGGACAAGATATCTTTGACCACTATATTTGGCACATAAGCAATGGTGTGAGAATGTAGAATGTACACCCTAAAGTCTTTTAAGGCCTTTACCAGGGCATAGGCCTGCTTTTCCATAATTTTGTACTTCAAGGGTGCATCCCTTAAGGCTTTGCTGAAGAAGGCAATTGGCTGTTCCATTCCCTCTATGTTTTTCTACAGTAAGACAACATCTATTGTGTGTTCAGAGGCAAATGAAAAGATTAGAAAATCTTTTGAGAAATCTGGACTGATCAGGATAGGGGCTTGAGTGAGCACCAGTTTTACCGACTCAAAATATTTCTTGGCTTCAACAGTCCATTTAACTCCCACACCTTTCTTCGGCATGTTAGTCATATTCCTATGGTGTTCAGCCAGATTGGGAATAAATCTCCTGAGGAAATTGATCTTCCCAATGAAAGACTATAACTCCTTGATGTTTCTCGGTTGTGTGATTTGAAGTATCCCCTCAACTCTTTGTGGGTATATCCTAATACCTTTCTCAGATATAATATGGCCAAGAAGTTTACCTTATTGCAGCCCAAAAACAATTTTCTTAGGATTTAAGGACATACCATACCTTCTACATTTTTTGAAAACTTTCTTCGGATGTTTCAGGTGTTCTTCTTCAGTTTTAGAAAAGACAATCAAGTCATCCAAATATATAACTATGAAGTGTCCTATCTCATCTGATAAAGCTATGTCCATTGCTCTTTGGAAGGTGGCTCCAGCATTCATCAATCCAAAAGGCATTTTCACATACATGAAGGTGCCCCAGGGAGTGGTAAAAGTTGTTTTGAGTTGATCCTCTGGGAGTACCAACACTTGGTTATAACCCGAAAATCCATCTAGCAGGGAGATTCTCTTTGAGCCCACTACCTTCTGTAGGATATGTTCCATTCTAGGCAAAGGATAATTGTCTTTTAGTGAGGCTCTGTTGAGATTTCTGAAGTCTATGCATAATCTGATCTCCCCCGTCTTCCTCCTCACAGCCACTAAGTTTGACACCCAATCAGAGAACCTCACAGGCACTATTATGCCTGCATCATACATCTTCTTAATCTCTTTTTCCACTGCAGGAAATTGTTTCAGATTGATTCTACGGACATTTTGTCTAAAATGCTTCTGATTTTCTTTCAAGGGTATCTTGTGTTGTATGATGTTGGTGTCATAGGCCTTTAAGTCTTCATAGCTCCATGCAAACACATCAATGAATTCCTTAAACAAGTCAATGTATTTCTTCTTCATGTTTGCAGGTATAGACTTAGCTAGCTTAATCATTTTGGGCTTATCTTCAGTGCCAATGTTGCATTCTTCTATATCAGAGGCTGCATGTTCTATGGTGGGATTTTTTGCTACATCATCAAAGTAAAAAAGTTCCTCTAAGGGTGCCAGGCCTCTAGGTATATTCTTATCTTTGGCCTGCAGCACCTATACTTCTTCACTATCTGCATTTTCACATTTTTCGGTTAGATTTTTAGTTTCTTCATTCAGGGTGTTTATCTTTATGTTACAGGGTGTTGCTTTTTCATCTGGGGGATTCTCACTTGGGCAGCTGTCATTAGATTTTGAGTCGGAATCAGAAAATTCAAACTCATTTCTGCCCACTAGGAAATCTTCAATCTTTTTGTCTCCTTCAAAGACCTGCCAATATTTTTCGTTGTCTGGCACTGCAGGTCTGAACTTGGTCTGAATGATGATTTGTTGGTCAGGGGATGAACTAGGTAGGCAAGCTAATCCATTAGCAATAATGTTTTGACTCCTGGGAACAAACACCAACTCATATTCCATGAAAATTTTCAATATATCCATGGCATCGTTCCTATAGGCCCTTAGCCTGGGGTGTTTTGTTGCGTATTCACCATTCGCTTGTTTGATAACTAACTCAGAGTCTCCTAGCACAGTTACCCTACGGGCTCCTAAATTTTTCAACAGATTTAAGCCCAGGATAAGAGCCTCATACTCTGCAATATTATTTGTGCATCTGAAGTGTATATTGACAGCGTGGCTCTCTGCATAATCACTCTCTACGTTACGTAACCACACCCCTGCTCCGGCAGTTTTCCTAGTACAGGACCCATCAAAATTCATTTCCCACAGGGGTTCATTTTCTGTTTCGTCATTCTTTCCTCCTCTACAGCTGTGTTCTCCATTGTGTTGCATTACAGGGTCCGAACTAGGCTGCGGGTTGTTCTATTCTTCATGACATGTGTGGAGTTCAGAGAGTTGGCTATCTTGCAGTTTACGTTCGGTTTCTATTTCTGGTTCACTAAGAGTTTCATTTTTAGAACCTTGCCCATGGTTTTCTTCATTGTATTGCTCTAGGGTAGCCATTATGTTAAAGTCCATGGGCTCTAGTTTATTGTTTGTATTTCTGTTTTCTGACGCTGGCTCTCCTAAGGATGGGTCGTTATAAAGAATGAAAGAATCCAGGTCTGTGTGTACAGAGTATAATGGTGAATTTTCAGGTTTCTCGGGGATACTGACTAGGAATTTCATCTGGGACTCTCTATACAGTCTTCTAAGTTGGCCAAATATAGGGATAGTGGCATAGGAGCCATCCATCTGCATTTTTCCTTGCAGCTTGGCTCCCCATGATCTTGAAAATAACATGCCATACTTGGGTGGCACATCTTCCACCACAACATCCATGACCATACATTTAGCAGGAATCCGGGTGAGGCTTACACACAAGTCTTTGATTAGACCTAGGCATTTTAATCTGCTAGAGTCAAACGAATACAAATATTTGTAAGGGCGGGTTATCTCTAGGCCTAATCTTTCCATCACCACCTTAGGCATTAAATTGTATGATGCTCCAAAATCATGCATGGCATTATGCAGAATCTTGTCATGAATGTTGAGACTGATATAAAAAGGTGGAACTACCCCTTTCTAAAACTTTCCCTCAATCTTTGGACCAAACAGGAGGCAGGTTGATCATCACTCCAATTCACAGTGTCGTTGTTTTCCCCCAGATTCAACGCTTTCAAAATTTTTCCTTTATATACATCCTGAGTGGCCAGCTCAGATAATGGTACAGAGATTTTGATTTTTGCAATCTCACTCTCTAAATTGAAAGTGGACTGGGTCTTTGGAATGCTTAACTCTGTTTTATTTGCTACTTCCTTAGTAGCTGAATCAGTTTGTGATTTCTCACCATGTATAGGGTCAGGAATTGTTTTATCAGGAGCACTAACTGTAGTGCTAGTGCTACTGGTTGGTTGGCTTTGTTTTTCAGTGTCTTGGTTGTCTTTCTCTTTGTTTTTCCCAGAACTTTCAACCGCTGATTTTCTATTTACAGCAGATGCTTTAGAAGTTTTATCAGGTCTTTTCTTGATGGTAACCTCAGGAGTCTCATTTTTGGAATTTTCTTGGTTCCTTTTTCTCCTAAGTTCATATTGTTCTCTGACCTGCATCATGGAATTTTCAAATCCTAATCTGTAATCTTCAGTTTCTAATCGTTCCTCATCCCAGTATGAAGGTGAGGGCTAATATTCCCCTGAATCACATTTAAGGACTGAGTCTTCTATTTCAAACATGTTTATCACATTCCCCTCAGATTCTTCCATGATTCCCTCATTTTTGTCAAGAAAGTTTTCTTGGAACGGGGGAATTACTTGTTGATCTGACTCTCTTTGTCTGTTGGGAGTGTTGTTGTTTCTTCTAAAGTTCTGGTTCTGGTTTTGATTTTGGTTTCTGTTCTGAGTGACAACCATTTTCTCTACAATCTGTTGTAGTCTTTCCATGTTTTTAGATAATCTATCATAATTTTGGTCTGAAGTGGAAGCTACCGTGTCATCTCTATATGTTACCCTCTTCTCAGATCTCAGTCTTGCTCTTTTCTCAATCAAGATTGCCTCTATGTTCACTGCTCCTTTCTGCATGTCCTCCAATGTGGTGTACTCTTTATCCCTAACCTCATAGGCCATGTCAGCATCAAACCCATCAGGGTATTCGGCCAGGGCCATACCTTGTGGAGGTTTCATGTGTGGAGGAAGAGCATTGTAAATGTTGTTGAACCTCGTTGTGTAATCATGGACACTCTCTCCCACATTCCTTTTAAGGCTCATGTATTCAGCTAGGAGTTGGCGAGGGTTTTCCCTAGTTTCCCATTTTTTTATGAAGGTCTGATATAATGCAAGGAGATATTGGATACTGCCAGGGGGTAAGCTTTTAAACCATTTATTTACATCACCCCCTAAGATTTGGGCAAAGATTCTCATTTTGATTGTTTCATCATCGATTTCCATATAGTCAAAAGAATCCTCCATCTTATCTACATGTTGCTGGGCTATGATGGATTCTTTAGCAGTGAAGTGTGGGATTTTTTATTGATAATCATTAGGTAAGGGTAACAAGGGCTGAGGTAAAACTAAAGGTGCATACCAAGCTGCCATGATAATGTTCTGATGGGGTACAGGGTTAACTTGAGCAGCTGCTATACGGATGACAGGGATATTAGGACCAACAGAAGTTTGTTGAGCAGATCTAGGGTGGGAGATCCCCAAGTTTTGAATGAAGTGGATATCAGGTGGTGTAGATGGAGGGGTTCCTCTGTCCCTAGTTTGTTGACCACTATGCGATGGTGAACTGTGAAACTCAGGGTCTGGCTGGTCTAGATGATTGAATGACCTAATTCTTGGTAGCCTATTAGGTAGGTCTAGGTCAGGGGGAAAATGTGATAGAGCTGTTAGGTCTTCTGGTGCAGAATTAGCTCTATGAATGTGACTGGAAATATTTGGTCTTTTAGGTGTAGGAGCTCCCTTGAGGATACTCTCCAGATTGTCAACTATTTCAGGTGGATCAGGGTTTGGATAAGCTCTTGTGTGGATGGTCCTTGAAGCAAGAATGGTATTTTCAGACAAGCAACTTAACCCTACTTGTTACTTCTATTGTGGCTTGATGTTGTTTCAAAGGATGGTCTCCCAATGGAGTCTTATGTGAAACCAAGTTAATCAACAGGCCTATTGATCACCAGTGGAGTCTTTTTAACGTTTAGGGGCTATGGAGTCTCCAGGTGGAAGATTAATGATGTTTCTAGGGGGTACACTGTCCACCACAGTGCTCATGAGATGTCCCTCTTGAAGGATATCTCAAAAACACAGCAAACTCTAACTAGCGATTGACTGGGAGGGCATTTACCAGATATGTCACCTCTGGAAGAGGATGAGATCCGGAGGCTACCTCGCCCTTTCCAGGCTATGTCTAAGAGTATGGGAGAACACAACAAATGGTATAGAGGTTGATGTGTGAATGGGCGTGTTTAACTACCAACCTAACCAGAGATTTCAGGTTTTCTGAGGGTTTGTGGCCTAGCAAAGTGAGGAAAACTCAGAAATTCCCCAGCGGAGTCACCATTATGTTGGGGTTCCCATATTTTGGCCAGGTTGGCAAGACCAAAAGATGAGACAACATAGAACCACTTTCAGACCTTAGGATCTAGCCCTCCTATGTCCAGAGAGGGATCTCTCTATATGAGTCAACGGGTATGTCTTTGAGGCTCTAAGTTATGATTTTAGGCTAGTTATATGCACAGGGTTTGTTTGTTTGTTTATGTTTGGTTGTTGGGAATCGGGAAAGAAGGGTCCAATATGAGACAAGGATGAGCAAAGAGGAAATTAGGCAAAGGTAGATAACTTAGAGAACATCAAGGCCATTGGGCAATGGAGTCAAGAAAGGATTTACTTGTGTTCAATGTGAAAAATTTCAGTTGGGCTAGTCATCTAGAGCATTTGGATCTTAAAGATGATATTTTGAATGGGACATTAAGGACTGAGAATGAAAGGAGAAGAACCATCCAATTCTGTCTATAGATCAGGTCAGAGGTCATTTAACTCCAGACCTGCTTGGACAAAATTAGAGGAAATACAAGGGATCTTAGAAAGGCTTAATTGGGATGGAAAGATCCTAGTGAGGCAGAGACAGGGTTCTAGACCTCCCAGTGTTCTCAACTCATCCAACTAAATCCTAGCAAGAACATCTAAACATAGATTTCTTCAATTCATACATCAAAGAGCAGGCAATGACATCCACTACATTGGTTAAATCAATTGAAATCAATATTCAGATACACATATAAGTAGAAAACATAAAAGGCTGGGAGAGCAGCAACATAAGGTACCTATCAAGGGTAAATCTTATGCCAAACTTCTGATGCGAGCCAGTAGAAATGGAATGAAATGAAATAAAACACAGAGATAGGAAAACATCACCAGCTGCTTTAGATCAAGATCCAAAGAAATATGCTTGTCATATTAAAAACAACACCAATCAGGTACATCATTGCCCACAGCTTGAAAATTCAGTCTGAATACATCAAATCTCAGCCTATCTTACAATATTACACAGAGAACTTGTCTCAAGAGGGAAATGCTTGAATTTCTCTGATATCTCATCAACAACCTTTACAATATTGTCTCATAAGTTTTTATAGCTGAAGAGAAGCAGAAGAGGTAGGTGGAAAACTAAATGCTATATTAAACACTTGAAAAGGAAGAGGGTCAAAGCCCATTCTGTTTAGGTTCTGAGCATTTAATCCCTGGAATTTTTTTTATGAAAGGATGATCTTCTCCAGATTTACCTTTACTTCTGATATAACTTTGATGCATTTTGGCTACAGTGCAGTGCTGTACTTGTGATAAATAAACAAAAGGCAAATGAACCACTGAGAATGCTGCTACATAAATGCTTAGATAGTTTCGAACTGTTGTTAGCGCGGAAATTCCTTCAGGGACACGAGGTATATTAAAAGTTGTATGGGCGACCTATACTTTGTGAGGAAAGACATTTTGCTGGTGAATAAACCCTAATGTTACCTTTTACTTGTGCTCAGGATCCTTTGATCGATCCTCGGGGTCTTCAAACCGGTGCTTTTCTTCTTAACCACTGATTTAAGGCTCAAGATCTTCATTACCGTGCCTTAAGCTCTTCTGCTTTGTACTGAAACACTCTGCCTCTCCATCTTTGCTTCTGTCAGGTTAGCTCGAGCTTTAATGGCTCTGGAAGGTTTTCCACAGAGTTTTAAAACCTATTCTCTTTAATGAACATCCTGTCTTCACCTTCCTGGGTCTTTGCTCATAAATTCTGCCCCTGTAAACGATCTTCCTTGATTTCTCCGTTGCTGTAAAAGAGATTGCGCGTCCTGGTGGTATTTATCATTTTCAACCTTGCAAAACACGAAAACTGTGAAGAAAATAATGGATGGGGTGGTGAATGGTGTGGATAATGAGCATGATTGTGCAGATGACGATACGGAGGAGAAAACTGCAGAAAGAAAGGAGGAATGTGCTCTGGTGGATGGTGGCGGTCTGCAGAGAAAATATACGTGGAAAACGTTAAAAACGCGAAAAAGAATCAATATATGCAATGGAATGGAAGACTGTATGGAGGGTGCACGTGGAGATGACGTGGCGGAACCGGGCGATGGTGGAAAATTCAGCATCAGGCGAACAAATCGAGACCGTTGATCGTGGCGGGATCAACGGCGGAGGACGATGGATGGCGGGCCATGGCATGAGCTATCGCGTGCGCAATTATATTAAACTTCGTGCATCTTGGACGAGCGATAACCGTCGGATGGCCTGCTCCAGATCGGACGGTCTACAGCAATTTCGTTGGGCATCCATGTCTGGACCATAACGCGCGATGGAAGGAGTTAACGGGTGGGGACGGTGGTTTGGAAATCGTACACAAGGACACGCATCGGACGGCGAATGGAATCACTAGGCGCTCGGGGAAAACCACCCACCGCGCATAAGCAGTGCGGAATAAACCAGGTTGTTTTATGGCTATTGCGCGGTGAGGACCACAAGGACAAGCACATTCCATACCGTTGATCTGGATGATGAGCGGACGACGATGGCGCGTTCAGAGGGATGAACCATGGGCATGAGAGATTAGCGTCTTTCAGACTGGCGGATGGTTCGGTGTTGGGTCACATGGAGGAATCAAGGTGCGGGGCTCATGCAGAGGGGCTAGGCCTGAATATAAGGTTCAAAGCGGGTTTTTAAGCCGTTTTAATGCATTTTTAAACCTTATAAGGGTAACAATAGGAGGATAAATAGCGAATCAGGCTAAACCAGGGACATGGGTAGAATTTGAAGGGGGTTTTTGGGGAATTTAGAGGATTGACAGGAGAAATAGAGGAAGCAAGGGGACTTTGAAAAAAGGGGAAAGGGATTAACATGAGGGAATTTGCAGGGATATAAGGGGGAAAACAGGCCCTTTGAGAAATGGATCAGCAGGGGGGAATTATTTTAGGCATAACACCTAGAGACTTCAAGGGTGATGGGTTTTCAGGGAAAAGGCATCCCTTGAAGGCTCCAAAACAATCTAGCCCCTAGCTTGCTTGTCAAGAATTTCATAGGGGGGCTAACATGACTAATCCTAAACATTTTACTTTGCTTGAGTCAAAGGAGTAAAGGTCTTTATAAGGTCTGGTGATTTATAGACCAAGGCTCTCCATTACAAATTTAGGCATTAAATTATGAGAGGCGCTCAAATCATGCCTAACATTATGTAAAATCTTGTCATGAACATTTAAACTTACATAAAAGGGAGGAACATGTCCCTCTTGATATCTACCTTCAATATTAGGACCAAAAATGAGCTCTAGCTAGTCATCATTAAGATTGACTATGTCATTATTACCCTCAATATTTAAATCTTTCAAAATTTGGGTCCTATATACATTCTTGGCAGCTAACTCAGTCAGGGGAACAGAGATTTTGATCTTTGAAACTTCCTGCTCTAGGCTGAAAGGAATTTGGTTCTTCGAAGAACTTGTCTCAGCCTTACTAGCTGTCAGTCTATCAGCAACATCATCTTACTAATTTTTTCTATTTATATTTGACAAAATGGTCTTAACAGGAGTACTAGCTGAAATGGTAGTACTACTAATGTCCGCATTCTGTTTTTCATTGTTTTGAGTGTGTTTCTCTCTACCTTTATCAAAATTCATAGCTATTTTTTTTTCCTTCTATTTGATAACTTTAGGCTTCGTTGGAGTGCTTTTTTGTGAAGATTTGTCAGAGGTTTTGGTGTTGGGAGTTTGTTGACTGGTTTTGCTTCTAAGGTCATATTCTCTTTGAGACTCTATGATGACATTTTCCATGTCTTGATAATAATTCTCATCATCACCTCTTTTGTCATCATAAGGTGTGTATAGACCTTTTTTTCTATCGTAATGAATCTCAAATTCATCATTATCTACCCCCAGCATGTTGATATCATCTTCCTCTGTGATCTCATCTGTTTCCTCAACCTCACTTACATAGCTTTGATGAAAGGGAGGAGTGATCTGTTGATCATATTCCCTAGGTCGGTTTGGAGGTTGGTTCCTTCTAAAATTTTGATTCTGGTTCTAGTTTCTGTTTTGAGGAGCCGTTTGGTTTTGACTGGCTTGTGCTCTCTCAAAGATGCTCATTTTATTCATCATTTCCTCCATTATTCTCTCCATATTTGATTTGGAAGTAGAGGGTGTACTTTCTTATCTAAAGGACACTCTCTTCCCATTTTTCATTCTTGCTCTCTTCTCCATCAAGTTGACTCCCACAAAAAGAGCACCTTTTTTCATATCTTCAAGAGTTGCAGGATCTCTCTCTCTCAGCTGATAGGCCATCTCAGGGTCAAACCCTTCAGGAAATTTATTTAAAGCTGAGCCTTGTGGAGGTTTTAGATCTGGGGAAAGTGCATTGTTAGAAAATTATATATTATGGAGCAATGCAACACATAAAATATGCGGAAAAATGCATCACACAAAACATATAAAACCAGAGATACATAGATATACGTGGTTCACCCAGTTTGGGCTACGTCCACCCTGAACAGCCAGTCCTTCCTTTCTATTATCCAGCAAAAATGAAGAGACAAAACCTACAATAGATCCGCTGTAATATCCTTTGTTCTCTCTCACAGTCTCCCTCTTTGTTTCTTGATCCGAGAATACACACATAATACACAGCCGCAATATAATGCCCCCATAAAAGTGAGGGGTTGCCTTCTAGGGAAAAAAACCCTAATCTAAACATAACTTCTACCGTCAAATCATTTGCTTAATGAACGGCCCGGATTGACTAGAAATTACTATACTTTTACAAGGCAATTTTACATTTGGTTTTAGCTTCGGGGGCGCTGCCCCCGAAACCCCCCGCCAGGGGGGGGCTCCGAAAAGCGCTGCCGCCCCCCTAGACCCCCCATGGTAGCAATTAATTACGCCCGGCGTTGCCACCCCTTTTAAGGTACAGGGGTCCAATGCTGTGATACAAAGTAAACAATATAATCAAGCTCCACACCCAACAATCTCCCACTTGGAGACTGATTGTAGCAACTCCACCGCTACTTCATTTGTTGGAAAATGACTCCTCTTTGGACCTGGCTGTTCCTCATTTTCATCGTCATCCTTGAATACCAATTGAAACTGAGCACATTCTCAGTTTCTCCCTGGTTACAACTTTTGTTAGCATATCTGCAGGATTCTAGCTAGTGTGTATCTTTTCCAGCTTCAACTCTCCATATTCCAATACTGACCGTATGAAATGGTACTTGAGATGTATTTGTTTAGTCCTGGAATGAAATGCCGAGTTCTTTGCAAGATGAAGAGCACTTTGTCTATCACTGTATAACATGCCCATATCATGCTTCTTACCCAATTCACCCATAAACCTTTTTAACCAAATCATTTCTTTACTAGCCTCTGTAGCAGCAACATACTCTGCTTCTATTGTTGAAAGTGCAACTACACTTTGGATTTTTGAAACCCCACTGACAGTTGTTCCACCTACAGTAAATACATATCCTGTAGTGCTCCTCCTATTATCTCTATCACCTGCCATATCTGCATCAACATATCCCTGTAGAGCAATGTTTGAACCACCAAAGCATAATGCTTGATTTGTGGTACCTCTCAAATATCTGAGAGTCCATTTTACTGCCATCCAATGTTCTTTTCCTCGATTATTCATGTACCTGCTTACAACTCCCACTGCATGTGCAATATCAGGCCTTGTGTAGACCATTGCATACATTAAGCTTCCAATTGCAGATGCATATGGAACTTTAGACTTATAATCCATGTCTTCTTGGGTCTTTGGGCACATCTCCTTACTAAGTTTGAAATGGCTAGCAAAAGGTGTACTAACTGGTTTTTCATTGTGCATATTAAATATTTTCAACACCTTTTCTATGTACTCATTCTGAGATAGTGTTAATTTGCGATTTTTCCTGTCTCTAGTTATCCTCATACCAAGGATTTGTTTTGCAGCTCCCAAATCCTTCATTGCAAATCAATTTGCCAATTTTTTTTTTAGCACATTTATTTCCTGCAACAAGCATGTCATCTACATACAATAACAATATAATATAGCTGCCATCATTTTTCCTTTTTGGATAAACACAATGATCAGAGTGACATCTAGTATAACCTTGTTCAGACATAAACTTGTCAAATTTTAGATACCACTGCCTTGGAGCCTGTTTTAAGCCATACAAGCTCTTCTTTAACCTGCACACCAATTTTTCTTTCGCTTTTACCTCATATCCTTTTGGTTGCTGCATGTATATCTCTTCCTCCAAATCTCCATGGAGAAATGTTGTCTTTACATCTAACTGTTCAAGATGTAAATCTTCCGCTGCTACAAGACTTAAAATGGTTCTGATTGAATTCATTTTAACAACAGGAGAAAATACTTCATCAAAATCAATACCTTTCTTCTGTGCAAACCCCTTCACCACAAGTCTAGCTTTGTACCTTTGTTTTCCTCCATCTTCTTCCTTCAACCTATAAACCCATTTATTCTACAATGTAGTTTTACCTGCAGGAAACTTGACTAAGTTCCAAGTCTGGTTATGCATTAAGGAGTCCATCTCTTCTTCCATGGCTAGCTCCCACTTCTTCCTGCTTTCAACCTACATTTCTTCTTAATAACATTCAGGTTCACCAGAATCAGTCAACAATAAATAATATAATGAAGGAGAGTATCGTTCAGGGGGTCTACTTATCCTGGTAGATCTTCTAACACCACTTTCAGGTGTTTGAGGTGCCTATTGTTGTTGTGGTGGTTGTTGCTGCTGTGGTTGTTGATTATTATTATTTTCAGGCACCTTTACTTTTTCAGTTATCCCATCAAGAACCGTGTATTCCTTGCTTTCTTTTTCCTGTTTCTTTTCCTGCAACTGATTCTTATACAAGACCTTTTCATTGAATATTACATCTCTGCTCCTAATGATTTTGTGATTTTCATAATCATATAAGCAATAACCAAAATCATTAGCACCATATCCAATAAAGGTACATTTCTTTGATTTTGCCTCAAGCTTTGTTCTATTTTCTTTATTAATATGGACAAAGGCCTCACAACCAAAGGCTTTAAAAAAGAGTAGTTTACCTTTTTACCTGTCCATGCTTCCTCTGGAATACCACCATCCAAGGAACTTGAAGGCCCTCTGTTTATTAGATAAACAGAAGTATCTACAGCATCTGCCCAAAATTGTAAAGGCAATCATGCATGCAATCTCATGCACCTTGCACGCTCCATGATTGTTCTGTTCATCCTTTCTGACACACCATTTTCTTGTGGTGTTCTTGGAACTGTCTTCTCTCTACGAATTCCATGCTCTGAATAGTACCTATCAAACTCTTTGCTGCAATATTCACCTCCATTGTCTGATTTGAGACACTTCAGCTTCTTTCATGTCTCAATCTCAACCAAATATTTCCATTTCTTGAAAGTATCAAATACATCATATTTATTCTGAATACAATAAATCCATTTTTTTCTAGTTGCATCATCAATAAAAGTAACATAATAACGAGAGCCACCGAGAGATGATACCTGATCAGGTCCCCATACATTTGTATGCACAAGCTCCAATTTTTCTCTCTTCTTTTCTTTCCCAACTCTGAGAAATCTGACTCTCTTTTGTTTTCCATAAATGAAATTCTCACAAAAATCCAAATCAACATTCTTCAAACCTGGCAGCAAATTTCTTGAGTGAAGAATTTTTATCCCCTTCTCACTCATGTGTCCGATCCTATGATACCATAATGCTGCATCTTCTCCTTTAGAAGTTAAAGCATTAACAGAGTTAGAAATACCATTGCATAAATACAATGTACCAACCTTTTCACCTTTTTCTATTACCAATGCTCCTTTGGTGACATTCCAAGTTTTATCCATTAAATTTGTCACACAACCTTCACCGCCTAACTGCCCTGTTGAAATCAGATTTTTATTCAAATCTGGAACATGCCTTACCTCCTTTAGTATCCATTGGTTTCCATTCTGTTGTTTTACAAGAAA
The DNA here is from genome assembly GCA_034641835.2 of Pinus albicaulis. NCBI lineage: Eukaryota > Viridiplantae > Streptophyta > Pinopsida > Pinales > Pinaceae > Pinus > Pinus albicaulis. The sequence continues at coordinate 79,561 of JAXQQM020073631.1, forward strand.
TTTACCCATTCCAACAATTTTACAGGGTTTATCATCACCCAAACGAACTTGTCCAAAATCTCCTTGAACATAGTCATGAAAATATTTCTTATCAGGTGTGGCATGGAATGAAGCCCCTAAATCTACAACTCCAGAATCAGTAACATTTTCGAAAGAAAGAATCAAAGAATATTGTAACACATCACCTGTCACATTTGCTTCATGATTGTTTTCTTGTTGTGTGTCTCCTTCTTTTCCCTTCTGAGACCTACAGTATTTCTGTAGGTGTCCTTTCTTTCTGCAATTCTAGCACACTATCCCCGATCTGGACTTGGATCTACCTTTCCTTGATTTACTGCGATATCCCAAGCTCTTTCCTCTTTCCATTCTTCTTCCCCTAGACTCTACACTCAAAGCATTACCTGATGTCTCATTGGAGCTTTTCTGTTGCATTTCCTTGCTAAGGATAGCACCAACAACATCATCAAAATTTAAAGTACTAGATCCAGAGACAGAGTTACTAATGGCCATTACTAAACCATTCCAACTCTCTGGCAATGAGCACAAGAATAACAGAGCTCTAACTTCATCATCAAAGTTTACCCCTATAGAACTTAGCTGACTGGTAACTGTATTAAATTCATTTAAATGGTCTGCAACAGATCCACCTTCCGACATCTTCATATTAAATAGTCGTTTCATAAGAAATACCTTGTTTGAGGCCGAGGGTTTTTCATATAGTTTCGCCAACTTCTGCATCAAACCCTCTGTTGTTGTTTCCTTCAAAATATTGAAGGCGACTGACGCCGCAAGACACAACCGTACTGTTCCAAGTGCCTTTCTATCAAGAATGTTCCATTCTGCGTCTGTCATGGCCACCGATTTCTTTGTTTTTCCGCTCAATGGTAGGTACAGATCTTTCTGATACAGATAATATTCCATCTACATCTTCCACAGCGGGAAGTTTTGGCCGTTAAATTTCTCGACCCTAAACTTACCATCGTCCACCATTTCTCCCACTCGAACCAGGAACCCTTCTTTCCTGTGAGTTTATCAGCCAAATATACCTTCGGCTTTGATACCAGTTGTTAGAAAATTATATATTATGGAGAAATGCAACACATAAAATATGTGGAAAAATACATAACACAAAACACATAAAACCAGAGAGACACAGATATACGTGGTTCACCCAGTTTGGGCTACGTCCACCCCGAACAACCAGTCCTTCCTTTCTATTATCCAGCAAAAATGAAGAGACAAAACCTACAACAGATCTGCTGTAATATCCTTTGTTCTCTCTCACGGTCTCCCTCTCTGTTTCTTGCTCCGATAATACACACATAATACACATCCGCAATATAATGCCCCCATAAAAGTGAGGGGTTGCCTTCTAGGGAAAAAAACCCTAATCTAAACATAACTTCTATCGTCAGATCATTTGCCTAATGAACGGCCTAGATTGACTAGAAATTACTATACTTTTACAAGGCATTTTTACATTTGTTTTTAGCTTCGGGGGCGCTTCCCCCAAAAACCCTAGCCAGGGGGGGCTCCAAAAAGTGCTACCGCTCGCCCTGGACCCCCCATGGCAATGATTAATTACGGCTGGCGTTGTCGCCCCTTTTAAGGTACATGGGTCCAACGTTGTGGTACAAAGTAAACAAGATAATCAGACTCCACACCCAACATGCATTATATACATTGTTAAATCTGGTACAATAAGCTTGTACACTTTCCCCCTTGTTTCTATGGAGGTTCTTGTAATCAGAAAGGACTTGGAGAGGGTTCTTCTTTACTTCCCATTTGTTTAAGAATGTCTGATGGAAGGCTTGGAGATCATTGATACTATGGGGGGTTAAGCCTTTAAACCATTTTCTTACTTCTCCCCCCAGACTCTGAGAAAATAATCTAAGCTTGACAGAATCATCATCAATTTCAATTATGTCAAATTAGTCATTCAGCTTATCCACATGTTGTGATGCACTAGTAGCATCACTAGCATCATATAATGGAATTTTGGACTGATAGTCCTGCGGAAGATTAACTAATGGTACAGGAAGGACTAAGGGAGCATACCATGCTGCCATGATATGTGGTGGGGGTGGATTCACAAGAGGTGGATTAACAAAAGGAAAAGTGGGCTGAAGTGGAGTGGTTTGGAAAGTGAATGGAGGATGAAGGGATGTGGATGGAATAACAGTAGATTGATGAGCTAATCTTGGATGAGAGACACCTAAATTGTGAAGGAAAAGTAAATCAGGAGGTGTTGTTTCCCTACTACCAGGATTTTCACTTGTTTCAGGGGATGAAAGTGAAGACTCAGAATCTAACTGATCTAAATCATCAAGAGACCTAGTTCTAAAGGGATTTACTAAGTAACCTTGTGATTGTTGTAGAGCTCAAAGATTTTCAGGAACTGAATTAGCTCTCAAGGGTGATCTGCAAACAATCGATAATTTAATCCTAGGAGACTTCCTAAGGATACTTTTTGGGTTATCAACTATCTCAGGTGGATCAAGGTTAGGATAGGCTCTAGTGTAAATCTCTCTAGGAGCCATTATGTTGTGTTTTTTACAACCCAAATAAATAAGAAAAGTTCAACCAGGTATGACAGTATTTAAAAGGCCAACTAATATGTTTACACAAATTTTAATCCTACATTCCTCTAACTGAGTTTGAATGATATTAAAATGATAAGGGTTCTTCCTAGTGGAGTCTTAAGGTCTTTTGGGGATTTTGGAGTCGCCAAGTGGAAGTTTTTAGCTCCTAAGGAGGTAAAAGGTTTTATGGTCCACCACCATGTTTATTGGATACCAATCTGAAATATTTTTGGATTTTCTGAGTTATTTTTCAGTTGTGTGGTTTCTAAGAATGTCCTAACTCTGTTTCAAAACTTAGCTACGGTTATGAGACAAAGACAGTCTAGTCTTATTGCTAAGCTAGCTAATTTTTCAAGGTTTAGACAACTCTTACGAGAATCCTAGGTTTTTCCTAGTTTGTCATTGATTCAAACAAGCTTCATCATGATTACCATTTCTTGGTAGTGCTTGAAAAGGATGATTCTTACTCACTAAACAATGTTTGTATGAAATTTTAAGGGGAACCAGAGATTTTGGGTTCAGATCCCCAGCGGAGTCGCTAGAAATGTTGGCATCCTGTAATCAGCAATATTGGCAAAAGTATGACTGCAAGGAGAACATTATTTCAACCACTATGGGATTCTAGGATCTAGCCCTCCTAAATCCGGAGAGGGATGTATCCAATAAGTGCAAAGATGGATTTATCTTTGAGGTTTTGGGTAATGATATTAGGCTAGTTATGAAGGCCGAGGGTCTTGTTTTATTTTTGGATGGTTGAGCATGATTATTATTTGAGGTGGAAAGTTCTAAATGGAAAGAGTTTCAAAGGTGAGAAGTTGCAAGAAAATAGAACAAGATTTGGCCAAAAAGATAGATAATTGCATGTTTTAGTCCATTGGGCTATGGAGTCATAATAGGGTTTAATTGAAACAACAAGAGGCAAGAGTGGTCCATGGAGCAAGTCATCTATGTCTAAGCATATCTTCAAATTTTTATTTATGGAATGAAATGAGAGAATAAGAAGGGGAAATAAACAGATGAAGAACAAAGAGCAGCCTAAGATCAGGAAAGTACTTCTAAACTAGCCTGCTTCTGACATACACTCAAGAAAGACATAAAATTAATATAATATCAGGTAAGTACTTCTAAACTAGTCTGCTTTTGATGCACTTTCAATAGAAAAACATTTTAAAACAAAGGGAAAATTGAAGGCAACTGTTGGAGAAAAAACTAGCGGGCTGGGCTCACCACAAACCCTCTCCTGGCTCTGCTTTACTTTTTAACTTTCAAGACAAGCACAAATATAACAAATAATGGCCTAAGATCTGGTAAGTGTTTCAACACTAGCCAGCTTTCAACACATTCCAAGGGAAACATTCAGACAGTCTTTGGGGATAAAACTAGGACCAGGGCGCAGTTCATCTATGTGTTTTCTTCTATTCCTAAGAGAACCATATGTTTTATTCTTATAGACCATCTCCATTTTATTGGACCTGGGGTCGTGACATAGGTTCTCTTCCCTCTAGCTGTCTTAGGGACTGGCATGTCTATTCTTGGACACTCAATTTATGCTCTACATGGTTTCCTTCAGGGGCAAGTAGGGTAGGATTGACAAAGCTATCCCATGATAACTGATGTTTATTTAACTCATGAAAAATAATCAATTTTATCAAACCATGATGGATGACAACTACCTGAGGGTTTTTAGCTTTCCTAATTTGAATAGCAGTGCCATGCAATATAGAATTCAAGAAAAAAGATAAATTGACTGAAATATTTTGTTCGAGTACAACTAAAAATTTGAGTTGACGAGACTTTACGATGCCTTGGCATCCGTCACATGTGATATACCTTTGGATGATGACTTCCAGTTCTCGCCAGAGCTGCTTCAGGGATATAGGGTCCATACCTTTTCCTTTTCGTACCAATTTCTTAGCTAGGTCCTGATATACTGAAACTACTTCTTGTACGAGGACATGTTTATCAGTCCACTTTTTCCCTTCCATTGGAAGTTCGAAGGCCTCAAAAATTAATTCTTCGAAGACTGGAATAATTTTGCCTTTAACTATGGCATGCCCTTCCTGCAGGCGTAATATTCCTAAATTATCATGCTGCTAATAGGAATATTAATTTTTCTTTTAAATCTAGATAGATGAATAAATGGGAAAGGAGGCTCATAAGTTGCTTAAGTATGAATAAAAATCCCTCATAACGTGAAAAGGGATCATGTAATAACTAAATCAAGCATCGACATGTGTGAACAAGGTCTAAAATGTGTGGACAAAGTCAATTTTGACCAAGTCAACAACATTTTTATATGAGGAGTGGATCCTAAATGAAGACATCTCAATGTGAATGAAGATCAATCTAGCTAGTCAAAATGAAGACACCTTGAGTGTGAAAGGAGACAAGACATGAAAAACCAGTCAAGGTTGATCCAGTCAAGATTGACTAATTCAAACAGAGTTGTAAAAGGATGAGAAAGGCACATGGAGACAGTGTAATTTGGGTGGAGGAACCTTTGCATCGAAGAAAATTCATAATGGGGTGGGACCCTTGGTGAGGAAGCTCCTCAACTATATAATGGAGGAGATGGCAACCATATGGGAATGATTGAAGATTATATTTTATGTGGTCTGTTTAGACTTCTTGTATACTTTAGTTGTTTAGCTAAGTTTGCTGCACTATTTAGTGCAAGGGTTTTCTCATTCGGGAATTCCCTACTCTTCCTTCGAGATCTTGTTTAAGAAATCTAAGAGGAGTTTTCTGAGATGCATTTTCAAATATCTAGTGTTAGGCCAAGAAGTTACCTTTAGCAACAATGCATTCCCTTGCAGAAACTGCATTATTTCTTAAGGTGTGCAGTGGGAGGGGTTAAAACCCCACTTTGTGAGCTAGTTTCCCAGGAGGAGGATTAGCCTTTTTCTCAGAAAGCTAGTGGGAGAGTATACAACCATTTCTTTGTACATTCAACCAATTTTATGCAGATCTTTAGCTATACAGCGTGATTCAGCCATATATCTGCAACAATACTTTCTTGTATATCATTTATGTCAAGAAACCCTTGCCGGGTCATCTTGGATCTATGTAAAAAGAGACTAGATCTCTGTTTTTATGCCTCATTGAGTAATATAATAGAATATCTGATTTATATCTCCATTTTTTGATTATAACCCTCAAATAAATATGCAGTCTCTTTATGCAGTAATTTTTGTGTGTTACAGTCTTGGGGTGTCATTATTTTTAAGTTGTTTTGAGCATGGGAGGCCTGTTTAATGAGGCAAAAGTCATTTGTTTCTGATTTCCTCTTAGATATAATTTCAATAATGTTAGATCTAATGGATTCATGGGCTGCATTTTTCTGTTGATGCTCATATTTTTGAAAAATGTGTTTTCTATGCAAGTATTGATGATTTTCCCATTTTGGGATATTACAGTGGTATCAGAGCCTTAATCTTGGCTTAGCCTATGTTCTTCATCCATCATGGAGTCTTCTCATGGGGAGGAGAAGATCTACAAGAGAGATCAAAGAAAACCCTTATTTTCTAGAGGAAAGAGGTTCTCAAAACTTCTCTTTCAAACTCTGTAGGGTAGAAGCAAAGACATCAAAGAAATGAGGAGGGAAAGACAATTCCCTCAACAAGATATGTAAGATATATACATGAGGAAAGCTCTAATTCCTCATCTTATGGGTGTGAGCATTCAGCCACATCATCATATCTACAATGCTCTATCAGCCACTTTTTTATGAAGAAGAATAAGCATAAAGGAGATGTGCCAAAGGAGGAGACTCTTGGTGATTATTTGCAAGAGTATGAAGCTCAATATAAGGGGTTCAAATATCACTTGAAATTCCAAAGGTTTTGTAAGATCAAGGAAGAAGGAAGCACAAGGATCAAGCAGCAGGGTGTGGGTAGATTCTTTCTATTTACTTTTGATGGATCACCTAAATGTCCAGCTAGGGCTTCGGTGAAGGAGCTAGACACCTATGTGCAACAACATCAAGTTTCAGAAAAGGAAGCCATCAAAGTAGCAGTGCTGCATCTTGAGGGTAAGGCTTATGCTTGGTGGTTGTTTGAATCTTTTTCATTAAAGAATGAAAATACATCTACCTATGGAAAGTTCATTAGAAGAGTAGTGGAAAGGTTTGATGAAAAATATTATGAAACACCCTCTATGGAATCTATCAAACCAAATAAAAAAAAAAAATTGCATGGATTGGGAGGGTCCCTAAATTCAGCCCCATTTCAGAAAACCATTGAAGGGGATGGAAACTTGTATGATATTTTTCCAAGGGAAAAGTCCCCTTTGCATGAAGAGCTTCTTTCTCAAGAGGGAGACATGGAGATTCCTCCTTCAAAAGAAGACCAAGATTTAAGGTCTCTTATTGATGATGAGGAATTTTCAACTATTGAAGAGGAGGAAGAGAAGGCTGAAGAGGATAACACAGTCATGACAAGATAACATCTAGGACCTCATGAAGAGGAAGATGGAGCACTTGCTCCAAGGAGAGAAACTCTTGCACTCTTTCAAGGAGTTCCAAAGAATCTCACATATAGAGATTGTGCCACAATCCATGTGCAACATGTGCCATCATTATCAAATGGTGAGATCTTGATGATAGAAGAAGGAAAAGAGGAGGGCAAGCACCACATGATGAGGAGAATACACCCCTCTTTATTTTAGAAGGTTGACACACAAGGAAGGCAAGGACAAATCTTTCAACACACATACACATCCTGCTCTATGCCTTGATGTCTCTTTACATGGAGGCATTCCACCAGGGAGACCTCCTGATGAGAGGAAAAATAAAGTGTTCTCTCAACTATGGGAAAAATTTGCATACTTGGCTAAGGAGGGAGCTTTGGGAGAAACTAGCACAACGCAGAGAATATTTCATGGATTCAAAGGAGAGATAAGCAATTTTCTGAATTGGATATTGCTATCTCCCACTCAGTTATTTGCGCTGAAAAAGGGAAATTCAGAAATCTACGATGGCATAGACATGATGTCATGTGGCAACTCCACATATTTGGGGCAGCCAATGATATTTCTGCTCACAAAGGATATTTCTAAACATGACAAGAGGATATCAACACTCTTGCATGCATGTGCCAAATTGAGGAAGTTTTGGAAGACAAGGACTTTCCAAGGGGAGGTTGACTTCCATCTACTTCAATCTTGTCTTGAGCAAGATCAGCTGCAAAGGAGGTAGAAAAAGGAAGTTGATAGTACTCCAACATGTGACTTTGAAATCAAGCATGTCAAAGAGGAGAGCCATGCTATGACAGGGGTTTCATTTCATATTTCTACAACACTGTCACTATTGGGGAGCCTAGATCCTTATTGGGATTCCCAACTCTTGATGGAATAATTCAAGGACCTTTTCACATGTAAGGTTCTTGATGGGAAAGTGATGGATGGGAGGTATAAAGTAGTTGAGGGAGTTAGTTATTCCCAAGATCAAATCTATTTAGCTAGAGACTCCAATCTCAAGGAGAAACTACTTAATGTAGCCTATGAGATCTTGCTTTCAAAACCCACTGGTTTCATTAGAAAATATCATACTAACTTAGATGGATTCATGTGGGAGAACTTCAAAGAGGAGATGCACTCTCATATGACTAAGTGCATGGGTCAATTGCTGGTTGAGGAGGAACATATCTCTTTGGAAGAGTTATCATTACCACCTCCTTATTCATTGAGTGTGAGAAGGAGCTCATCCATGAGCTACATTGCTGATTTAAACCAAGTATATGATAAACATTGTATTTCTGAACATCATGATATATTTATTATGTAGCTGCATTTTCTTAACACTCGTGTGCAGGTCTTGGCTACAAGAGGGGGCACTCTTTCTTATGGGTTTCATGAGCCACTTTGGGCCATGAACAATGGAGATGTTGAGCATCCCCTAATATATTTTCGGGAGATGTTTTACTTTTCATGGTGTGCTTCATTAGCACCAAATATCATACACCTTCTCCAAGCATGCAAGAAGGATGGGGCATCAAACAAGTGTTGGGAAGAATGCATGTCATATCATATTCTATGGCAGTTGGGGGTAAAACTGTGTTGGTTTCACATGAGAAACCATTATCCTTCTCCTTTATTTCATATGGCAGCTAGCATGATTTCAATTATGATTCCATATGCTGAATATGTTCTTATATTTATTGGGGACATGATTGGAGGAGAGGAACATTGGTTGAATGTGTCCTTTGGGAAAGAGATTTACCACACTTTTTGCGCTACATGTTTCAAGGGAAGCATGGGAAAGGATATGGCTACCATAATATATCACTTGTTTCTTTATGAGGTGGGCCATATGATTGTTTGGAGCACTTGTAACATACCTATCATAAGCATTTGGGAGGAATTTTTCTATGACTTACCAAGCTGGGAGGTGATTCATTTCATTTGGATGACAGCATGGAGGTGGGAGTCCTTCATTGATGATGAAATTCCCCATGATTGTCATCACTTCTATCTTGAGGAGGCCCTTGATCAGCAAGAAGGTTTCCATGTAGACCTTCCTTTCTTTCATGATGAGAGCCATTTGGTTTATTCACCAAAGGCCAACTTGCACACTTGGGAGGATGGGAGATGGAAATTTTGTAGAAATTTTGAAGCAATGGAGGAGACTATGGGATGAGAGGGCCACAAGAGGAAGAGGGGAGATTTTGCAGCACCATTGTAGTTGCTTGAGGACAAGAAACATTTGGGAGGGAAGACATTTCCTGCTAGCATCTTTGGTTTTCATCCTGATCCTTTTTTGTAATTATGTCGTCTGATTTTCACAATCACAGGAAAAATATGTTTTTATTTTGTTTTTAGTTTCTTCATCATTTTTTATATATTTTTTCTTTTTCATATACTTTTTCTTGAATTTATTTTTGGAAAATAAAGAATAAAATTTCAAGTAGGTTGGCATAATTACATACCATCTTTACTTCTTCTTGATGTTGTACTTTCTACATGACATCTTACATTGTGAGGGGCTAAAAATATACTTTAAGTCTATTCCCATTCGCAAGGAATACCGAATCTCACCCTTCAATGGTTTTTTTTTCCACCACTCCATTCTCAAAAAATTTAACCACTTCGTAAGGTCCCATCCCACGTGTGTGGAATTTACCTTTGAAATGTTTAAATCTGGAATCATAAAGGACTACCCGATCACCTGGATGGAATTTCTTCTGTTTGATAGATTTTTCATGCCACTTCTGGCGTTGTTTTTGAACTAACACATCCTATCGAACATCATCCCTTTTGAATTCATTTAAATAATTTAAATATAATAGGAATTTTTGTTGTGCTTCCAAGAGATCTAACCCCAATTGAACTGTAGTCCTGAAGGTTTTGATTTGGAACTCTATCAGCAAAAGGAATTGTTTCCCGTATACCATCTCATATGGTGTGTGTCCCATGCTATTCCTCTAGGTGGTTTGATATGCACATAAATATTCTGGTAACCTACTGGCCCAATACTTCCTATGCACGTTCACTGTTTTGGTGAGGATGGTGCTGGAGCGAGGTCCCCTTAGGCACAATTTCCTAAGAATATTTTGTGTATTTTTGTATGTGTGCATTGTGCAAATTGAGTCAAAGGGATTTTTGCCCCAATTTTGGATGTAATTAAGCTTAAATGTAAACCTGTTTTGATATCATAGTATCTACATGCTAGGCATATTATAAATAGATAGAGTATGTCTAATCTAATTAGTTCTAAGTTAAGTTATAAGTAAGAATTTCATGATAGTTTGATAAGTTTATGCATCTATAAGGGTTGTTGGGTTGCGTTGAAAGGTTCCTGCCAATTGTGTGTGTAGAGACATAGTCCTAGCTATGTGCAGAATTCGATAGCTATGTGCACAGAAGGGATTGTATGGGTTCTGTAACGGTTTTGGTAAGAAAATTGATGTATTGACATATTTGAAAGATAATAGAAGGAATAATTTTGGCGAAGCTCTCTGTGTCATGTGTCTCTATTGCTTACTGTATATTATATGTTACTGATTCATGATTGTGTAAAGTTATCTAATATTTATATGCATGATTATTTATGGTTAAAAGCTCTATTAATTTTAACATTTATTTAGACCTAGATTTGGTTCTAATATGTTATCTACACTATGAAAACAATATTTCTATGTTAGTCCGTTGATAATGGTGCATTCTCTAAAATTTTGGTATAAACTATTGCGCACATTTTTGTAATTCCACTTTGGGTTTTGTTAGGGGCCACTTCATTAAACTCTCTCTCAGGGTGCAAAAACATGATTACAACACCCCCCCCCCCCAAACTATTTTGGGTGAGACTTTGATCTGCGCAAGAAGATCATTGCCTAAAGGGTTAGTAGTTGGATGGTTTTTTGTTTTAACCATAGACTCTGAACCTAGGTCAGGACCTATTAAGCCTGCAAATGGTTCCATTTTCGGGATTGGGATCATCATTTTGAGGGGGATTTGATGGTGTGCCATCCTTCAAGCAACGAATTACAAGACTAGCTAGATAGAAAGGTCCTTGAATTTGTGCTACAAGAAAATAGCAGTACCAAATTATCTGATGAATAGTGGGTACAAAAGTATATTTATACAGAAGTGCATGAGATTTTATTTTGTTCCATTTCACATGAACTACAAGATTGGTTGTTGTGCTTAACTGAGTTCAATCACTACGTAAAATATGACGTAATCACTGAGTGGACTCCTGAATTGATCCAACAAGTAGAGAAGTTTGATAATAAGACCACTCATGCAATAGATCATTGGATCGATCACCTCTTGGGAGGATTTGTGACTGAATTTTCTATAAATAAGTTTGTGTCATATTCTGAAGTAGGAAGAAGGTTCTTCAAAGGCCCTAGAGGTATGTTCCTGTGCTCATTGAAATTATTGTTGAAAACACTATTGTGTGAAAAGGGTTGTCTGTGAAAACATACTGCTTCAGTGCATCAAAAGGGTTCCATTACACGCAGTGGAAGAATTTACCGTGAAGGTTATGGAAAATTCATGTACAACCCTTTGAAGCCTAGATCTGATAGTGAACCTAAACCAAAAACTGCTAGCTCAAGTGACTCTGAAGAATAAATCTCATCATATCAAAAACCCTTGAATATGTTTCCCACTCCATCCACTCCACTTCTGCGCTCACATTGCAGATCACCTACTCCACTGCACAGTCCATATCCACCTCCACCTCCACCATGTAACCCCAAGGGATACCTCTGAAATGCACAGATCCCCCAGAGAAAATAACCCAATACCAATCCATTGAACGAGAGATAAAATGAAAAGTCCCATGGCAGAACTGCGAGAGACAATTGAGGAAGAAGATGAAGATGTCATTGAATTAACCCCATTCTCACGACTACCAAGTTATATTGTGCCATGTAAACCTAATTTGAAAGAACCGAAGGACTTGGATAAGGTGCGTGTGAGTATCCAAGTGCCTCTAATTTCGGATAATGTCCTAATGGAAGGGGATATGCTAGGAAAAATTCTAAAACTATGGTTTGATGACTGGGACATCGCAGATGTCAACAAGTTTCTTGAGCTCGCACTAGAGCTCTTTTTAGACCAAATCACTTATGAAGGAGGCATCATGCACCTCAAATCGAAGAGATAAATGTTAGGTATGCACAAGGCAGGCCTACTCAATTTGTTGCAGATCCCTCCTTTTGGGTGCAGCGTCATTAATGATATTTGTGTCAAGCAGCTTCTGGTGCTGGTCCATGATGATGCGCTCTGGTTGGGAGAGTGCATACCTATTGATGTAGAATTGATTCATAAAATAACAGGATTGCCTAATAAGGGTGTTGATCCTATGGTGGACTTTGGAGGAAAATCACAGGAGAAAGAAGTGGAAGATCAAATCAAGAAAAAATATGATGTCACTCGCAAATCCCAGGGGTTAATAGTAAAAGAGATCAATGACCCCGCTATACGTTTTTATATGCTCATCTTGGCTTGCAAGATGATGCACAAATGAAACTCCAAGGGATTGCCTGTGCATGTGAGTGCGTTGGCGGGAAGATGTGATAAAGGAGTTATATACAACTGGTACGGGTACCTGTGCAAGGAATTTCTTGAAAATGTGCACGAGGTGTAGGAGGAGGGAAAGCCCTTCCAATACGCTTGGCTCTTTTCGTTAATTTAACTTATTGGATGGAGAACACCTGAAGGCACACAGTTCCCTAAAATGGAAGAAAAGAGGTACGAAGTTGCACGCTACGCTACTTTATGGAACTCATTTGACACAGTGCGCGAGAAAGAGAATAAAATATTTTGGGTATTGTATGAGGCGACCTTGAACCTAGTGGTGGAGTCGAAGCCACAACTGTCACCCACCCTGTATGACCAATAGAAAATGATATCCAACATTAAGGCTACGTTTCACAATATACATATCTGCGCAAAGGGCGTTGGAGAGGGCATGTGGTATGAGCTGCCTTATTGGCCACTAAGGACGATCTAATCAGAGTCACAACAGACTGATCGCTGGCTTGGTTGACCCCACCTACACAACTGCACACTCCAACAAGAAAATCCAAGGAGAAAAATACTAAAAAGCCTGTAGAAATAGTGACAACAACAGTTACAAAGAAACCTGTAGAGAAGGAACCAACGCCCACTACAACTAGAGAGACCATTGACACTACAACAGTGCCGTAGTAGAATGACTTTGCGCCTAAGCAGACTGGTGAAGTAGAAACATCCAAAAGCACTAAGCGCAGTGCACAGGCCATGCGTGGGTCACGCAAGAAACATAAGGGATCTAAGTAGATAGGACAGGAGGTCATGATGCTCAGAGAGGATGATCTCACTAAGATTGCGAACATTGTTACCTCTGCGATGGAGAATGGTGGAAGAATATGGAGGTCCAATATAAATATGCTCTGGAGATTCTCCAAGTTGGGTTAAAAGAATTAAAATTTTAGGCAAGCCAGATTTAGGAGAGCATAATTCAGGCGAGCCGAACTAATGCGCCTGTTACCAGTGTGCAACCATTGGATGTGGCCTTGCCAACATCCGAGGAGGGGTGATTTTTCACATCCTCTTGCCAAAAATGAAAATTTACACTAGCCAGCATACTCAATTTACTGGTACATGTGATATTCATGTTAATATTTTAGTGTTGCCTACTGGTAAACTACATTTGTTGCATTCAGTTATTAGCGACGAACTTCAATACTGAGAAGCAATTGTGCAAGCACATACCAAGGATGCACAAAAGCAGTTCGTGCAAGCACATGAGTAGCAACGACAAGCTGAAGCAACTTGCAAAGAAGAAGGAGCCCAACGTACTGCTCTGGAAGCCAAGATCAATCAGGAGTGTCGAGATATTCTAGTTGTCTCGGCCACAACTTTTCCCATAGAGAAGTTGGAAGGATTGGTTGCTGTAGCGAATGTTGCATGAGTGGAAGTTCACACCATTCACACATAATATGAGTAGTAGATAGCAGACCTCCAAACTAAGTTTCATTCAGAGACAATGCCAGAGGTCTGCATGAAGAGAGTAGTAGAAGTAAAGAAGGTGAAGGATAGCTATGCTGTTGCAGTCAACTAGTGTGACAAGACATTGAACAAGGACATGGATTTGGGCCTCTATCCAAAATGATCCGATCGTACAACATATGCGTGACACATTCAAACAAAAGGAGTAGTAGTTTGAAGATATCATAATAGTCACACCAACATTAGTCTTTACCCAATGACTTGCTCGTCTGCAAGAAGGCCGCAAAATTCAGACAAAGATTGCAGACTTGTGCCGAAAAGAACATGTGTTGAAGGAGTGTATGAAACCATGTGAAAAGGAAGCACTAGAGTTATCCCAGATGCTGGAAAACACTCTGAACATCATCCACCAGACTCAGTGTAGCATAGATATGGACGTTGAGGTGCTGACCATAGACAAGATGGTTCAGCAAGCGCAAAGTGTAGCAGCGAAGAGCCTCGAGTTACTTCTCCCACTCCATACTCCTTTCAAGAAACTCGCTACACCGAGGACTTACGCCTTAGTGACGGGGACGCAGTCACATGTTTGTGTTGGGGGTATGTTGGAGCAGGGTCCCTTGAGGCACAAGTTCCAAAGACTATTTTGTGTATTTTTGTATATGCGTACTGTGCCAATGAAGTCAAAGGGATTTTTTCCCCAAATTTTTATGTAATTAAGCTTAAATGTAAATTTTGGGCCTTAATCCATGGTTTGAGACCATGGTATCTATGCACTAGGTGTATTATAAATAGATAGAGTATGTCTAAGCTATGTTGTTCCAAGTTAAGTTCTAAGTAATAAGTTCATGATATTTTGATAAGTTTATACGTCTGTAAGGTTTGTTGCATTTGGTCGAAAGGCACCTGCTAGCTGTGTGCGTGGAGACCTAGTCCTAGTTGTGTGTGGACTCCACTAAATGTGTGCTTGGAAAATTATCTCGTCTTTTTATGCATTATTATTTATGGTTAAAATACCTATTAAGTGTTACATTGATTTATACCTAGATCTGGTTATGATCTATTATTTTCGCTAAAGAAAACAATATTTTTGTGTTATTATGTTGATAATTGTACATTCTTTGATATTCTGGTATAAAATGTTGAGCACATATGCATAGGTTTACTTTGGGCTTTTCTAAGTGCCACTTTATTAAATTCTCTCTCAGGGTGCATAAACCTGTTTCTAGCACCCCCCCCCCTCATACTGCTTTGGGCGAGACTTTGGTCTGCGCAAGCAGATCATTTTTGACAGGGCTAGTAGTTAGAGGGTTTTTTGGTTTATCCATAAACTCTGAACCTAGGTCAGGACCCCTCAAGCCAACAGATGGATTGGATCACCTCATTTATGGATTCCACCTGGCCATTTTCTTGTGGGTGATACAGTGTAGACCTTCTGTGCGAATTTTGTATTGAAACAATCTCTCTAGGCACACCAAATCTAGTAAAAATCTCAAAAAATAAAAAATCAACAACAACTTTTCAGTAGAAAAAGAAACAACTTTAGCTTCTACCCATTTTGTAACAAAACCTTTGCAAACCAAGATAAGATTTTTATTTAAAGATGTTGGATGTATAGGTCCTACACAATCAATAGCCCATTTCTCAAAAGGCTCAATCATTATATGAGGATATAAAGGCATTTCATTGGCTTGACCTGGCTAGCCCATTCGCTGACAACTATCACATTGCCTAACATATTATTTGGCATCCTTAAACAAGGAAGGTTGTTCAATAAAATTATAGACTTATAATTTGTCAACATAAATTATCAACCCAAGGTAGGTAAGCTTGTGAGATGTTGTGAAAAATATATACAGGCTTAATACTTCAAGTGCTTACTGATCAAACCAGTTAATCACACATAAAACTAATCCCTCTTTTCTGCATCAACATTTGGTAGCAAAGGCTATGGAGTGGATCTGAACATCCCTCTACAACTCTTATTATTGTTGATGTGATCAGAAAATATAAGAGATCAAAATTACAACAAGAAATAAATCAACTTGATAATGAAAATCGAACTTGATTGAATGAAATGCACACATTAACACAAAAATTTAATCATTCAATCAATTAAAAATTGTTGTTGAAACTTCAAAAATATTACAGTAGCTGTGTAAGTAAATTATTACTACATAACACAAATTAAAATGTACACACACACACTACAACTAAGGGATTTGTGAGCAAAGGGGGGCCTCCCTCACTCACAACCCATCCAATATTAAAGAGGCTTGCTCAGTGGAATGGATAGAACATCAAATATTATATTAATCTAAGAATATTACAGCCAAGTACAATATGATATGTGTGTTGTGTAGGTAAATCCCCTCTGCGAACATAGGTGATCCCTCTAGCCCTACGATGGGTCTAGTAGTAAGAGGACATGCTAGTGCATTGATTCCTAGTTAATGAATGAAACTGAGTCGGGATAGATTGTCCTACCTTTTATCCAACGCAGTTGTCGTAGTTGTGACGACGGTCTCCTGATCTTCGTCCCGACACGTCGCGGTCCTTCAGCTATGGTACTCAGGTGCTTGCACAAAGATTAGAGAACGAAAGCAACATACGAAACAGTGTTTGCATTCATAACTATCTAATTGGTCAAGAAGAATTAAACGTATTGCGTAAGATCAATCACATCAACACAAGACGGGAACCAAAACATCAATCATGTATATATTAAGAGAAAGAAAGAGATTACAACCAAATGAGCCTTGACGTCATAGCCTCCTTTGGCGAGTCCATTCAAAACACGTCTCGAGCATTCGTCGGGGAATTTTGACTTGGAAAGGCAATCAACCTAGACTCTATTTTGACAAGGGTCTCTCTCTGCTCTATCTCACACCAGCTATGTCAGACTGTTTTAGCTATTCTCCAAAATGTTCAGTTATCCAAACCATTCATCTAAATCCATCTATGTGAGAGAGATGTATTTATAGAAGGAGAGGAGGAGGTTGGGATCCTTCAAATGGTGGAAGGGAGGCCTTATCCTTTGGGAGGTTTTCCAAAAAGTAGGGAACAAGAAGCCAAAGGAGGGTGCTCGACGTTATTCAGTCGAACCACCCATGTTGACTCACTCACGAAGTGGTTGGCAATGGAAACTTCGCTTCTATATTTAAAAAAATTTCCAAAAACAGCTCAGCACGAGCATTCCATTGAGATAGAGTGCCAATGGGGGCGGGGCCCAGTGCTAATTTCCCTTATCAGCGCGAGGCCATAACTACCTACCAGTGCCAACCCAAAATCATGTGTTTTTGATGGTCTATTCCAGGAATAGTCAACAGAGGAAATGTTCTTCTCATGGAAAGGGATGCAATGACACTTTTTTCAAGGCATGACACTACAAATAAGTCACAGAAATGGTCCTCCAATGTCCGGGATGGGGATTGCAGGGACGGTGACAAAATGTTGTGTAACATATGCCCCTAAAGCATGAGGTACGAGAGGGAGGGAGGAGTGAAATTTTATAAGAACACGTTCGAACCAAACACCGCTCGTCGTAAGACCTCGTAAGTATAAATACAACTAGTATCTCTAATACATGAACGTGTTGCATGGGCACATCCATCCATAATAGAGTACATATAAACCGAGATCCGAGGTATGTACGAAGCCATCCAATATTACGATCAACAAATAGACTCAGGGATGATCGCAGGCATCCAAATCAAAAGAGTCATGCATATATTCATGATAAACCACAATATCCTTGAGCCCTGTACTTTATTAGACAAAAAGACAAAAACATAGGGTCTTGCACTCCATCTCAACCTAAAAAGTACAAATACGGTGCATGTGAATATGTGAGCCGATGTTGAACATGCCGTAAAGTCACCCGATTACCAGCCAATGATGAAATCTATTAACAGGCGCGAGAGAAACCACCAATAATGACAATGGATCTCAAGGTACAACAGGGACAATCCACGGAATGTGAACAGTGATCTAGCATCGAACACCCACAGAATCACCCGATTGAAGGCCAATGATGTAGACCTTGCATCAAATGAGAAGAACCCGCCATTGAGGCATGCAAGCTCCAAGGTACCGGAAGGGAGTCTCTAG
This sequence comes from Pinus albicaulis, assembly GCA_034641835.2. Classification (NCBI taxonomy): domain Eukaryota; kingdom Viridiplantae; phylum Streptophyta; class Pinopsida; order Pinales; family Pinaceae; genus Pinus; species Pinus albicaulis. The sequence continues at coordinate 97,689 of JAXQQM020073631.1, forward strand.
ATCAAATTCCTGGATAATGAGCTGAATTCGACAGGAAGTGACTTGGTCGAAGGAGGGCCATAAATTTTCCCACATCATCGACACAAGATAGAGGAACATGATGATAGTGAATCAGTACCAACAGAGAATCAAAGGGAGGTTGAAAAATGCAGAGACAAACTTCTCTTGAACATATTAGCGACACGACTCTGGATTTGGAAGTATTTAAAATCAAGGGATATGAGGTCATGATGACATGGAAAAGAGCAGATGAGAGGTCAAAATAGATTACCCAAACCTATGGAGGAAAAAAATGATGAAATGAGATATCCCCAACCCGACACGACGTATGAGTGTCATGTTCAAGAGCAACATACCGTCGACATTACCGATCGAGAATTGCTACATTTCCCCACCATTGCTGGCGAGTACCCCAATTATTTTTGGAAAACAAGCTTGAAGGGGATAGCATATGCTTGTTATGTAAGTTTGTCCTTCAAACAAATCCATCCTAGTACATTTTACAAGCCCTAGGAAGGAGGAAGTCGGTAACGTCATGGTGACAGTGTCCGATGTCATTTAGGTTTTAACGAGTCTGAAAAAGGAAGAACTCAACATCTTTTCAAGTTTAGAGAGTTTGAAAAGAAGCGAAAAAGAAAAGTCCAACAGTCCTTTTTCATAGGAAGTCTCAGAGATCCGAAAAGGTAGAAAACTATGTCTGAGATAACCTCTTAGTCGCGATAGGCTAAGGCATTCATTTTTCGTAAATAATCTATCCCAGCCCAAAAAAGGGCAAACGTATACTAGGTAGATATCGTTTCGCAGCCATTTAACGAGTTCAAAATGACAAGAGTCTCGACAATATTTTCAATTTTAGAGAGCCAGAAAAGAGCTGAAAGATGACTCCAACAGTGACTTTTTTGTGTTTTTACCGAGTCAAAAAAAAAGTATAAAATAAAACTTGTTACTTCATCATTGTCACGTTGAGGACCTGTCACTGCACAAGAGACGCACATAAACCCCATTTCTCGAAATAACATAGCGAACTAATTGAAAAATACACTTTAAAACCTAATTAGGGTTCTGAAAAGTTATAAAATGCCAAATATGGTAAAAAATAAATTACTTTTCACTTTTACCTCTTGTGAGCAATTTGTTACCCTTTTTCACTACTATTTTGCGGCGTTGACAACAGGCAATCCGGAAGACCAATCTTGAATCCTTCTGTTCCAGGTAAGAACTCACATATTTTCCTGCATTTTGATAGTACTTTTATTACTGTAATCCCATTTTTGTAGATCTATGGGAGGGTGTTGCAAAAATTAGGGTGTGGCGGTCGGCGCGGGTATCGGGCACGGACTCGCGCCAACCGGCCTAAAAATTGAACGGGGGCGCGTCAACCACGACAGACATTTTTAGCATGTAAATACAATCAAGCAGGCCCATTTTAACCATTCAAAAGCTTTGGATTTGGCTAATGACAACCATATGGATGTTGGTGCAGGTGTGAAAAGACAAAATGGTGATTGAATGGAAAGAACGAGAACACAGTGAAGAAGAACAGGAAGCCATGGGAAATAGGAGATGCATGGAAGCTCTCAAAGATTGCAGGCTCAAGAAATTCTTTATGGCACCATGTCTCAGAGCTCAATCGGAGCTATTGCGGTACTTGATTAGTGTTTGGGATGTTGATTAGGAAAAATTCATCATTCACGACCAAGAACTTGAGACCGAGGTCTTAGATGTTTACTTCATAACCGAACTGTCGCGGAGGTGGGCAGTACCAATCCTGACCGACACCCGACCCTCAATGGAGAACATGAGTATGGTTATTGATAGGGTGTGCCCAGGGGCAAGGAAAGGATCAGGAAATGGAAAAGTGGATATCCAAACTATTATAGATTTGGCAATAAGGGTAGTGTTTCACACCATCACGCGAGCTGCTGGATCACAGGCTCCGCATGAGGCCACAAAAACACAGTTACTTCTTGTTGTAGATTGCATGGCACCAACCCTCTACAACTGGGCAGAGGCGGTAACAATCAACATGAAGCGTCAACTGACAAAATGCAAGAAAACCAAGCTGAAGCAATTCGACTACAGGTCCATATTGGTATCGTTCATCTTGGAATGGTTACCAATCTTCTAACGTCAGGAGGTAATAGTTCCGACACCACCAGCCCAGGAGCCACGGATGGCCCGTTAGGCAGCTTTAATGCCAAGGTCAGGGGGCGGTCAATAGATTTCCTGGAGACTAGAGTTCTTTGAGTGGCTCCGTCGACAGCTAATTGTCGTGGAGGACTGGCCCTACTCTGGAACGGATTTCACTGGTGATGCAGATCTCCCGCTCCCAGAAGGAGAGGATTGGGATGAAGTACTTGGTAAGACTCATTTTTTATTTTGATGAGTATTATGATTTTTTTTGTTATGCATGTTCTGACATTAATCCATGTAATTGCAGATGTTGGCCCAGAGAGACCTACAGGTATGTCCCCAATATCACGGCGGATTCCTCGCGACTTTGATGTGGCCCCTCATGGTGAGGGAGGCGAGGAGGAGGAAATCATATGCAACCTGGAGGGAATCTCCCATGGGATCCTAGACTATGCATGATTCGATGATGTTCCTCGCGCATACCAAAGACACACTACAGGGGTGTCAAACCGTGTTCACCGCTTGCTGAGGCGGCTTGTACGAGCAGTGACATGTTATCATGAGCGTCACGTCGAGTAGACACCTAGGTTTTATTTCCGCATATTTTTTGAGAGACATGATGTCTTAGGATGTAACCGAAACACACATATTTTTTGAGCTTATGATGCACATGGATGCAAACACTCGATATATATATCCATCTATTTTCCTATATGGATCTTGTCATGTGATGATGATTTTTTTACAAATTACACAAATGTCTATCTAATAGAATGTTAGCTACTGTATCAGTTAATGCATTCATTCTTCTAGAAATATGTTGATATATAATGTAATCAAAATGTCTTTCCAATAAACGAACACGCAAACACAACCTTAATATGTGAGGGTTTCTAACAGAATAATGTCCATTAGTTTGAAGAACAACAAGTTGTGATTCTAGGTTAACAATCAATGCACGAATGTCGAGGGTAATGGCCTCGGTTAATAGTTCAATAACAACACTATATTCAGAGACATTGTTTGTAGTTAGTCCTAGAAAGATACCTTGAAGGTCTATCAACTCACTAGCAGGATCATAAATCACCCAAGCTGTTGAAGACAGGTTCCAGGTATTGCAAAAAGCACCATTCGCGAAACCGACATAAGGGGCAATAGACATCTGCACCATAAGCAACGATCCAATAAGCAGGATAATGCTCGCAAAGCACACCAAGCCAAAAATGTACAAAAATGAAAAAACACCTATGTACAAAAACATGCATGAATGACTCATGCATAGTACTTTTTAAGATACAACCCATTTTTGGGCTGATATAGAGGATGACCTGCATAATCAATAAGCTCATAAGCCCATTCCGCAAAACATGTTTAACAATGTAGGGCCCATGCCATATGGGTTGAAATTTTCCTTCCCCCAGCTTATCGTGAACTTGGTCGTATAGGAGGACAAGGTTTCTTTCTATGAAAGAACGAGGAGAAACCGACTGGTCAAAATGAGCTTTGACCCACTTTTTTTGTGCTTCAATGACCAGAGCAGCAAAGCGGCGAGTTTCATCAAGCCTTTCTAAATAGAGAAGACACTCTTCTTTTGGCGAAGTATTCGACAGCAATTCAACTGCTAGTTTGAGCGAAGGTATTTCACATTCAATCGAAAGGGTAGCTTCCAGACCATATACAAGCTGGAATGGAGTGAATCCGGTCGCATCCTTAACTGAGGTTTGGTATGCCTAAAGAGCCAAAAACAACATGATATGCCAGTTTGATTTGTGCATCCCAATCGTACGTTGAAGCATAGTGACAAGAAATTTGTTCACGGCTTCAACCTGGCCATTGCCCTGAGGGTAGTACGGCATTGAGCTGTCGTGACGCAGACCCAAATTGGAAGTCAACTCTGCCACCATGTAATGCTAAAAATGGGAACCATGATCGATAACAATGGCTTGAGGGACACTAAACCTAGAAATGACATGATTGAATAGAAACTGTGCTACTATCTTACCGTTAGCTATAAGTGTAGGCATTTCTTCGGCCCATTTGGTGAAGTAGTCTATGGCTACGATGATATAAGCATGCCCCCCAGACGAGTGAGGGGTTACATGTCATAAAATCGATGCCGCACTTTGCAAAGGGACCAACGGTAATGACAGGGTGAATATGGGAAGGCGACGTGCGCATCTTGCGCTGATAGATCTGGAAATCATGGCACTTACAGAAATTAACGATGCAGTCTTTGAATATGGTGGGCCAGAAATACCTCACACGAATAATTTTCTGTGCAGTAGCATATCCAGAAATGTGACCAACATTGGCACCACTGTGACAATCATTCAGGGCCTTTTCATCCTCCTCGAGAGTCAAACATCGACGAAGAATGGAATCAACTCCGATGCGGTAGAGTGTATCTCTGACTATGCGATAGGCTTGCGATTGATGACGGATGCGTCGACGAGCATCCTTCATCAATTCAAAGCAAAAGGTGGAAGTCTGAAGATATACGATGATATCACCATACCAAGGATTGAGGGTGCTAATTAGAAAAAGTGTGTCGTCCTAATGCATTCCTCGGAACCAGACGGAGCAGAATCGGAAGGGAGAGAGCAGATCAAATTAGCGAAGACTAATGAATTCTTCGACTTGGTAGTAGTGAACTCCAAATTGAACTCTTAGAGGATGAAAATCCACTTCAAGTACTTTCCCCCCAGCAACAACCGAGTCAATATGTAAGTGATAGGGTTGAAATTAGAAATCACAGTCACTATACGCAACAGAATATAGTGATAGAAACATTGAACAACTTGAACAGTAGGAACAACAGGCAACACCAAATTTTATACATGTGCATATCACGTCTAAGTATCGAGAAGGTTATGAGACAGATATTAAATGACATTTTCATCACCATCATCATATTCTTGTACCAAAACCATGGCAATTTTGCTAAACACAACGACCAAATAGAGGGAGTAATCGCGATGATAATTTGGAGGACGCAACAAAGGAGCATTGACCATCAAAGTCTTCAGTGCATCGAAGGAATTTTGGGCAATCTCATCCCAGAGGAATGGGATGCCTTGCTTTAGTAATCACGTAAATCCTTTGGCCACTTTGGCATAGTTAGGTATAAAATGACGTAGGAAGTTAGCTTTTCCCTGCAGACTCTGCAGCTGATGTAAGGAGGAAGGAGAGGGGAGATTAACGATAGCTTAAACTTTGAGTGGATCGAGACAAATCCCGTCTTTGGAAACGATAAACCCTAAGAGTCTACTAGAGTCAACACACAAGATTCACTTATGCGGATTCAACCGGATATTATAGCGTCGACATTGAAGAAAAATCTGACGAAGATGATCAAGATTGTATTTACGCTTAGCCGAATGAGCCAGAAGGTCATCCAGATAAGGCTAAACAATGCATTTGATATCGTGGAAGGCATATGACATTGCTTACTGAAATGTAGCCCCAACATTTTTAAGACCGAAAGGGAGCTTTTTATAAGCGAAAGTACCCTAAGGACAGATAAAAACGATCTTATGTTGATAAGTCATAAGAATGTTAATCTGGTTGTAGCCAGAAAACCCATCCATAAGTGAAAAAATCTCACTCCTAGCACAATCATCAATGATTTGATCAATAAAAGGAGTAGGATAATTATCCTTAGGGAAAGCATGGTTAATGTCATGGTAATCAACACAGACTCAAAAGGTACCCTATTTCTTATCTACAGGAACAATATTAGAAACCCATTCTATCAAGGGAATCAGAAAGATAAAACCAATATCCAAGTATAGTGGTGCATGCCTTTCTAGGGTGCACAGGATGAATACGCTGAACAGCTTCTTGACTGTAGATAGGTATGAATCTCATGCACCACTATACTTGGATCAATGTTGGGGATCTCTTCGTAAGACCATGCGAAAACGTCGCGAAACTCACGGAAGAGACTAGTATAGATCTGAACCTCATCGAGAGGACAGGTCACCCCAATATGGATGTTCTCGACAATTCTCGGTTTGACGAAAATGTCGATAGGCATTGTTTGTGTGATGTTACTCAAGTTACTTTTCGCAAAGAATTCATGTGTTAGAATAGGCATTTGAAGCAGAGGATAAGTGATCCAGGTGGATATCAGTGGCCACCCACGTATTCCATTTGGACCCGCAACATCAATTCTTTCAGTTGTTCAGCTTCAACACAACTTACTATTTTTAGCAGGTTTTCGGGTCTTGCACTCCCGGAGCTGTTTTGGGGACTTAATGATCCAGGTGGATATTGGTGGCAACCCACCAAGTCCATTTTAACCCCCACCATCATTTATTTTAGTTTTTAAGTTTCAGCACAACTTACTATTTATAGCAGTTTTTCGGGTCCTGTACTTCCAGAGCCGTTTTGAGGCCCTAAACGATGCTTTTTGGGAAAACGGGGAGCAACATGGAATATATATGGATGCTTCTCACTCAAAATTTGTAGTCCTCGGATAGATATTTCTAACGAGCTATTGAGCGCGTCAAACGGAGATCGGATGACAAAGTTACGTCCCCGGGAAGTTAAAACACCAATTTACCCAAACGGGACCCACAGTTTTGGCGTTTCATCTCCTAGGGTTAGGTTTTTGGACGTTTCGGATTTTACATTGTTTCTCAACAATAAATAGGCCTTCGAGCCTCATTGTAACATATTTCAGGGATTGGGAGCTGACACATCTCTTCTCAGGGATACGCTACCAGTGCCCTCGCCCTCTCATTTACATCATGTATCATTGTAACACAGTTCAGAGGCCTCTAGCCACTACACCTCTTCTCAGAGATATGCCTACCAGCTCCCTAGCTATTTATTTCAGTCATTTATTTTATTAATAAAATGAAGCATTATTTCTGTTGCATCTCTATATCTATGGCTATATGTGTATTCTGTTGCTTTCTTGCATAATTCCGGATCAATGGTATTAGAGTGGGTTTGCTCTTTCTCTGTTTTTCTTTTCATATCCCCAACGTGGCCAGGGTATAAGGAGTTCAACCTCGTGAACCCCAAAAAGCCCCCATGGCGGAGGAAAGAAAGACAAGGGAGCATGAGATCCTATCAAAATCTTTCTTGAGGAGGCCCTTGAGAAACAAAGGAATGCGATGATGGATAACTTTTCCCAGATCCTTCAACGACTGCCCACCAGTGGCAGATCTACATCCAGCACGTCTGCCAACAGGTCTGCGACATCCTGGAGGAACTTAACACAATGGAGACCATTGCTTCCTAAGGAGGGAGGAATGTTCCAGGTGGATATCGGTGGCCACCCAGCAATTCCATTTGGACCCACAACATCAATTCTTTTAGTTTTCAGCTTTAGCACATCTTACTATTTTTAGTAGGTTTACGGGTCCTGCACTCCCAGAGCCGTTTTGGTGACTTAATGATCTAGGTGGATATTAGTGGCCACCCACCGAGTCCATTTGAATCCCCACCATCATTTATTTCAGTTTGTAAGTTTCGGCACAACTTACTATTTATAGCAGTTTTTTCGGGTCCTGAACTTCTGGAGCCATTTTGAGGCCCCAAACGATGTTTTTTGGGAAAATGGTGAGCAACATAGGTTGTAAAGTGATGTTGCTCACTCAAAATTTGTAGTCCTCATATAGATATTTCTAACGAGCTATTGAGCGTATCAAACGAAGATCAGATGCGAAAGTTACGTCCCCGGGAAGTTGAAACACCAATTTACCTAAACGGGACCCACAATTTTGGCGCTTCATCTCCTAGGGTTAGGTTTTTGGAAGTTTCAGATTTTACATTGTTTATCAACAATAAATATGCCTTCGATCCTCATTGTAACACAGTTTAGGGGATGGGAGCTAACACATCTCTTCTCAGAGATAAGTGCTACCAGTGCCTTAGCTCGCTTGTTCCCAACATTTCAGTTATTGTAACACAGTGGGGAGGCCTGTAGCCATCACATATCTTCTCAGAGATACGCTACTAGTGCCGTCGCTCGCTCATTTCCATTATGTCTCATTGTAACACAGTTCAGAGGCCTGTAGTCGCCACATCTCTTCTTAGGGATATGCCTACTAGCGCCCTAGCTGTTCATTTCAGTCATTTGTTTTATTAATAAAATGAAGCATTATTACCACTGCATCTCTGTCTCTATGGCTATGTGTGTATTTTGTTCCATTCCTGCATAAAATCTGGATCAAGAAGGAACCTAAGAAGTGAACCTCTCGAGACATGTAGACATGGCCCTAAGGCCAGGAATGAACGAGGAACGATGATGACTGTTGTCGCAAGGAGGATCCTCGAGAGACATAGTTTCTACGATGGCTTCATCGGAGGGAAATATCTCTTTCAAGGGATCGGGTGAATCCAAATCGCCGGGCTAGGGGTATTGAGAATAAGTATCAAGAGACATGCCCAAAGAAGCATGATCAGGAAGCGGAGGACTCGAAGCCGAAATAATTTCACAATAATAAATCTCGATCAGACTTAATGAAATCGAATCTCCAAATGAATGAATCTTCTCGGGTGAAGGGATGATCCACGGATTGTCATACCTGGAGATCATATTAACCTAAATAGTGTTGGGTGGAGGAAGAGGAAAAATACCCATGACGGCGAGATCTTTGAAGGGACCCGGCCCTACGCTCTCGTAATGCGTAGGAATTTGATCTACATACGAAACGTTGTTCTCGGAAGAAGAAGTGAAGAATGACAACTAATCGACAGTAATGATCTTTCCTTTGTGCGGAAATCACAAAACATGAAAGAGAGTGGACGGAACGCTCAACATGGCATGGGTCCAACTACGACCGAGGAGAATATTGTAATTGAGCTTGGCGTCAACTACTTCAACCTCGACGTTGAGTGTTTTCCCTTCTAGAGTAATCGGTAAACTAGCGAGAACACCAAGAGGTTTAGATTCCCTTCCATCAAATGCTTCTAGAGAATTTGGAGATGAATTCAGAGTTGGAGAACCAATAGCTTTCCAGCAGGAAGATGTCATGACGCACGTACACGCACCCTCATCCATGACCGCTCGATGGATATTCAATCCATTAATGCCAACTTGGATGACGACCGCAAGCTGGTGAGGGAGACATGGGATGAAATTATCTAAGTCGAAAGTGATAAGGCTCGAATCAGCAGGATCAACCCCACCGATGGTAGATAACAAAGCCTTCCGTTGAGTACTGTAATGTTGAGCAGCACGAGCGTTAGGATTGTAAGAAGAATTATGAAGTACACCTTTGGAAGGTGGCCATAGAATGGGCTCAGTACTGAGCCTTTCAATCTGAAGAGGGCCATAAGCAGGTGGAGGAGGAGGACCATCAATGATCTCTTTCCTTGCTACCTGACGCGGTTCGATATAATATTTCGACTGGGTAGCTATGGAAACGGATGCAGAACCGTTCATCATGAAAACCTGAGAGCCAAATGGGGCAGAGGACTGAGGTTTCTCTACCAACTGAGTCTGTTGTGACATAAATGGTTCTTTGAGAATAGTCAAAGTTCCTTGGGTGCCTTTGAGCAATCGACTCACTTCGGCCTGTTGAGGACAGTCCTTGGTGTAGTGCCCTTCATCACAAATCAAGCAAGGATACTTCGGTTTACGCTTCGAACCATCATCAACACGAGATTTCTGAGAATCCTGTTTCGGGGTATCGGCTTTGGTCTTACCTTTACCCTTATTTTTACTCTTGGAAGTTTTATTTGCTGGATTGGCCTGAACGACATTCACTTCCACAGTTTTACCAGAATTCGGGGTTGGCTGAGAAGCAATATCATTGGAGGGAGTGGAATTTTTCTTCCTAGGATTTGGAGGAGAAGACTTCCGAGAATTCTGAGTTACGAAACAAATGATACCATCAACAGATGGCGTCGCCGATGCTTTGGAATTTCCAGGTCTAGGAGCATCAGGCAAGAGATCGCACAACGTGCCGGACTGAGAGTACACAAGATCAAGGTATTGGGCACGAGCAATGGCTTGTTTCTTAGTGACACATGCCCCCATAGCAATGTCCTTATCAATTGGAGCAACGAAGGAGGTAGTAAACCAATCAGTTAGAAGCTGATCAGGAATATCGAACTTAATTAAGCCATGACGAAGCCTCCACTCATGAATATGATCTGAGATATGAGTAGCTCAATCTTGCTTCAAGGATGTGAGGAGGTGCGTCACGGTTTCATACCGAACCGGTAACTGAAAGTGCGTGAGAAACGCCATGGCTAAAGAATTGAAATCTTGGAAGATGCCACGAGATAAATCGATGTACCACTTGGCAGCGGCACCAGTAAGAGTCCATTGGAAAAATGGAGTCAGATAAAATCGTCAACCTAAGAGTTAGAGGAACACCAAAGGTGGTAAGTCATAACATGCGCTTGGGGGTCTTCTCCGGACTTGCCCTCAAATTTGGGACAATCACCAGGAATTTTGGTTGGAACTAAAGGCCAATATGGGTTATGAAGGATCATATCGTTCATGAACTTTGACACATAAGGCAGTTCCAACGTCGTGAGAAACGGTAATTGAGGATTAAAATGCATTGCAGGTCGTTGATAATGACCAATGTTAGAATTCCACCTGTTAGTGTCAGTATTTGCATACTTCCACTAGGGATCAAAACACATTTTGCATGTGCATATTAGGTGTCCCACTCTAAAGAATTTTCAATCATTCCATTAGGTCATGATATAAAATTGTTCCACTGGTGGTTGTCCTTGTCAAGTGTCCCATTTTCCTTCACAAGTATATGCGTGCTGACCCTCTTCCATGACTTCATCATGCTGAAAACAAGTCTGCTCTCATTCCACTTTTATTCAAAGTCACTCATTGAGTCACTTTCTTTCATTTCTCATTAGGTCACTAGGTTTTCATTGGGTCAAATCATTGCATTGTCTCATTTTAAATAAAGGGCAGTAGAAGGTGACCCAGAATAAACTCATGATTTGCTTGAGTCAGGTTTTCCATGTAAAGTTACATTTCATCTTTATAAGTTTTCATCTCAAAAATTACATTTTTGAGATAAAAACAAAGTTATTTGATTATTCCTAATTTTATGTAATTTTAAATCATTATATGTAATAAAACCCTAAAAAGATGCTTATTCCTAGCTAAAGACATTTGATGAAGAAATACAAAGGCCATGTTAGTCATCCAAAGCATCAAAAAGTATTTTGAAAGGTTAATGAGAAGAAAGAAATGTGGGTCCCAATCATTCAAAATCCAAAAGTCATTCAAAGTATAAAAGCCCATTTGCCAAAAATAAATCCTCATTTGTTCATGTGTCAAGGAGAAAAACACGATTTTGGAGTAGAAGTGGTTTGAATAAGGAAAAAACAACAAAATTTGGGTGGCGCTACGCATGGGAGTGTGGTGTTGTGCATGAGAGTCTGGCGCTGCACATGTGAGGCTGCTTCTTTTCCAAAGGTAAAATTACACAAGTTGTTGCGTAGAGAGGAGAGGGTGTTGTGCACTGGTAAGGTGTCGCGACAAGGCTAAAAACCCTCCTTAAACTTCTCTCTCCACACCTTCTCAAGGTTGCTTCTTCCTCTTATAAAACAAGCGTGTGTTGAGCCCTCAGAATCTATTTCTCCATTTTATGCTTTTGTGTGACTTTTATGTTGGCAAAAATTACAAATAAACCCTAGTTTTTCTTCGTCACTCCCAAAATCCCCATCCCCCTCACAAATTTCCCAAAACCCCCTTGTCCCAAATTCATTGTCCCTAGACCCTACCACATCACCCCATAGTTCTAAAAAAAGCTAAAACTACCCCTATATCCTCATCCCTAAGTCCCTTTACTCTTTTCCATTAAAACCCCAATTTCTAGGAATTTCACTAATTTTTCCTAGATTTCCCCCCTACCTTCGATCTGTAATTAAATTCTCATTTTCATCTCCCTTCATATTTTCACCTCCCATCACCTCACAAGGTTTCTTAACCCTTTTCCCTATCTCCCTTAATTTTTGGACCCTATATGTATCCCCTAAAGCCCTCATTTCATCATTTCGTTCATTGCTCCCATTCCCTTCACTCCCTTATTCACTCTCCTTTTCTTCCCTCTTCCTTAGGTTTTCCAAAGTGCCAAAGAAACAAGCATGGAGGGAGAGGACATATATTACAAAGAGGAGGAACACAGTGATGATGAGTTTGAGGAAGATGAGATTGTACAACAAATAAGGCCACACAAGGGAGGAAAAATAATCAGAGTAGAGCCAAAAAACCTTAGAGAGCTAGAGGTTTCACCTTTATCTCTTTCATGTTTCAGATATTTTGGGTGCTATGAGTTTTGTGAAAAGGTGGAAAGAGTTCAACATCACCCTCAGTTGACTAGGATTTTCATACTAAACCTCCATGATAACAGGGTAACTCTTGCAAGTGTAACTTTTTCCATTTCCACTTCTCATCGTTGATGCTACAAGGATCTCAATGTAGGGAGATGGTACAGTTAGACCTCAAGTATTTATTTTTGTATTAGGGAATTGAGGTCTAAAATGGGCCTCCTAAGGAAAATGTATAATCAAAATTCACTTTATGAGAACCAATCACATTTTAGGGGATGAAATCATCCCTAATGGTTGAGGTGGCATTGCTTGAGTTAAAGGTACTTACTTGTCACATTCTCAATGGTGGATAAAAACTCATGGTTAAACATGGTAGTGCTCTAAGTACTTTTAAAGTCAAAGTAAAGTACTCATAATAAATGTCATTTCACACTTTTTGAATAAAAATATATTATTGTCATTTCATATTTCTTGAAAGAAACAATGCATATCCCTATACATTTATTATATTATATTATATTATTTTTATATAGTATATTAATTACATGTTATTGTACAATTTAAATAATATAAATTTTAATTAATAGCATATAATATAATTAAGAATTTATAAATTTATATTTATATTTTATTTTAATTTATTTAAGTACAAAGGACAAATGCATTAGTTGTTCAATGATAATGACTTTTTCTTGAAAAACTCATTCTTATTTATAGTCACATCAATACAATTTTTTTATTAATTTTATTTTGGTACAACTTTTGAATTGAATTTAACTATGGTTACATGGATTGTAGTGCAAAAAGTGAATTGAAAATTCATAAATATTATTTTATTGGTTTAGCTATTATTTTATTATTTCCTTAGGAGGCCCATTTTAGACCTCAAAATTCCCCTAATGAGCCTTACCTCAAGACACCAGGTACAAGAATGAAAAAATAATTTTTTTCCCCTTCAGTTTCCTCCTCAACAAGTATGCACTGATGATGAAGATTATCATGAGATACTTCACTTGTGAGGGCAGATTCTCTAGATTGTACACATATCATATCAGGCTGCTGATGCATTTAACTAGGATGAGGATGCTGAACATCCCATATTTCTTGCTCTGGAAACATTGAGAAGATAACATACTTGGTGGCAAAGAAAGAATATCATCAACAGATGAATAACCTCTATCATAACTCCCTCATCAAACTCATTGTGCTTCATCATCGCAATCTACTCAACATCTCTTTGGATACCCTCATTTCCAATGACATATTCACAAATCCCCAAATTCCTCCACCAATGCCACAGGAGAGTAGAGAGACATCTACTAGCCCTGCAGCTGCAAAAACAAGGAAACATAAAGTCAAATCACCCAAGCGAGTCAAAGAATGCAGTTTGACATATCAAAGAGGGCTTTAAAATTTGTTTGTAGTAGAGAGGAAAATGCTTGCTCCACATGATGTGGAAAGGGCTTTTCCTTCTTCATAAACAAAGCAGGTACAATAGGCACAAAAGGGAAAGGAAAAAATCACAGAGACATTTAGTGATGTAGAGTCAGATCAGGAGCATGAAGATGCCCATGGGGTAGAGGCTGAGCTTGAGCTAGTAAACCTTGAAGATTTTGATGACACTACCACATCAAGCATTGCCATCAAAGAAAATGAGGCACAGATCAGAGAGTTGCAAACCAATCTTGGGAGGGAAAAATTCATCATATCTTCCCTAGAGCAATAGAACAAATAATTGACAGACAAGCAAACTCTTTTAGAGATGAAGTTGCTGCAGGAGAGGAGGTAAAACATGATTGATCACGCAGTCATGGAAGATCTTTAGGAGGCTGAAAACATCAGGAAAAGGCCAAAGACAAGAGGCCTCAAAAGAGAATTGGAGAAAGAACAACAAGAAGCCCAAAGTATGAGTTTTGAACAGCAGTTGGAAAAGGATATTGAAGATAACAGAGAAGTGTGGCTTGAGAGAGTCAACATTTACTTGGAGAAGATGCTAATGAAGGCCAATAGAGACAATTAGATGCTCAGGTACATGGCCTATCACTATTAGACCCGGAACAAAATTTGCAATATCAAGGTCAAACAGATGAAGGATGAATGGAAGGAGATCCGGAAGGGCAAGAAAGGAGGTGAAAAACTCAAGATACTTGCTGATGCCTCCGTAGCTCAACTTTACATGTGATTGTGGGCCTATCCGACAAATTTTTAGCAATTTTGAAAAATTTTGGAAATTTTTGAGTTTTTGGGTAGTTTTTAAAAAACACAGAAAAATTAGCTCTATCTTTTGAGGCATCCAATGGAAAAATGAAATACATCAGTGGGTTCATGATGATGAGTACATACCCTCTATAATTTTTCTAAGAATTTAGAGAAAAACTAGTCAGGAAAAAGGACCAAAAATACCCAAAAAATCATGTTTCTGCCTCTTTTTCAGGTTGACGTTGCGCATAGATGCAGTCTTGGGAGATTTGAATTTTGAGTGGTAAAACCAGCTCCAAATAAAAAACTACAAGAATAATTGGAAAGTATACATAACAAGCTTTCCAATGAGCTATCATTATCTCAATTTGGACACTGGGAAATCAGTCAATAATGACCTGCAAGAAGACCTATTTTTCCTCCTTGGCGCTGCGCATAGGGAAATTTTGCCTGTTTGGTCAATTTTTTCAGTTTTTAGATTTAACTTTCACTTGTGTAAATTTGAATTTTTATTGATGTAATAAGTGGTTGATGATGTAATTATGGTTTTATCGATGTCACCTAGGGTAGATACATTAGTTAAATGGCCTCAATGACATGTAATGAATCAATTTGCTTAAATTAGGGATGAGTCACTTTGACCACCCTATTTTCTAGTTGTCAGTTCAGTCTTTCTTGGAATAGCTCCTCCTCTCATGGATTCGACCCCCTGAATCTAGGATGAGTTGGTTTGAGGTATATATCATGTATTTTCTCAGTCATTGTAAGGGTCGGACTCAGTTGGATGCTTGGCCTTTGAAGAGACACACTTTGTATCAATTCTGAGCAAGAATATTAATCAAATTTGCAGCTATTTTTATGGGATCCCTGTGGTATGGTGTTTAGTTTCAGTTTCTCCTTTTGTGCTCATATGTTAGAATGTTTTGCTTATTTCATCCATAATTTCATTGCTATTAAGTGAATGTTTTCAAGTTTGATGAACATAATCCATAATTTTATGCTCTGTTTTGGGTAGACATTCACAACTAATTTCTTCAGTTTAGAAAGAACCCATGATTTCACCATGCTCTTTCTAACTCCTCACCTCTCTTGATCATCCCACCCATTGAAATCCTAAAGTGATAAATAATTGTGCCTAACTTGCCCCATAGAACACCCTGCAAATTTTGATCTAATTTCCTTTGCCCCAAACTATTTTTCTCCTTCTGATCCAACACAACCGAATAAAAAAAAATCAAAACCCTGAGCTACTATAACTAGCCTAATACTTTCATTATCCAATCATATTGGCTATGATCCCTACAGAGAGAGCCCTCTCCTTTCCTAGTAGGGCTAGCTACTTGGCTAAGCATGGTTTGTGGTTACCTCGGAATTGCCTTCTTCAGCCTGAGGTTCAATCCGAGTGATAACACCACCCAGGTTGAGAGAAATTCTGCCCCCATATGTTTTGTCCTGGAGGATTTTGTCCATAGGGGTTATAAGCTTGATAGTTCTGCCCATACTGGCTTTGAGGACTGGGATACTGATTCTGAGCATACCACTGAGGTCCTTGTTGAGCAACATATGGATTTTGCTGCGAAATGTAAGCATTTCCTTGAGGTGGATTATACACCATTTGGGATTGAATTTGAGGATAATAAGTGAAACCTTGGGGCACACTATATACTGCCTGAAATTGATCTCGAGGAGGGTAAGTAGCGCCTTCAGTTTGAGCAGGTTGACCTTGCGGAGCAGATTGAATGGGTTGAACTGGCTACTGAGTAGGTTGAACGGGTTGAACCAGCTACCGAGTAGGTTGAATAGGTTGAACCGACTGCTGAGCAGGTTGAACTGGTTGAACCGGCTGTTGAGCAAGTTGAGCAGGTTGAATCGACTGCTAAGGTTGGACAAGCTATCCTTGCAGAACAATTTGGCCTAGATAATGAGAGCCACTGGGTTGCCCTTGTGGAAGAGGTTGGCCCGATGGTTGGGATGGGCCAGGTTTCCCCTGAAAACCAGGTTGACCTGGCACAGGACCGTAGGGTTGTCCTTGTTGTACAAAAGCTTAGCCTTGTTGAACGTAAGGTTGCTGTTGTTGCACAAAATATTGTCCCTGTGGTGGATACATTTTCCCCCCAGGAACATAAGATGCTCCTGGTTGAAATTAAGTATGACCAGACCGACCATAGGGTTGTCCTTGTTGGATCGAAGGTTGTCCCTGTAAGGGTTGTCCTTACGGATTGTAAGGTTGTCCCTGTGGACCAAAGGGTTTTCCTTGTTGGACCGAAGGTTGTCCCTGTAAGGGTTGTCCTTACAGGGCTAAGGGTTGTCCCTGTAAGAATGGTCCTTGATGGTAAACATACTGATAAGGATCAGCTGGAGGCAAATAAATGGGTTGATTGGGATCAATCGAAAGTAAATATACAGGATTACCGTATACATCATAATGATGTGGAGGATTTCCATGAGCTTGCAGCTGCTGAGAACGTTGAGGGGTGGAATTCTTTCGCCGAGAATCCAGAGAGGGAGCATACCATCGCTGAATATACAACAGATAGTCATCGAATCTATACATAGAAACCATAGGTGAAGTGCACATAGGATGGGTTTGCACAACGCGAGGCTATGATCCACTCACAACGGGCCTAACAGGCATCGTGGGATTGATAAAGATAGACCTACGAAGAGCAGCAGACCCTAACGACTAAGTTGTACTAACAACCGGTGCAGATGAAGCCACACAAACGGTAGGTCGGACCGAGACAGATGTAGCAATGGTCAACGAGATGGGTGTCGAAGGTGACATTCTTAATGTAGGAAAAGTCGAGCTTCCAATGGGAGCCATTGTACTGGACTGTGCCATGGATGCAACACCAGAAATGATCTGACCCAAAGTATGATAATCGAGTGGAAGAGACATCGATTGAGGGGAAGGTTGACTAGAGACATACAAGAAATCTTTTGGGAAAAGCTGATATTCCCCGATAGAAACATGCAGTTCTTCACTGCCGAAAAGACTGGAAGAATCCATATCTGACGAAGTCATAAGATCATCGAAAAGACGACGATTTCTAGGAGGTAAAGCAGCAGCTAATAATGGCGATCCCGAAGAGAGGAGGGAATTCTTCCTCGCTCCCAAAACCAGACCAAGCACCCTGAGGTGGCCAATTGAAATCAACTGACCCTTCAGGAGAAGACTAGGTAGCGAGAGGCAAGATACTCGGGAGAATAGGCTGCGAAGACTGGATAGACCTAGTGGACTGAGGTGTTTCTAAAGAAACGTCAGGAAAATGACTACTACTAGGAGGCAACAAAGAAGACGACGAAACTGGTGGTTCCGCCACCGTGACAATGTTTCAAAACATGAAGAAAACGAGATAGCCTATTCGAGGCTTCAAGATCAAAACAATAAGGAACTACAAAAAACAATCCAACCATAAAAATTTAATGGGCATGTGATTGTAGGCAATTAACTTTATGACATTGAAACATAATTTTGTTGTTTCATGTTTTAAGAGTCGAGAAATAGGCAAAATATGACTCTAGTCACTTTCAGATTGAACGAGTGTGAAAGGAAAAGTGATCGATGATATTTTCACTTTTAGAGAGTCACGAAAAGACCAAAATGACTACACAGGTAATCTAAGCAAGAGGGTGTACCAAGTTTCTGTGAACTGCCATATACACCTTAGTGATCAAATGAAAGAGAAATGACCAAGGACTTGACGTACGTGCAGGTAGTATCCTTGAATGTTGTGTTCGGTGTATCATAGTTACAGGGCGACAAACTCGGCTGCCTATAGATAAAGGCTTGTAACCTATGAGGGTCTCCCTTTATATACGCGATGGTACGGGGAGCACAAGTCCGTACTAGTGTTATCTAATGCCAGATGGAAAATGACAACTACTAAGTTTAATGATGAAGGAACACTTCACTAGCCTAGACCTGTAAAATATGTGCGTTATGTTTCAATGCTTCCTTAGGTTGATTGAATTCATTTTAAATTTGATCATGGATTAATGTTTCGATTTCAAGGCCTTACCGAATGTGATATCGAATTCCTAAATGCATATTACATGCAAGAGAACATCATTTTCGTTCAATGAATGCTAGATAAGAGAAGGATAGGTATCTATGACAAAGTAGCAATCAATGAAAACACAAGAATAATTTCGCTAATGCATCTAATACAACCAAACGAGAAAATGAAAACTCTTTCCTAGTTCGTTAAGAGCTAGTTATGCAAAAGAAATTTTCCATTTTAATTTAAGCGAAAGAATGCATTTTTTTGTTTTTTAGATGAATGAAGCACATAATGCACTATTACACTAAAAAGAAAAACAAGTACTAGTTTTGAGCACTAAAAATGTAAAGGTTTAAAACGAATAAACCAAATGCAATACAAACATAAAACACACTCAAAACAAGGATGCACTCTTCCAAGCAAATGAAGGGCTATCAAAACGATCCAACGAGCAATGTAATCTATGCTCGAAGTGACAAAATGGAGAGTCAAATGAAAACAAAAGTGATCATCCAGCGAACCAAAGACACGGAGAATCGAGAGAAGAAAAACACAATCAGTCAGCGAATTGAAATGAAAAAGATCAAAGTGATTCGAACTTAACTCATAAGGCTCAGTGAGGAGAGGGCCAAACAAACATCACAAGACACCTAAAAACCCTAGGGCTACAAACTCAACTGATAAGATGATGGAAAAACAGTTGAGAGGACTGAGACTACAAAGTCAAAACAATCCCAATAGACCAATTTCAAGGTAAAAACCAATCCAGAGCTAAGAACTACTGATAAAAACTCAGCAAAAAGGTCAAATCAAACCCTACAGGATTCAGCGTGACTGTTAGGCTATAGTCCATGCCTAACAGGGGTTGGCGCACCTGTGACAAAAGCAACATGCGCTAATTGGCGTGACTTTTCAAGGAAAAACTGTGCTAAGCTAGAAAACAATGGGAAAAATAAAACCACTAAGCAGAGTTCATACTTGACACTCTGGAACTGAACAGGATGGTTTAAAATAGTTAGGCTAGTCAAGAAAAGTAAAAAAACTATTAAACTACTAAAGTCGACTCAACAGGCCAAACGCTCAACAAAAAACGAGACGACAAACACACACACTGATCCCTAGCAGAGTCACCAACTTGTTGTGTAGGTAAATCCCCTCTGCGTACAGAGGCGATCCCTTTAGCCCTAGGGTGGATCTAGTAGCAAGAGGACATGCTAATGTGTCGATTAGTAGTTAATGAATGAAACTAAGTCGGGATAGATTGTCCTAATTTTGATCCAACACAGTTGTCGTAGCTGTGGCGGCAATCTCCTGATCTTCGTCCCGACACGTTGCGGTCCTTCAGCTATGGTACTTAGGTGCCTACACAAATATCAGAGAACAAAAGAAACATATGAAACAATGTTTTCATTCATAACTATCTAATTTGTCAAGGAGAATTAAACGTATTGCGTAAGATCAATCACATCAACACAAGACAGGATCCAAAACATCAGTCATGTATATATTAAGAGAAAGAAAGAGATTACAACCAAATGAGCCTTGAGATCGCAACCTCCTTCAACGAGTCCAGTCAAAACGTGTCTCGAGCATTCATCGAGTAATTTAGACGTGGTGAGGCAATAAGCGTAAGCTCTCTCTCGACAAGGGTCTCTCTCTCTGCTCTATATCACACTAGCTATATCAGACCGTTTCAGCTATTCTTCAAAATGTTCAGCTATCCAAACCATTCAACTAGCTGCATCTATGTTAGAGAGATGTATTTATAGAAGGAGAGGAGGAGGTTGGGATCCCTCAAATGGTGGAAGGGAGGCCTTATCCTTTGGGAAGTTTCCCAAAAGTAGGGAACGAGAAGCCAAAGGAGGGTTCTCGAAGTTATTCAGTCGAACCACCCATGCTGACTCGCTCACGAAGTGGTTGGAAATGGAAAATTCACTTCTATATTTAAAAAAAATTCCAAAAACATCTCGGCGTGGGTAGCCCACTGAGACAAAGCGACAATGATAATTTCCCTTATTGGCGCGAGGCCATAACTACCTACCAGCACCAACCCAAAATCATGTGTTTTTCATGGTCTGTTCCAGGAATAGTCAACAAAGGAAATGTTCTTCTCATGGCAAGGGATGCAATGACACTTTTTGCAAGGCATGAAACTACATATAAGTCACATAAATTGTCCTCCAATGTGCGGGATGGGAATTTCAAGGACGTGACAAAATGTTGTGTAACACATGGAGGCCTAGATTGTATCTATATCTTGTTGGATGGATATGAAGGTTGTAGCCTCATGATACCTATAGTGGAAAATTCCTAGATGACACCTTAGTCCTTGTTGGGAGGATACCTTGGCAATGAGGGTATCCCAGGCATTGCATATGTTATTGTTCTCTTCCGAAGAACATTTCAAATTGAGGTTAACCTTGTACTGGTTGAACAATTATGAATACCTCCCTACTTAAGAGGGAGTGTTGAGAAATGTAACAAGTATCGGTCTTCATAATTTTATTTGAGCCAGATGTATTGTATTTGTCAAAAATAAAGAAAAGAAAATTTATTATAAAATACAAATTACTTAAAAACATGGGTTACATGATTTATTTTTATTTTTCTAGGCCAAAGAACCCATTGAGTGCTTCTAATGATTTATTTCAAGAGTCATAGTCCTTGTCATTATTATCTAGACCCTTCTTAGGATTTGTATGTCAAGAAAGAAATTTATTTTTGAGTCAAAATTTTATTTTATGTCTCTTCCACCAAGTTGGTCCGCCCTTCAGTCAAGTTGGCCTCATTAGGTGAATTAAACCCCACGAAATGACTATAAAAGTAGTGTTACTCAACCTCATATGGAGATCAATCAAGCAAGTTTCGATCTGCAGTTGTTGGAGAAATAAAGAAGTGCGAAATTCCAAGGAAAAAAGGAGAAACCTTAAACCAAAGATGCAGGAACCCTAGAGAAGGATTTGAAGACTATTTTTCTCTTTTATGCCACATGTGCAAGTTTCTGGGTTGCTGTAGGAGGGTTGAAGTTTTAGATCTGTAGTAGGGCCGAAATTTTGAAGTAGAAGGGCCAAAAATCTGAATTATTGTAGGATTGAAGCAATTTGACTAGAGTTGGCTATTGAAGTTTGTGTAATCATATTGGGAGGATAAATTGGTGGATTAGAGGAGGTATTTTTTCCAATTAAATATCTTGGTTATCTCATTTGATTTGGTTCTAAAGGAGGAGAAGAGAAGTTTTTGGTTTTTCCCTAGAAGATGGGTTTTAGCCCTAGCAAAGATCCTATATCCCGTGTCTCTATTATGTTGATATTAATATACTTATGTTTAGGGTAGCTGCTTGATGATAAGAAGATAAAAGAAGATAATAATAATTTAAATATAATCACAATTAACTATCAAGATAAGAAAATATTTCTACCTTTTGATTTTGTAACACTTACAAAGCCTCTATTTGGGGTGAAGTTTGTATACTTTAGGGAAAAGCTTTGACTTGTGGATAAATTCTCTATTAGTGAGAGGGAGTGTTGATATCACATCAATAGGGGCTTGGCTCAAACTACTAGTGACAAGAATAGAATGGATCAGAATATTGATTGGTGGATAACATAGGCAAGGGTTGGACTATTGGTGATCTTAGGAGCATAGCCCAGACTGTTGATGAGTGGAAAATAGAGGCATTTCCTATACTGTTGGTGAGATAACATGAGGGACGATAATTCTTGAGAGGAATGGTAACTGAGGCCCAAAATCTCAATGGAGTGGGTGCCTTTATCACCATCATGACCCAGAGTGAGGCATGTGGGGTTGGGACATGGGTGTCCCTAGGGTTTAACCATGGGTGACCGAAACGTTGGACTACTCGGAGTACCATGAGGTGAGGCACCCACCTGATCATGGTGACTAGTTGACTGAATAACAATGGTTATAGAGTGCTAACTTGAGTTGTGGTACCTATTTGATAGTGATGATGTTGATATAGGTCAACAGTGTTGACCTAGAAGATGATTTCTATCGATGAGTTGTACCTTGTCTTAGAAAAAAATGCCAACATGAGAACATATGGATAGTCATTATGAATACCTCCCTAGTTAAGAGGGAGTGATGGTTTTTTAAACTATGTTAGGTCTTCATAATTGTGATTTTTATCATTGATGTATTTGAATAACACGTTCTTCATGCTTAGGTCAAAAGAAAAATATTCTTTTCAAAAGAAAGAAATTTAAAATTTTGAAATTGATTTTTGGCCCCAAAAAGTTGAAGTTGGTCTCCTCCTAGTCAAGTCAGCCCAGTAAAAGGATGGTGCCCTTTCGACTCATTGAAACACTATATATTGAGGTATTTGACCTCTTCTCCAACAAGTATTAATATCTTTTGTGTTATATATTTCTGAAGCTAGCGAATAAACTATGAAGAAAATTTGTCTCTCTCTCTTGAAGGCAATTCATCTCCCTCTCTTGAAGGAAATTCGTCTCTCTCTATTAAAGGAAATATATCTCTTTCTCACGAAGGAAATTCAAATATCTCTCTCCATTGAAAGAAATTTGGATCTCCCTCTATTGAAGCCCTAATACAAGACCAAATATTTATATTGAAGTTATTTGAATCAATGTCGAAGTTCTCTTTTGTTAAGGTTGAATTTCTAAAGTACATTGGAGTTGAAGGACCAAATTTATGACTGGAGATGAAGGATGAATTCCACCCTAGAAGAGCAAACCAGAGCAAGTTTCATGGGCCAATGGATTGAATTGAATAGGAGGATAGATTTTGTTTGAACTAGTGTTTCACTAATGTGTCTCTCTGTTGAATTGAATAATTTCTCTATTGAAAAGGTTGCTAGGTTTAACCATGTGGGTTTTCCCAGGGTAAATTCTTGTATTCTTTGTGTGGCCATCTCTTTATGATATTACTATCTTAAAAGTTATATTGTTGATTTCTTTTGTGTAATTTTCTTAATGATGAAATCATGGATAAGAATATGTAAATGAATAAAATCATCAAAATAAATTATTAGTGTAGAATACACACACACACACACACACACATATCAACATTATTTAAATATTTTTCCTTATCATTAAAGAAAGGTGTTAAGAAATGGTTCTTAAGTTTTCCCGACAGTAGCATTAGTTCATTTAATACTTGCGATGTTATTTTCTTTGATAGATGGGTTGAGAAAAATGATGTTCACTTTATTTTGAATGCTTTAATTTTATTAGAAGAAATTTAAATGAAATGTTTGATAAATTTAACTCAAGGTTTCACAAGGTTTTGCAATAAATTCCACAAACACATCAACCTTCTCAAGAGACGACATTAATGTATTTTATGAATGCTTCCTAAGGTCACTTTAGTTTACTCTTGAATGAATTTAAGCCCAATACTTTTCTCAAAGCTATAAATAATACAAAGAGTATCAATGAAAGTTGGGTCTTTTTAGGGAGGCTAGATTTATTAGCACTTTCACGAGTCTCGATTGAAATCAAGAAGGCTCTGTATCCAAAAATTCCTTCTTTTCCAAATCATTTATCATTCTTGATCAATAAATTCAAGGAGTTGGAGCTTACTATCACCAAGTATTGGAATTATATGAAAGAAATGATACCATAGTTTGAAAAACGTCAACAATAGAACAAGTTTCCACTAAGGAATGGATTTCAAGGACCACCTCTAAATCAGAGACCCCCTAGCTCATTGGAACCAATGAACATCATGGAACACCCTCATCCATACTTATGCAACGCTTGCAATGTTTTTCATGTTGAAGAAACTTGTGCAATTTATTAGGAAAACAATATTATATGGTATAAGTTTCTTGGATACATATAATATTTTATTCAAGGGAAGGGATTTCTGCAATGAAGAAAATTAACAATCTCAAGTGAACATAACAACCATTGAAAAAGTAATTGAGTTGTTTGGAGAGATGCATACTCTAGAAGAAAACAACTAGCTATAAACCGACGGGTTTAAAGGCATCACTTGTAGTAGAAGGAAAGTTAAAATTTCAAGCCAATTGAAACCATTAACTCCTCTAGAAAATAAAATTCAACTTGAAGCCCTTTAGAATATCAAGAGTGTTAAGAAAAATTCAACATCTTCCCAAGCAACTTTTGACATGACAAGTTGGGTAAATAAAAAATTTCCAATAAAGAAATTGGTTAAGTCTCCATCAATCAGGAAACAGATTGGATAGGCACTAAGGTTCAAGAGTAAAGAAGGTACAACTTCAAGTACAAAATAAGAAAAATATGGCCCCATCATATTTCAAACAATGATAACAAAATGGGCCAAGAATCTAATAAATCAATCATTCTTCACTTCATTGATAGTTACAAATTGGATATTACATAATCATATGTTGGATTTTTGATATGCCATGAATGCGATGACCCTTGAAGTTATGAAGAAGCAAGGATTAAGGAATTCAAGGTACTACATGAATATTTGTGCAATGGATTCTCGGGAAGTTCCAATATGCGGTTTGTTCACATACCTATAGTTTCATTTAG
This sequence comes from Pinus albicaulis, assembly GCA_034641835.2. NCBI lineage: Eukaryota > Viridiplantae > Streptophyta > Pinopsida > Pinales > Pinaceae > Pinus > Pinus albicaulis. The sequence continues at coordinate 122,803 of JAXQQM020073631.1, forward strand.
CAACTAATCTAGAAATTTGCTTAGAAATGGATATTATGGTGATTGATGTGCAAACCACTTATATAAAGAAAATGGGAAACTAATTTAGGTGGTAGCATTCAAATGGAATTGTCATACATTACCATTATATTGGTGATGGAGAGTTTGTGACTCTACATCAAGAGTAGATAACAAGGAACCATATGCAGGACTTGAGAAATCTAGATAAAGTTGATATGTTTTAGGGATGGATTTGGTTCATATACACTACCAGTTATCGACGTGTCTCCTCAAAATGGACTTTGATGGATCAAGCTCCAGGATAAGTAATGGTTCAGGTGTTGTATTTACTTCACCCCTAGGTAATTTTCCTTTATTCTTTTCGTTTGTAGTTTGCACCCACTAAAAATATAACTAAATATGAGATCTTTTGCTTCATTTAAAATTCGTTGAATATTTTGGTCTTAAAATTTTAAAGATTATTGGTGATTATGACATTGTTGTCTGCTAAGTAAAAGGTTTGTATGCTTGTAGGAATGAAATACAAGAAATTAGTTGGACACCATGGAAGCATTTGAATTTGTCTCTTTAGAAGCTGAACCATGATAAACTAATGAGAAATTAGAAGCAATTGTAATTTTAGCTTAAACTTTGTAGCCGTGCCAAAAATTAATGACAAGTTGAAAATAAGAGATCATTTACATGTTATCCCTTCCAAATAATAATATCCAGCAGTAGGTTCTTCAGACTAAAGATCAAATTATCAGGTTTATGAACCATTTGCAAGAATTTTAGAGAATAAAGTGAATTTGACAGAAAAAAATTTAGTTATACAACTTAAGGACAACAAAATTTCTTCAGAATTAATCCTCCCTAGATACATTTTCAATAAGGATGACATATACAAGTGAAGGAGGAATATGTAGAAATCAATGTTAGATTACAAGAGGATTCAAATGTTGGTCTAAGGTTGTCATTGATGCCAATATGACATTGAATGAGATGTAAATATTCTTGAGATGCCTCGTTCCAGATGATGATGTCATGCCTCTTGGTTAATAAGCATGCCATTAATGATGATGTGCTTACTCTTGATAAATAAGATTGGATCCAACATGATTTCAAGATGACCATTTGATGATGTGGACAATGTCTAGGGACATGACATTGAGAACACTTGATGGCATGATGACATGATGACATGGATGACATCATGAGCCTATGATGAAGAAGCGTAATAAGAGGAAGGCCATACATGAAGATGTCTACATTGCCTACCTCCAATTCTGCACCAATAAATGACCAGTCACATTAAAAAATATTTTTTACTACCTTAGAGGCAGAATTTCACTATGACGCCTACGCCACCTTTTGGAGCATAATTTTAGATTTCTAACGAGCGCTTACTTGGCCAGAAACTCCAAGTGGTTTGGGAGATATAATTTTTTTTTTAAGTTAAAGAAATATATATTTTATGGCAAGCCGGACTATGACCAGTTACTCATGTCGGCCCCCTTTACCAATAGACATGTCTCTTCAAAACATTCGAACCACTATAAATATAAAACTGAACTTATTCATTCATTCTCCAATTCGGTGAAAATTACAGAGGTCTGAAATTAAGAGAATATCACAAGAAGACACAGATGTAGACAAGAAGCCAAGGATGACACATACATTTTTTTTTGGGCTAATTTTTGGGTTATATTGGAGATACCTATGGACAGGTGTATAAATCATCACTTGTGGTGAAAAACAATTTGGAAAAATTTCTATGTTTTGACCTCAGATTGCTGCCCTTATTGAAGATTAGTGGTTCATTTGAAGACCTTCAAGCTGTGGGAAAATTAGAATCTGAATAGAACTGTGGAGAGGCATATGAATAGACCAGATTTGTTTTGTTTTAGGGTCATCTCCTCAAGCTCAAACTTTCTGGAAAGACTCATACTTGTTTTAAAGAGACATAGACCTATTTAAGGGGCCCAAACCTAGTCACAATGCACAAAACTCAGTAAAGGAGCTCGGACTTGTGGTTTCAAGTCATAAAATCAGTTCGGATCTTCTTCTATAAAACAATGACAAGGACCTGTGACAAGGACAGATAACTCGAATACTTTACCATAGTTCTGTATTGTAAATCTCAGTTACATCTCTGTGTTATACAGTTCAGATACAACAGTGTTAATACACCTCCTTGAAGCTCTAACCAGTGGAAATCTTGAGGAACAAAGCCACCTATGACAACTCCTAATTGAAGCTTGGATTTGTGAGTAGCGAAGAAGTTAAGTAGAATTGTAGCTCAAACCTAAACCCTGTAGCTTACTCTTATTGTGTATAAACTTCAAGACTTCGATCTGTGGGCAGTTACCTTAAGGAGAGGTGGGTGCAACCTTAGTTTCAATCTCAAAACTACGTTCTCTTAGACAGACCTTGAACAGTGGCATGTGAGGGCTTGAGTGTGTGTAGTCGCATGTTGGAGACTTGATTGAAGATTGATCCTATATTGAAGCATGATTGAAGGACACTTCAAGTTTTGAGATCCTGTTGAAGAATAATCTAAGAGTGGGATGCACGCATATTAAAGAAGACATTGTAGATTTGTCTTGAAGCCATTGTGAAGATACTCTTGAAAATTATTGAAAGACATCTTGGAGTACCTTGAAGACATATTGAAGATTTGTGGAGATCATTGGAGACTGTGATATTATCATGAGGTGACTTAGAGAATTTTCTTGGGGATAACGAAGTGCAGTGGTGACACCTTATAAGAGATCAAGGTTGTCAATGATGATGTGACGTGAATATTAAGTGAATGGATAGCCAAAGATTGACAGGGCTCATTGAAGAAGACATTGGCATCCGTGAAGAATAACCAAACACATCTTGACAAAATGAAGCTAAGGGTTGGAGCCCAAGAGGTTGGAGCCTCGTAGAGATAAGGTTGGTGCCTTGGAAGATAGGGTTGGAGCCCTAGAGGATAGGATTCCTCAAGAAACCAGGTCGGATCCTGTACCAGAGATAGGGTTGGAGCCCTAGAGGTTGTGTCCTAAAATTGACAAGGTTGGAGCCTTGGGAAGTCCAAGTTGGTGCTTGGCATAATACACGTTGGAGCCTGGGAAATTGAAGATTGGTGTCTTCATCTAGGGTTGGAGCCCTACACAAATATTGTTCTTGATTTATTGAGATTAATAAGAGTAATTATTCTTATTTGTTCATTTTTTGTTCTAAATATAAGTGATCTAACTGGTAAAAATGAAAATTGAAAAGAAATACTGATTCACTGCTCCCCTCAGTATTTCCAACAATTGGTATCAGAGCTAGGCTCTTTACTCAAAGCCTAACATCTTAAAGGTTGATCCTTAGAACACAAATGGAAAAGCCAAGGAAGAAATTCTCCAATCCTTATAAAGATGTGTCTTCCTCAACCATCGAAATTGAAGTCAATCAATTTGTGAAGGCTCCATTGTTCAATGGAAACTTTGATATATGGGAGGCAAGAATGAGAAATTTCTTAAAGAATCAAGGTGTTGAAGTTTGGAAATCGGTGATTACTGATAGCATGATGGAAGGAGAATCCGAGTATAATACAAGAGAAATGAAAGCAATCTTGAATGGGATGCTTGATTCTATAAATGCCAATTTGGAAAAATGTTCGTCAACAAAAGACATATGGGACAAAATTCACGATCTTCACTCAAAGGAGAATTGACCATGAAATCTAGTCAAGAAGATGATGGAAAGCAAGAAGGAAATCTAGAACCCATCAAGGAAGTTGAAGATAAGAGAGATGACAAAAAGGCTAAAGAAAACCTAGAAGATGAAGAGAACGAACAAGACTTTGAAGAAGACTTTGAATAAGATCTCCTGAATAAACTTACAACTTCCATGGAATATATTAATAGGTTGAAAAAGGAAAATGAGGAACTAAAGAAGAAAGCGCAAGTTGGTGACCAAAATAGGACAAGGAAGGAAGTTGACCTTGTCAAGCTTCAAGTTCAAGAAAGAGATGAAGAGCTAGCCAAACTTAAGGAGGAATTTTATCAGAACAAAAGAAAGCATCATGAATAAGTCATATCTATGAAAAATAAATTGGATAAGGAAAATAAAAGGGAAGAAACTTTTTCAAGCCACCTTGAACAAGGACTTGAGAGCTTGAACAATCTTGAAGCAGAGATTGGTCAATACAAGGAAGAGGTCTCCTCTCTTAGATCTCAACTAGAATAAGAAATTAAACAAGAATAAGGAGCCGAGAAGGTGATGGAAACTTGGCATTGATAGAAGGACAATTCGATGAAGCAGAAAAAGAGAGAAACACCATGATATGCCAACTAGAAGAAAAAGATGAAGAAATATTCAAAATAAAATCAAACATCAATATTCTCAAGGCCGAAACATGTGAAGCTACAAGAATAAAAGAAGAAATGGAGAGCATTATAGCAAAGGAGAATGTAGAAAACTTCATAATGAAATCAAATATCATCTCCCTTAAAATAGAAGCACATGAAGCAACAAGGATGATGGAAGAAATGAAGAAGCAACTAGTCATAAAAGATGAAGATTGTGAAAAATTGAAAGGAGAAATTGTCACTCTTAAAAAAGAAGTTGTCTCACTAAATAAAAAAATTGAAAAGCTCTAAAAACCTAGATGACATCCTAAGTCATCAAAGATCTCCTCTTGATAAATCAGGTCTTGGCTATGCAGGTGAACCTCAAGCAAGAATGATAATGCTTCAAACAATAAGGATGTGAGGAAGCCAAGAAGAAATGATACTCCCAGTTCTAGCAAAGGAAAGAGTCAAGATGACATTAGAAGAAACCCTACTCCAAGGAGACTTACATATGGGGTCAAGAATAAAAAAGGAAATGAACATCATCAAAGAATCCCAAGGAAAAAATACTTCAGAAATACATCAAGGAAATCTTCATCTCCTAGGTATCAAAGTATATTTCTTGTTTATTGCTATTCTTGTACAAATTTTAGGCACATGGCAAAATATTGTAGGGCATAACACAAAGACAAATATAATAGTCCTCGTCAATCTTGTAGAATTTTTTTTTTGCAAGAAGTCATGATTACTCATTCATGAACAAGATGGAGTGTTTCAATTGCCATAACA
>JAXQQM020091480.1:0-38578 GCA_034641835.2 Pinus albicaulis
TCGAACATTGGCATGCCCCTGGTTCAGGGAGACGGGCTTCTGAAAGTAATTCGAAGTCGAACATTTGCATTGGCATGCATTGATTTCATCAAAAATATTGGTATGAAACCTCACTTTGAAACTCGATGTTTGACTGGTTTAACTGGTTCAGGAAGACTAGGTTTTGAGGGCATGCTGAAGTTTGTCAAAGTCGAAGTTGGGGAAAGACGAGGTTTTGAGGGCATGCCACATTCGAAGTCCGTCAAAAGTCGAAGTGCGGAGAGGTCATGGTTGATTTCACCAGTATGAAAGCCCAAGAATAGAGGAAAACTAGTTGTTCTTAGCCAGCGCCATGTAGTTAGTTCTCAAATTTAGATAAAAACTTGATGAAAACTGGCCGTGCTGGTTATTTGGCGCCAAATTTTTGCTCTTGGCGGGAGGAATTTGCTGTTGGTGAGAGGGTTATTTTAGGGCTGCGAATTTCTATATAAACAGAGGTTTTATCATGGATAAAAACACATTAGACAGAACTTGGAGGCTTTTGAAGAGGCGGGCAGCAACAAATTCACAATTGAAGTTTGCATACCCAGAGTCACAGGTTAGTCAGATTTAATATTTTTCTATTTCCTGGCTTTGTATCTGCTCTGTTTGTTTTAAGATATTGTCGATTCATACGATTTTTTTTGGGTAAGGATCATGGATTTCAAGGGGTCAATGCTGGTCTACTTCTTCCTTCAAAACTGATATTTTTCACTTATTTATAAGCCTCCAAACTAGTTTCTATTGCCCTTATTCGCTCACTGTATATGTTTATTTCGATCTAAGAAATGTATTGTTTACGATCTGGGGTGAAAAGTTTAAATAAAAACATGTACAGTTCCTGAGGCTCGTATGGTTCAGTTCGATCTCAAATTCCACTTATGATATACGTCATCTTCACCAAATTTGCATGGATTAGCACAGGGGTGTATCCTCACATATCAGAGATCATTAATTTCGCATGGCTCATTATCAACACATGGCTTAGGACCTTTCTATGGCACTTGTGTTATGGTCATGACTTAAAATAATTTTTGATACCTCATTGAATTATCCTTCAGTGATGTGGAGATAAAGCTACATCAGATAAGAGGATTCGGGGGAATTTTACTTACATTTATTCTACTTAAACCAATACAACCCTGATTTATTAATCCATTAATTTGATATCTCATTATCCATGTATCGTAGTTTCATTTGACCGTTCATCCATGTATCATAGTTTCATTTGACAGTTCATGTAAACCTTAGAAAACTTATCTATGGAAGGCTACTGTAGGTTGGGACTACAACAGACTGAAGATCAACAATGGATTTTTTTAATTACTTCTTAAAAGTTTATTAGGCCATCATTAGGCATCAAGTCAAGCTTTTTTTAAAGAAGCAATGGGAAACTATGATGTTTACCATAAAAGGAGCTTGACTTACTTAGTTTCGATTGAAAAAAATGTATCACACTGAGTTCCATTTCATAGTTTCGTTTGACAGTTCATGTAAACCTTAGAAAACTTATCTATGGAAGGTTACTTTAGGTTGGGACTACAAGAGACTGAAGATCAACAATGGATTTTTTTAATTACTTCCTGAAAGTTTATTAGGCCATCATTAGGCATCAAGTCAAGCTTCTGTTAAAGAAGCAACGGGAAACTGTGATGTTTGCCATAAAAGGAGCTTGACTTACTTAGTTTCAATTGAAAACAATGTATCACACTGAGTTCCATTTCGTAGTTTCGTTTGACAGTTCATGTAAACCTTAGAAAACTTATCTATGGAAGGCTATTGTAGGTTGGGACTACAAGAGACTGAAGATCAACAATGGATTTTTTTAATTGCTTCCTAAAAGTTTATTAGGCCATAATTAGGCATCAAGTCAAGCTTCTTTTAAAGAAGAAATGGGAAACTGTGATGTTTTCCATAAAAGGAGCTTAACTTACTTAGTTTCAATTGAAAACAATGTATCACAATGAGTTCCATTTCATAGTTTCGTTTGACAGTTCATGTAAACCTTAGAAAAATTATCTATGGAAGGCTACTGTAGGTTGGGACTACAAGAGACTGAAGATCAACAATGGATTTTTTTAATTACTTCCTAAAATTTTATTAGGCCATCATTAGGCATCAATTCAAGCTTCAGTTAAAGCAGCAATAGGAAACTGTGATGTTTACCATAAAAGGAGCTTGACTTAGTTTCAATTGAAAACAATGTATCACACTGAGTTCCATTTCGTAGTTTCGTTTGACAGTTCATGTAAACCTTAGAAAAATTATCTATGGAAGGCTACTGTAGGTTGGGACTACAAGAGACTGAAGATCAACAATGGATTTTTTTAATTACTTCCTAAAAGTTTATTAGGCCATCATTAGGCATCAAATCAAGCTTATGTTAAAGAAGCAATAGGAAAATGTGATGTTTACCATAAAAGGAGCTTGACTTGCTTAGTTTCAATTGAAAACAATGTATCTCACTGAGTTCCATTTCGTATTTTTGTTTGACAGTTCATGTAAACCTTAGAAAACTTATCTATGGAAGGTTACTGTAGGTTGGGACTACAAGAGACTAAAGATCAACAATGGATTTTTTTAATTACTTCCTAAAAGTTTATTAGGCCATCATTAGGCATCAAGTCAGTTTCCTATGTTTTCTGATCCTAATCTTAGACCTGATCTCAGATCTCCTTTAAAAAGGCTTCAACCCTGCATTAAGAAGGTTGTACATAAACTCTTCAGAGGCTGCTTCTTCTCAATTCTGGATTTTCAAAACAAATTCAATATTGTGCTTTCAACCTTTAATATAATGCTTCCATTTTACCAACCAAACCTACACAAGGGGATTCACTGTAATACAATTCAACAAGCTTCAATGGTGTTCTTGGTCTTGTATCCCATATAGAATAAGGGACAAAGATGCCCTTTATTCTGCCTCAGAATTTCCACTTTCACACTAACTTACAGGAGTATGCCACAGATTCGAGATGAATAGATGATCACAATTTAGATTTTTGGAGTCTTCACACAGGTCTGAAAATACAGAGGTCTGCAATTTGGGTGCAGCAACAACAGGTCTGAAGTCGACATGAGATCAGTCCAAATGTCTCTTCGCAACACGTCTGAGTTTATTTCTTGCTCATGTCCAAGTCTAATACAGTCACAGGTTCAAGGTGTAAGTCTAGTACCGAACCTTAGCACATATAGCCAGATAGCCTCAATTCACTGGTTCAAAGTTCAGTCTACAAGCTTGACCCTTCAAGCTTCAGATCCGAGCTGTGATACTTCCACAAATATGCTTACCACATGTGATTTTCCATAGCAATAAGCTACAGGACTACACAAGGACTAAAGCTCCTGTTGTGGATTGTAATATCACAGGCCTGAGGAATGAGTTAAGGTCCGAGGGTATATATGCATGTGAGGGACTTCCAACCTTAAACCAAGTTGTCCATGAGTTTGTAATCTCTGCAATCCGAGCTGCTAACCAGATGACTATCCACAATTTACTGCCATAGGATTGTAATCCGAGCCCTCACAATTGTGTCTCCAAGGGGGGTCTATACAGTAGTACGAATTCTACAGGAAATCTACCTTGTAACAAATTCAAATCAGACTTTTCCTCCTCGGCCTCTTGTCTTGCTGTTCAGCATTCCTGAAACAATCTTCAATGAACAGATGAACATCACATCATTCCAGCAGTCACGGTAGGAATTTCATGAATCTGGGCTATAATGCAAATTCAGTAATTTCACCTAAAACATGACGTTTCTTAGATCTAGTCCCGATGAACAGATGAACATCACGTCATTCCAGCAGTCACGGTAGGAATTTCATGAATCTGGGGTATAATGCAAATTCAGTAATTTCACCTAAAACATGATGTTTCTTAGATCTATTCCCTGTGAACTTTCAGTCTTGGGGCCAATCAGAAATATTAAATTATAGCAGCAAATACTTAAATTCACTTCAACCCAAATCACCAGGCAGCTCAAGAGAATAAATACCATATATGTGGACTTCACTGCCAACAATGTCTAACATGCAGGGCACACTTTGTCAAGCATATAAAAGATCTGAAATATTTTTATTACAGCAGAAAATATGCTCCTTTATGTTCTATGATGTGTATTAAATCACAACAATTTCAGCAATATCATAGGTGAAATCAGCTTGAACAATAGTGTTGGAATCCCCTAAACAAGAAGATAATACAAGCTGAAAGTGATGCAAGTATTTGGACAGCTTAAACACTTCATTTATATATAAGAGATGAAGTACATCTACATACCAACATCTTATTACAAGTTGATACAAGTCAATCTCTTCAAACCATAACTAGAGAAAACATGGAAAACCCTACTCACCAACTCCTAGCTAGGAATCACTCTTAACCAAAGCTGCTTACTCCAGCAAAGCTCCTCCTTGGCACCTACACTTGCATCCCACAAGCATACAAGGCATTTCCTACCCGCACCTCCTCAACACATTGAGTCGCACTAGGATTTCCAATTGCACTCGGTGCCATTTTGATATATTCACCTTTGCATGGTATATAAATGAGCGAACTTTGCATATTTTGTCTCTATTGGCTTGGAATCATCATTGCAAATCTTGAGAATAGTTTTTTTTATTAAAAAATAATTATTTAATGTATTTTTTTTTAAAACTGGTTCATTGAGATCTGACCGCTACCGATTAGACCGGTTCCGGTTCGAAACTTGGTTCATTAGGTCCACCGGTCCGGTCACCGGTTCTAGTTTTAATAACTATGATGTAAACTTCAAAAATCAATTTCTCTTAGAGTATTTGGAGTTAGGAGCTGAGTGAGGGCTTGTTGGAAAGAGGAAAGAGTCCTCTTTAAGATGGTGAAGGAGCCAATGCGAAAGGATGCCTCCAAGGTGACAACAAATATTTTTCTTGTGACTGTTCCTGAAATTAGATAATTTTTGTTATAATTTCAAGAGTGCCCTCCAACAATTTTCCATGATTGTCCATGACATCTATGTCATCAAGTATAGTCATATCCATGTCATTAAGTCCTCAAGTGTTCTTCATGTCATGTCCCTAGACATTTTTCATGTCATCAAATGGTCCTCCATCAACCATGTCATCTTGACATCATACTGGGTCTAGGCATCTCAAGAATATTGACATCTTGGTCAATGCCACATTGACATCAATGACAACCTTGATTAACAGTTTCAAGATAGACAACAAGATAAACATAGTGAGAAATTGTCGGCCTATCACACTTTGTAATGTGTCTTATAATCAAGAATATGGCAGCCTGAGCCATTTTTCTTGATCAACTGGAGTTTATTAAGAGAAATTTTATCCTAGGTAATATTATTACAACTTGTGAAGGTCTTGAATGAGTATCAAAGATCATTCACATAATTATAGATGAACTTCTTCAAGCTTAGAAAAGTAATGTAAATCTCCAAATAATGTACCCTCTTGCATGCTAGGAATAAGGAGAGAATGTGGTGTAAATCCTTCATTAATGTGCCCTCCATGCAAGTGGCCAAAAACAAAATGTATTCCCTTCAAGTGCCAAAAAGGTGATAATTTGTAACTTGTCATGCTGCCATGAATAGGTAAGTGACTCCCTCAATTGGAGTGCCCTCATTTTCTAGGAATGAGCACTGGGAACATGTCAGAAATAGGCTTTAAAGGAGAGAGTTCACTACTGGTAGCTGTGACTTCATCATTGCCAAGTGCCTCCCCTTTAGCTGAGTGATGCATCCTATTTGCTGCTAAGGAAACTCCCATTGGTGTGTTCTTCTCCTCATTGCTGATGTAATGAATGTTTAAATGTCCGCAAGGGTTGTGCCCTTAAGAATGATAATATATTTACCAAAACATTTTGCTGTAATGCTGATAGATTTGCGTTCAAAACCAAATTTTTTTGCTGTCATGTTGATAGATCTGTGTTCAAAAGGTGTAAATACAACAAAAAATCTCCTCAAACAAGTGTTGATCCAAAAGCTTTCTCTCAAATATGACTTTATTTTGTTTTTTAACTATGTGATTGTTGTGTATGGGTGTGTTCACACTGGTAAAAAATGTGTAGTCTTCTCTTCCTATATGTTGTTTCTAAAAAGTTTTCACAATTGACATTTGTGCTCAAATAGGAGCTGAAAATTCTCTTTTACAAATAAAGTTCTGAAAAGAGTTGAAAGTAAAGAGTTAACATATTAGTTTCATCTTTGAATGCAGAAAATTGAAGATGAGTCAAAGCCCAATTTTGACAACAGATGAATACCATGCACATGATGAGAGAATAGCTAATGAGAAGAGCTTGCTTAAATATGCATGTCCATGTAATGATTGTCGTGGTGGGAAAATGAGAAAAAGAAGTGTGATTTTTCAACATATGCTAAAATATGGGCATAGCGGTATAAGCCCTTTCCCTCAAAATTGTTATCCAGATGGGATAGAATTGCATAGCATGAGAGATGTAGAGGCACTAGACATAGATGAAGAGGCAACAAACACAAATGAAAAGGTAGGAACCTTTGATGAAGGGATTGAAGTTGATAGAATGCTGAATGAGGGTTTCAAGGATGAATGGCAGAAGTTGATGGAGGATGCTTTAAAACCTGTGTATGGTACTTGCAATTTAAGTCATTTAACAACAATCCTTTTAATTCTTAACTTGCAAGTGGTGCATGGTTGGAAAAATGAGAGTGTTGATGAGTTATTGGCATTTTTACAACGATTGTTACCACCCGACTCCACACTGCCAACAAAACGAAGAGCATGTAAAGTGAAAATCACTAAGCTAGGCTTAGGGTATGAAAACATCCACACATGTGTGAATGGTTGTGTATTATTTCGCAAAAATCTTGCAAGTGAGACTGAATGTCCAAAATGTAAAGAAGGGAGGTATAGACCAGGGTTGAAATCAAATTTATCTCCGAGAAGGGTTCTTCGCCACTTTCCACTAATCCCACGGTTGCTTCAAATGTACAAATGTCGAGACATTGCCGAGCTAATGCAATGGCATGCCCAAAACAAGAGCACCGATGGAAAACAATGATTTGTGGCTGATTCTAAGATTTAGAAGGAATTTGACAATAAATCCCCTGATTTTTCCCAAGATCCTTGCAATATAAGACTGGGTTTAGCTCTAGATGGGGTGAACCCTTTCTCAGATCAAAGCACTAAATGGTCAACTTGGCCAGTGTTTTTAATAAATTATAACTTGCCTCCATGGTTAGCAATGAAGCCATTTTTCTTGATGTTGTCATTGATCATACCGGGGAAAAAAAGTGTGACTTCAGATAGAATTGATGTTTATTTAGAACCATTATTTGATGAGCTAGTGGAATTGTGGAAAGGAATTGAAGCAATTCAAATTTTAGGGGATGGTAATTCAATTCAATTCACTTTAAGAGCTTCTTTATTGTTTACAATCCACGATCTTCCTGCATATGGCACTTTGACTATTCTCAATGTTCATGGATACCATGGATGTCCAGCTTGCATCTTTAAGGGTTTTGTGAGGCACTCAAGTAGTTTGCACAAGTGTATTTATTGTGGACATCGTGCTTACCTCAAAATGGAGCATCCATATCGTCGAAAAAAGTCACGTTTCAATGGTAAGGAAGAGAATCGTGAAGCACCACTGGCAATAACAAGTGATTACATTATTGAGAATGGAGAAAAAAGAATGCAATTTATTGAAAATGGTGGCATTCGTGGTAGTAAAAATGATCCACTTTACGATAGTGGTGTAAAAAGAGTGTGCATATTCTATAAATTGCCATAATTTAAGCATATAACCATTAGGCATACTGTTGACTTTATGCATACTGAGAAAAACATAGCTTTTGCTATTATAGAAACTCTTTTTGGTGCATATGATACAGTGTCATCACGCCTAGACCTTAAAGAACTAAAGATTCATCGAAATCTTTGGGTTGAAAAATATGGTAATGGAAAATACAAAAAACCTATTGCTCCTTATGTGTGGACAAAGGATTAACGTGCACAATTCTTAAAGTTGATGTCTCAGACTCGATTTCCTACTGGATATGTAAGTGGTAATATTAGAAGCCAAACCGAAAATAATAGCTTAAGAAGCCTCAAGACCCATGACTATCATGTCATAATTGAGGATATTTTACCTATTGTAGTCATATCAAGTTTGGAAAAGGGACCAAGATTGGCAATTATAAGGTTGGGCCTAATCTTAAAAAGAATGAGTTTGCATGTGCTAGATCCTTCAAACTTTGATAATTTGAGGGGAGAGGTTGTTGAAGTCCTCTACTTATTGGAACGAGAATTTCCACCAACAATATTCAATATTTCTATGCATCTTCTTATACATCTAGAACATGAACTAGAGCATTGTGGCCCAATAAGAACAAGATGGATGTATCCTATAGAGCGATACATGAAAGTTTTGAAAAAGTTTGTTCGTAATAAGGCAAAACCAGAAGGTAGCATTTGTGAAGGATATTTAATGCAAGAGGCCATAGGGTTTTGCACAGAATATATGAAGGATTTTAGCAATGTCAATCAGCATGTGTGGGATGATGACGATGACCAGAGAGTTGCAGGTGAAGTATTAGAAGGAAATGGGCGTCGCTTCAAGCTATCAAATGAGGAAAGAATTGCCATACATGCCTATGTTCTTCAAAACACATCATCATTTGATAAGTGGCGTAGGTAAAATATTATTTACATCATAATTTATTTATTTAATTTCATTTAATAGCTAAATTATTATCACTCTTACTTTTCATATTCTATGCAGAAAATACGAAGAAGAGATTCAAAAATGGATGCATCCATCTCAAAAGCGTACACTTCAAGATTTGAACCTTGGAGATCGTTCTTTTCCAAAATTTGATGATTGGATTGTCGATGCAATTAATGATGCACGACAAGAAGGTCAAGATATGACGAAGGAGGAAATTCAGCTTTCACAACCTCCAAGTATATGGGCTTCTTCTTTCAGTGGGATGTGGGCCTATGGTACTCATTTAAGAGTGGAAGAAAGGGATACAGGAAAGGAAAATTGTGATTGTATTGTTAGTGTTGAATTTCATCACAACACTGAAAAGAAATTGTATGTTGGATTCATACAAGAAATTATTCAAGTTGATTATGGTGAAACTAGTCCTATATTATTAAAATGTAAATGGATCAAGCCATCTGCAATACAACATGATGAGTATGGATTTGTACGTGAAAATACACGCCAAATTTTGCTGAAGACCAATGAGCCATATGTTTCCCCTATTCAAATTAACCAAGCATTTTTAATTGGTGATGTGACAAGCTCAGGATGGTCGTATGTCATTCAAATAGAGCCCCGCTCAAAAAGGAAATTCATGGAGTATGTTGATATAATGGTTGATGGGCAATGTAATAGTTTACAAGAAACATTGGAGGAAGAATCTGAAGATGGTGATAGATTATTTGAAGATGAAGCATTGATTCCCAGTGAAGAGACTGAGTTAGAAAACATAATTCATGGCCAGGACAATATAATGTACGAGGACAATGAAGGAACTCAAGAAGATGTATACACAAGTGATCAGGATTGTGATCTTGATGACCACGCAAATGATCATGATGATGATTTATCACCTTGACTTTATGGCATAAATTTTCACTATGCAAATGGATTTTATTGTTTTGGCCATGGGATTAGCCAGATGGTTGTATTAAACTCTGTGTGAAATTTATCATTCATTTTTCACGTTGTGTGAATTTTGTTTCATTCCGGTGACTCTATTGTAGCATGAAGTGATTCAATTTATCTTAAAGAGGATTACTAGATCCATAAATGAAATTGTCTACATGAAGTTATGCTAACTTTAATATTTATTTTGTAACTTCTATAGTTGTTTTTTTTCCTCAGGAAAATCTAGATTCTTCTAATGTTATTTTAGTTGTTAAATTGGGGGATGCGTATCTTTTTATTGTGGGATATTTGATTTTCAGCTTGCAAACCTCGAAGCTAAATGTAAGTCTATGGAGTCTGTTTACTAAGGGCTCAAAGTCTTAATATGGTTCAGGAGCTCTTCACCAAAGTTGTACGGTACTGACGCCAGTACACATATAATAGATTCAATAATGTTACAATGGCTGGGACAACCAATCTACATTCCCAATTGCAATATGCTATGTTTTTATTATGTGATAAATTTATGCAAATATTACAATTTTTTTGCAATTAAAAAAATAGAATCCATAATTCTAGATAAGGTGCTAATACTGATTAAAGTGTTCCTTCTATCAATTTAAGGATAATTCATTCTCATTGATCATAATGCATGATCGTATAATAGATATATTTTATAATTTTTATTTATCCATGCACTAATATTTTTTCTTTAAATGTGAAATGTAGGACATAAATACTATGAAGAAGGGGTTGAAACGTAAAAATGATCTTAGCAGTGATGAAAATATGATAGAATACGAGCGTGTTCGTAAAGAATGCATCACAAAAAATGAATAATATTTCTCATCTCTTGGTTTGGTGAATAAGTAAGTAGTTACTCTTCGTCACTTTTTATTTCTATGCATATTTAATGAAAGTTTTATATAATATATTTGATGATGTAGGCCATTATTTGATAAGTTTTATTTTTATATATAGGGGAAACTTGGATCCCATAGACAATGAGAATAAACAAAAAGCAAGAAAAGACATATCCCTGCCAACTCGTAGAAGCAAACGCCATGGTAATTCAATGCATGGAGATGAAGCTGACAATTCTAATGATCAACTTCCTGATATATCAAATGATCATGTCCAAGGTGTTCGCGAAAAATTGGCACATTCTGATGAAGCAGAGTTGCAAGAAATTTATTTACAGTTAAAGAAAAGATTTGAAGGCACATTTGAGGAGATTTGTGTGCAACCTAGTGCCACACCTATTGTGGACAAGGAGCAACCAATTCAGTCTTTTGCCACAAAAAGCACACCAATTACATCTTCTCCAAGTAAGGTGCTAGGAACTACCACACCTTCTTTAGCCACAAGTATGAGTGATTTACCATCACCTAGTCTTGGTTTTGAAGATGTATCAGCTTTAGTGAAAAGACAAAGAATTAGTCAAAGCCTTTATAGGTCCACAGAAAGGGAAGCCAAAGAACGAAAATTAGAAGGGAAGAAGGCTTACTTGATTGAGGTAAAATATGGTGAGCCTACTGGACCAAATGCGTCAAGGTGGGCCACAGAGTTGGGCACAAGAATAAGGTCTCATTTGGATGTTACCAAATCCAAATTTGCAGATCAAGATCCAAGAAATGTTGATCAAGTGATCCAACAAATGGAAAATGTGTTTGAGACTATTGGTGGAAGGATTTCTAGTAAATATTATAAGCGCAGAATGAGAATTTTGATGAATAACTTCAGGCATAAATGCAGAAAATTAATCTTGGATGGAAAAGATAGGGAGAGTAGCTTGATTCCCAAACAATGGGAAGATTTGAAGGAAAGTATGCGTGCTGAAGAGTATTTGTCAAAGAGTATAAGAGCGAAGAAAGCAAGAGAGTAGGTGAAGGCTCGATATTTTTTGGGTCGGGGTGGGTTGCGAGCCAAACAACAAATATTTGTAAGTATACAATTTTTTTGTTGAATATTGTACATTGTGTTATGTGTTTTGAGTTTTCTTAATATCCAACTAGTTGTGCGTTGAAAATTATTTGTAGGTTGAAGAAGCTAAAAGAGAACTAGTGGTGAGTGAAATGGCTCATTATATGGCAGAGTTGGAAAATTCCAAACATAATTATATGTCAGAAAATCCAGTAGAAAGTTCTTTTCCATCTATTGACGTCGAGAGTAGACAAATAGGAGCTTTATCTACTGTTGAAAACCATAGTAAGGATTATAATCATGCAATGCAATGTATAACTGGTTTGGAAAAGACAATGTCAACCATAGCCTCCTCCATTAAACCTCTTGTTGCTGCATGGAAAAAGAAGGAATTTAACATTGATTTAGATGAGGTAAGAAAATTATAATTACCCTGCAACCAGTGCTTCACTTGAATTTGTAATATGTTAATGTTTTGGTTCCATTTCCCTTCACTCATGAAGCCTTCTTTTATTGGCAATTCTTGTCAATCACAGGAAGAAAATGTAAATTTGGGTGGTGCAAGAATGGTAAATGACTCAAAAAAGGGCCATGAACATGTGAAGGTATGTTTTTGTAGATATCTACAAGAGCTATATGCTTCTATTTTAGTGTTATTAATATTTTTATGTTTTAATATTATATTTACTGTTTTCTGCTATGTTAAAACTTATTTTGTTTTAATGTAATATTTGATTTGTGCCTAATGAAATCACGTATAGGATGTTAAAGGAAAAATGGTTACCTCGAGAGTTCTAAAATATGACAAAATTGATGCACCTGAACATTCCCAATCGGTGCCAAATCCTGCTGGTATTTCAAATATTAACTCAGTGAGTGCATATTATTCAGTTAATTAAATAGCTATGTATGTTTTTGCAATTTAATTGTAATTATTATTTTCCTAATATCTATGTATACTTTTTCATTTTTGACAGTGCTTATTAACTCTGGTAGGGGATGACCTACTCCAAGTAGGTGACAAAGTGAATATATTAGATCCATATGACAGTGCTATTGCTGGCATTGGACGAATTCAGTCAATTTCTATCATACATGGAGTGCCACTTGGTCCAGAAGACGCAAATGTAAATGTCATTAATGTCACAAGTAACATCCCCCTTTCGTATGAAGATAAAATAGATGGATGTGTTCGTTTGAAGGAGAAGGAAAATAGTTTCATTCGGTGGCCGAAGAAGTATTTGGAAAAGTCATCGATCTAGATGGTCGTCTTGTTGTTGTTCATATATAACTTCTCAAATCCAACCACTCTTCTTTGATAACTCGGATACAGAACAAATTTTTTTTTCTTAATATTTGGACTAAGTTTTGAAACTCCTCATTTGGATTTTATTGCAAATAAAATGTCGACTAAATGATCACACGTATTGTATGGAAGGACTTGGTCACCCTGGATGTCAACTATAAATTTTCCATAGCTTGTTGATTGTATTGGTTTACAAGTTGATAGTTTGGATGATACAATGGAAAACATGGGAATATATGGCTTGTTGTCATTAATGAAGGCTTATGGCTAAGTGATTTGTATGTAAATATGCTATGAGGTATTTTTGAATGTATGTTTTCATTTATGAGCTATTTGTTTAAATATGCATTTCATTATTCAGACAAACAAATAAGGCTTTGGAAATGTTGTTGCTTCCTATGGAAAAATATGGAACAAAATCTCTTGATTCCATGGGGAATGATACACCTTTAGCTACGATGTAAAATAGACTAAAAATAATATTTGAGTACTTAAAGAAGATGTTTTCTCAATTGAAATACCCTCATATTAATCCAATTCGTAAAGCAATTGTCACCTTAATGGAATGCATGATTGGTCCAGAAGGGGATCTTACAAAAACTAGTGAGAAGCAGTGCCATAGAATTTCTCTTAAAGCTCCTCTTCTTTCCATTGAGGAAACATAAAAAAAATTAATCACTGAGGTTGGTATAGCAAAGTGCTTGGTATCACATTTCCAAAAGAATGTGGCTCTACAGGATTGGAAGAGACCTTCGATAGGATATGCTTGGAGGATTGTCTTGTAATTTGTGAAGGTTACAAATTACTAGTACTATTAGAAAGAGGTGGGTAATATAAATGCCTTTACTTCCCTAACTTGTCTATTATGGTTATTCTAATAGCCAAAGCAGACTTTGATCATTGTTAATTCAAGGAGTCTACAGAGGAGAGTTGGGGTGTGAACTATTGAGCCTTGAATGACTTATTCCAGATATCAAAACAAAGAAAGGATACCTTTATATATGAGGTTGTTGTTCAAATGATTGAAATATACAATGAACAAGTCCGGGATACTGATTCTATTTCACATTGACCCCCCAGGCACAACAGCTGCACTTGAAAGATGTGCAGATTAAATCTCAAATGGAGGGCCTCTTTGTTGAGAATATCAAGAAGCTTTTGATGACGTCTATGAGCAAGAGGGTATTGTTGGAGAAGATTGCCCACTTAGCTACTGATATGGGTCTCCCAATGGATTTCAGAACTAATTTATGCAACAAGTATCCTGAATTTTTTGAGGTTGTTGATACAGATTATGGGCTTGCATTGGAGTTAACTTCATGGGATCCTACTCTTGCAGTCTCTTTTGCAAAAAAGGCCTTGGAAGAAGCTAATGATCTGGACAGTGATCTTATACTTGACAGGCCTCGGAAGTTCAAGAAGTTAAATCTTGTTCAGTTCTAAGTGCTGTACCCACCATTAATTAAGCAAGTGGTTGTTAAGGTAAGTGAGCCTATGGAAGGTAAATAGTAAAGATGGTAATTAAGTGGTACTAAAATTGTTGAGTGTGCATCTAAAGTTCATATGGAGTTGCCCATATGGCATTCCCACCAAAGGTGTGATCCTGAAACATTGGCCTGACGAAGTAGAAAAGAGTTGCTGAGTCTTACGGTGGAGAAGAGAAGACTGGTTGATACTCTGACCCATTTCAGGCATGCCTTCAAGTTTTCTAACAAGGTAAAACTCAGGAAATTTTTAGCTCTGGATTCCTCAAAAGTTATAAATTGTTAACCCACTAGTTGAGTAATAATGTAAAATTAAAGTGTTACCCAGTTCAGTAACAATGCAAACTATTGACTATTAATTATTGGACTGTCTTACTATGATTTGAGCCCTTTTGACATAGGTCCTTTTAGAATGTTGAATTCGCCTCAAATAGGTCCTTGTAGAATGTTGATATGAGTCTATATGTATCCTACACCTAAAATAGGCCAAAATTACAATGGCCATAGGGCTGAATTTTAGGCCTGAAATAGGCCAAAATTGTGGATGCTACATTGGCCTAAATTTAGAGATTAATGTGCTTACTACAAGTCTACAGGTTAGAAAAAATATAGGTCCAAAAATTCCATCCAGGGGTCTAAAAATATGTCTCGTTTATTTTCTCTCCTACACTATTCTTTAGCTTCTCTTCACCAAGATAATATGATATTAATTGATGCTTATTCGATTTGAAAATTGGTTCTTATATATTTGTCTTCCACAATGGAGGTAAATGATTATTGGAGAGGCATGTCATGCCTACATATGTAAGCTAGTAGTCTTTCATGTTTGATCTTAAAAAATAATTTTTATTCAATGAAAAGGAATTAGGATGTGTATGAGCACTCATTTAAAATATTATAAATTCCTCTCCAAGTTGGTGTCAAACCCATGAAGCAAGTAAACCAAAAATTCATTTTATTATTATTGACTTCATCTTTACATAAGTACATAATTACATAGTCATTATAATGAAGACCTACCTAGTTACATAGTTAGATCTGATTTGTTATACCTTCAAACTAGTTCTTTCTTTTAGTTGGTTCTTGCACTATCAACTTCATAGGAAAGAATTCAGATTCTTTCAAACCCAATGTAAGCAGCTATTCCGAGATCCTCGAATGTACTATTTCACTGTGTATACATATTACTGTTTTGACCTTATTTTGTGCTTCGATTGTAAGTACTTCACTGTACATGTCTCTGACTTCTGTTGACCATTTCTGTGAGACCCTATGTGATACCATCAAACTGAAATGGCATACTTCTCATCAAGCTGTGATGGCACCGAACCAGTGAGACCTTTCTCGCTGTGGTAGCATGAAACAGTGATAGATTTTTTACTGTGGTATTTCCAAATTGTAGTGTCATACTTATCATGTGATTGATTATACCGAGACTGTAGTTGACCTGTGATTATAACACTGAATATCTTCACTGTAATACGGATTATACTGATATATTTTTGTCACACCGAGCCTTAACTGTAAATACACCTTTATAACTCATTCTCCTCACTTTTGTGGTATCGAAATAATCTTATAAGAGTAGTACTGAATTGAGGCAGAGGTAATTTCAACACTGTGATTTCATTGAGATTGAGATGTTACCGAGATCCTTCTTTTCATAGTGACAGAGATTGACCTTTCTTATGAACTTGCACCTAGCTTAATTATTGGACTGTCTTACTATGATTTGAGCCAGATGGTTGTATTAAATGAAAACCATTTTTTATGGAATATTTATAGCTTACCAGAGAAAATCTCGATCAAGACTATTCTTCATCAGCAGAGTCGCCAGATGTCGGTTGGGTGAACGAGGGAGTAATGGATTCAGGGTTGTAGGTTTTTCTTCATTCGCATGTATTGATCCTTTGATGAATTCGTAATTTTTTTTTTATTGTTTTTCATATTTGTATAAGTTGGGGACTTCAGTGGTTTTTGCTCGAAGCCATGAGAATAGTGTTGCATGGCCCGGTTTTCCATGGGGAAAGGAATTACTAAACCTAGGGACCATACAGATGAAGATAGGTAGAGCTAATCATAAATTTTTACAAGTTGATGTCTGCTGAGCTGCAGTGCAAAGTGACAGTGAGTTTTTGTGAGGACAATGATATCGACCCTCTTTATTTTGCCATGGCCAATAAGTTGAACATATATTTTGGCAGATTGTAGGTTGCTGGCTACACAGAGCCTACCTTCTGTTAATTTTTTGAGGATGTAGCTTAACATCCTATGATGTTGTTTAAGGGGCTACTCCAGGGATCTTTCCTCAGATGCTCTATTTTATGCTTGTAAATGGAGTTTGCAGTATTTTCTCAAAAAAATCTTCTTCATATATCTTTTTTTTAAAGAGAGTAATTTTTGTGATCGATTATAGTGTTTTCAATCAAAATCGAGCCGCAGTGTGTACAGAACTTGTGTTCTGATATTAACCTTCATCACATATGCAACCTATCATGCTTCAAGAAAGCCTTCCTCTATTGTTAAAAGTGCCTTGGATCCTCAAAATACTAAATCTTTGATAGCGATAAGTACTGGTCTATTGACTAATAGCTATTCTTGGCTTGTGAATCATATCTTCATCGAACACTCTGATCCAAATCCTCTCCAAATTGGGGGAAATCAATCTGTTAGCCCAAAAAACGTGATGGATGGATGGGCCCCCTTCAATGGAACTGATGGAACAACTATTTTGGGAGAGATTGACTTGGTGTTCACCTTATTGTTATTATTGCATGTACAAACAGATAATCAATCATGGCATTCCAGATGTGGTGAGAAACAAGATGGTGGAAGTGGCAGAGGATTTTTTCACTATGCATGTGGAAGATCGAATGGAATACTATTCCGACGATCCATTCAGTAAAACATCTTTGTCTACCAGCTTCAACATCCACAAAGATCAAGTGTTCAACTGGCGAGACTACTTGAGACATCATTGTTATCCGTTAGAAGACCATGTTCATACTTGGCCTTCGAAACCTGCTAATTATAGGTTAATATTTTGTTTCTTTCGTTTGTTAGATATGTGTGTGTAATTTTTATGAGTATGGCAGAGAACGTGCCAGTATCTATTGCAAAGAAGTAAGGGCACTTGCTCTGATATTTATGCAGGCAATATCTAAGAGCTTGGGAGTGGAAGCTGACTTCCTAGCTGACAAAGCGCTGGGAAAGCACGAGCAACAAATGGCTATAAAATACTATCCCAAGTGCCCCAATCCCGAGCTTACATTCAGTTTACCAGCCCATTCAGACCCCACTGTACTCACTCTTCTTCTTCAGGATAAGGTGCCTGATTTACAAGTGCTCAATAATGGACACTGGATTTCTGTCAATCCCATTCCTAATTCTTTTGTTATCAACATCGGTGATCAATTACAGGTTCCATCTACCTGCTTGGCACTCTAATTAATCAATTCCCTCTTTTGATTTAATTTTTCATTTGTAGAATCCAACAAAGTAAAGGGAACAATGGTGTTTGTTGTTCACATTTTCAAGTGTTCCATTGTTGATTATCAATTTTCCTTTGGTTTTTGAATTGACTGAATTTTTTGATATAGGCATGTAGAATGATTTCTGTTTATTTTCTGTATTACTCTAGTTAAGTTGTAAATAATTATGCTGGAGGCATTATCTTTGTTGGAGTGGGGTGAGAAAACACTGTTCACCCCACCCAATCAAAACATTTCCCCATCGCCTTTCTGTCGAGTAAAAAGTTGACAAGTGTAACCGTTCGTCCTGCGATAATAGTAATGAATTGTCCTGCTTTGGGCTTCGTTTTCATACCCAGATGATCGGAAATTTTCAGTTGTTGTGTTCAACAGACAAGAAAACTGGGCGCAGTTAACTTCTGCAGAGCCTGCAAGCAAAGACAATGCAGAGTTTAAACTCCCAGTCATGAAATTCCTTGGGGAATTCTTTCACTAGTTAAATTCTGACCTGTGAAACAGTGTGGAGAAAATGCCTCCTTCCTCGGCTCTAAGGTGTTCACCTGCAAGGGACTGCCAAGTGGAACGACACAAAAGGAGACGAAGTTTGCGGATCACCCCACATGTTACTGATAGGGATATGACGCTGACCTTGCTCTGTTCCAGGATATGCAAACAAAGGAAAAAGATAGTTTCTTGCAGCATTCGGGTGATGATTTCACCGCAGAGCCACCTTCAAATATTCTTACATCAGTAAGTGATCGCCGCATATCACAGACAAGAGGTTCATCACCTACAGCAAGGCGTGGGTTATCTCTTGCATCAAGGCCTCGAAGTGAGGCTAGAAATATATCAAGGCAACAGTCTGTTTCCCCAAAAGTTTCTAGAAGTGTGAGCTCTTCAAAGAGCCATGACCGTGATCATTTCAGCTCCCAAAGTAAGGGATCTGCAGTTTCATCTTGTGAGGATGAGATGGATTCCATTCAATCTGCATTTTCAGGAAAAAAAAGAACAAGCACTGTGAGCATGGTAAATCGGCAAGGAACAAGGAAACAAGAAACATCTCCAAATAGTAGAATTCAGTCATTCTCCAAAAAACCCACAAGATCAACATCAAAAATTAATATTTCCCCAAGCTTTGTGGCAAAGAGATCCTTTGACTCTGCATTGCGCCAAATGGTATGCCTCCTATCTTGGAGTATTGGTTTTTTCAGCGTGCAGTGATGTTGTTAGCTCGAATTGCATGGGTTTCCATTTTTCGTTGTTTGACACAGCAATATTTTGTTATCTCCTTTCATGTATTTGCATTCTACTTGATTCCTGTAAAGTGAAAGCTTGAGGGTGTTATTCCTAACTGATAAGATTGGGATATCATTGACATCAATCCTCGCATGGAAGCAAGGCATTGCCTGATTTAAGGTTGTTTTGAGTTTGCTTTTCCCATTTGTTGATCTTGTTTTGAGGCTTCAAGTTCAAACATATGCACTAAAATGCAGTTGACATCAAAACTGTGAGCCATCTCCAAATGTTCTAAATACCAAAAAGGGACTGTTAGCTAAGCTAAAATTGTTGAATATGAGTTGTGTGCGAAACAGTAAAAAAGTCATGATTTTATACCATATCTATGGTATTATGGCATCTACATACTCTATTTGACAAACATATGACCAACCAAAGACTCATTGAGATACACATTAAAATAACATAAATGTTGAAAACATCCAATGCTCCCGAGTCCCAACTCAACTGATATCTGACATACATGTAATCTTGAAAAATTATGTTCTGAGAAAATAGTGGCGGGCTTTGCTTAGAAGTCCGATAGTTAATATAATACTAGTCTAAGTTATAGGATATCAATTTATGCAAATCTGCTTGTCATTTGGTGTAAATGTTACAACATTCTATAAGAATGGAAAATCTGGATTCAAACACTTACTGAAGTAAAGCAGGAAAAACCTTATGGAAACCTTTTTCTAGCTTGGAAATGTTTTGAATTACAAATATGTAACAAAGGAAAGGATCGTTTACCTTTTAGTTCCAACGAGAACTATTGGAACACCAGGTGCAAAATGCCTCAGCTTAGGAAGCCACTGCACAGTCATTGTGGAACTTATGTTAGACAACCATTTTAGTAAACAAGACATCCTCACATCAAACTTTCAAGATATTGTATTTGTTTGGGTGGAAAAAATGTGTCTTCTCACAAGTTATTTCAAATAGAACCCAAAATAAGATTGCATAAAGCACAATCCACATAAAACAAACCTTTTTGGTAATATTCTCATAGCTTGCCTTGCTAATAAGAGAAAATTCCAGAATAAAAACATCTGCTCCCCTGTAGCTCAGAGCTCTTAATCTATTGTAGTCCTCTTGACCTGTTCCACCAAATTTTCAGAGAGGGCCTAAAATCTAAACTCCTATAATGGTTACTCTTTGAAATAACTAGCAATGCACATAAAATGACTGTTTAAGAACTTTAAACCCAAGAAAACACATCTAGGAAAATAAATGCATCCTACAGTTTAACATGAAATATAGAATGTCTTTAAATAGAGACTACCGAAGAACAAGAAAATCTTGGATAAGAACTTCGATTCCACCATTAGTACTTGTTGTATCCCATAGACTAAGGTTCACCGTGTTGCCATCCACCACAACATTTGCACTGAATTTATTAAAAAATTTGGTACATAGTCCTGAGATCCACCATAAAAACATATAATTAATATTGCAGCCTCAACCAGACATTAATAAAGTAAATTAAGACCAATTCCAAATAACACCAAAAGTTGAAATATGCACAAATCTTGTCACTTGTCAGCTAATTTCTGCCATTATGTTCATTAAAATACTGCCCAGAAACTCCTTTAAAACCCTTTCACCAACAAAAAAATATTAAAAGTACTTGTCTTTCTCTATTTTCAAAACATAGTGAAAAGGCTAGAAAATCTCTGGATCGAAATCCAGCAAAATTTTCCCTAACTTGGAAGCACTAACACTTAAATCAAGAGATCTATTAAGTAATCTCTGCCACAATAAATTCAAACACTGGCCAATAATGTCTTTAAAATCCTTTCTGTTGACCAAAAACCATTAATTTATCTTGTTTTTCCCAAACGTGTCGATTGTATCGCGTCTGCCCGGCCACGCACGTTCCGAACGTGTGTTTTCCTTATAAAATGTGCCTCCCTCACAGCAAAGCATCCAAAAGGCTAATTTTCTCCATGTTATCAACTCCATCTCTATACACCATTGGTATCCATTTAAATTTTTTTAATAACGTTTCCCTTTACAATCTCCATTGAAGGAAACATCCCTTACAAGATGGTGACATTAAATTGCAAGGGGCTATGCTGTCGATTAGAAGCACTGCTGACAGGCCTTATTCAAACAGCTGGCCACCTCTGTTTGCCGAACATACAAAATACTGAGACTGAACCAAATCCCATCTACTTGAAGTCCCTGAGCATCCTCAATAGAGGCGTTCAATTGGTGAAAATGTGCGAGAAAACCAGCCCTCTTAATACTCTCCAGAAATTGAGATATAGTTCTGAAATCCACCAGCTAGAAAAGGACATCCGTGAATTCATTCCGTACCAGATGCTTGACCAATTATCTCTTGAGTTGAAGAATATCATATCAGAGTTCAAGTGTCTTCGCCATTTGTACGAGTTAGAGGCAGTGGATGAGAGAAACCTGAATGAAACAATCATTCCCAGGCTCACCAATGATCCCGATGAGAATGCCATGATGTTACAACAAATGGGTTCACATGCTATGTTTGATGGAGCTTTTGATGAAGCTTCTTCTACTTCTAATTGTAGTGGCTCAGTGAAGTCTGATTTTGTAGTGGGACTGGAAAATAATATCTGGAATTTGAAGAGGATTCTGTTCCAGAAAGAGGTGTCGCTTGTGGCGGTGCAAGGTATGGGGGGCGTTGGCAAAACAACTATGGCATTGTCCCTCTGCAATGATCAAGAAGTTAAAGGTAATTGGGGATTTTATTTATTCAAACCATTTTCATCCCATGAAAGGCTATATTTTTGCACTTAATTTATATTTCTGTTCAATTTATGGAATTTCAATCCTAACAAATTGATTTTTATGTATGGCAGGTGTTTTTCAAAACAATGTGATTTTCATTACGGTTTCTCAATCCCCAAACCTGAGGGAAATTTTAGAGACCATGTGGGAGAAGATTGTTCGGAGGAAGAAACCTGATTTTTAGAATATCGAAGATGTACATAGACAGCTGCAGCAGCAGCTGCTCAGGCGAGCCAAGCGAACTCTTGTGGTGTTGGATGATGTCTGGTCTATGGCAATTTTGGAAAAATTGTCATTTACAGGTGAAGGTTATAAGACCCTTGTGACAACCCGAGATCGTTCTATCATCCGCACAACAACCTCTACCAGGCTTTATGAATTTCCATTGCTAGATGATGCCGATGCTCTGCCCCTTTTCTGCTTTTGGGCTTTTGGACATAAATCTATTCCAAGTAATGCGGACAACCAGCTAGTCAAGCAGGTAATGCAATTTATATGCAATATATTATTTTACCAAGTACTAAGTTTGGTTCAATTTAATGATTGTGACACAATGTTCTCCTAAATGTCCCTAATTACAAGCAATTACTACAGTGGCATATCATATTAGGATATCATTATAGTTTTACATAATTCCATATTAGTACTTACTATGCTCTTAACAATGGTATCGGTAATCCATTAAAATAGATTCTAGCCATATGTATATTCATCTTCATAAACAATCAAACAAAAACCTGTGAGTGAACTTTATAATTATTAGGCAACTATTCATGCTTTCAACAACTTTTTTTTTTTGGTATTTGATTGGTTTCCACCTACAGAATTTTCACTAGTGTTGCTAATGTATGAATCACAGGTGCAAGCGGAATGTAAAGGTCTGCCACTTGCTCTGAAGGTGATCGGAAGCTCTTTGTATGGTCAGCCTCATCCGGCCTGGGAGGGTGCCAAGAACAAACTCTTAAAAGGGGAATCAATATCATATTATCACAAATAAGGGCTTAGATGCTTGGAGACTAGTATTGATGCCCTGGATGAGGAAGCACGGGAGTGCTTCTTAGACTTGGGGTCATTTCCAGAGGATAGAAAGATATCAGTGGATGCATTATTGGATATTTGGATTTATGTGCGAAAGATGGAGTGGCACGATGCTTTTGTCATCTTGTTAGAGCTTGCAAGCAGAAATATGTTGAATTTAAGAAGCAATCTCAGGTAAGCGCCTTCATTTCTAACTGTTGTGTGCTCAATATCATTTGATCATAGCTTCCTTTGTCTTATACATTGTGTTGTCTTGGTAATTGGATGTAGTAGGAGCCAAGCAATCAATTATGGCAGTGCCTCTGAGCTGTACTTTTCTCAACATGATGTAATGCGAGACTTGGACCCAGCGCGAAATTTGGGATTTTTTATATATTTTTTAATCATTTTAATGGTATACGCGGAAAAGTCTAGCTGGACTCGCGTATATACGCGGAAAAGTACGGGCATAGTCGCGTATGGGGAATTTTACACTGTTTTTAAGTGAATTTGTCCAAGTCTGTAGGAATGGGTGCCCAAAAGCCATGAAGCAATCATGAATCATGTCAAGGTGAGAAATGATGCTATAACAGTTGGGAACATGCAAAGAAAAACATAGAAAGAGCAGACTGCTTTAATACCACTGATCCGGATTTATGCAGGAATGGAATAAAATAAAGAAATAGACATAAACACAAAGATGCAATGGAAGAAATACCTCATTTTATAAATAAAAGAATGACTGAAATATGCTTATAGACATAATGGAAATAAAAATATCTAGGGTGTTGGTAGTGTATCTCTGAGAAGAGATGGGGTGGCTACAAAACTCTAAGATATGTTACAATGAGGCTCCAGGGCCTATTTATTATTGAGAAACAATGGAAAACCCGAAAAGTTCAAAAATCTAACCCAAGGAGATGAAGCACCAAAATTGTGGGTCCTGTTTGGGTAAATTGGTGTTTCAACTTCCCGGGTGTTAGCCCCTTTTGATTTCCTTGACAAAGAAAGCAAGAGGCTAATTTGTTGTAAAGACTACAAGGAATGCATTTCCCTTGTAAACACATCATCCTTGCAGCCTTTTATATCCCCTGCCTTTGACTGTTGTCCTCTGCTGGTATGGAGCCTATGAGCCTTAATGATTGCTATAAATTCTGCTCCAAAAGCCCTGCATTACCCCTTGTACCCCTGCAAAATGTCCCTTTTCCCCCTTTTTCCTCCGTCTGTCAAAGTGTTTTGGTTCCCCTCTATTTCCCCTATTAACCCTCTAAGCTCCCCAAAATCCCCTCTAAACCCTCCATTTAACCTCTGTTTGGTCTTTTTCCCTTTTCATTCCCCTATTGTTACCCTTGGTCAGCCCGAAATGCACTTAAATTGAGTAAAAAATGATATATTTCATATATAAGGGCCCCAACCCCCTTCGGCCTAGCCCCCGCACCTCTTCCTCCACATGATCCAACGCTGGAACCACCTGCCAGCACTGAAAAGCGCCTATCTCCAATGTGTATCAGGTGCAACATCGACTGTTGATCTTATTGATCGGACGGTGATCGTTGACCCCACAAACTTTCGCGTTTCCCCCGTTATAACCCCGACAGGGAAATCGCCGTCCATCTAAACTGTGATCCGATGGTTCAGAGTCCGCCCGCCCCCGTGGTCTCCACCAGCGCGCCCGTCCGAAAACAGCCCGGTTTTCATCGCACCACCATCCGAGAGCTGGTGGTATTTTCCCATCGGCCAGCGATTCCATACAGCGATTGACGCGTGGCTCCTGTACGGTTTCAAAATCGCTTGTCCATCACGCATTAACTTTCGACTCTGGACACCTAGCGATATTTTTTTGAACCATTGGATCTGGAGCAGCTCATCCAACGGTTGTCGCTCCTCCGAGATGCTCGTGATTTAACCCACGGCCACCGTACCTCTGGCCCAATGTTCTTCATCATCCACTGTGTCTCCCACCGTCGATCGCCTTTGAGATCTGACGGTCCAGATTGGTCTTCTCCCCACTGTTGACTTTTCCGTTGTCAACTGTTCCGCCACGTCACCTCAACGTGCCTCACCGTATAGTCGCCCTCCAGTTTCATATATTTTCTCATAGGTCAGGTTTATTAAGGTTTTCATTTATTTTGCCTCCACGCCACCTCCCGACTGTAATCTATATCATTTTCACCACACTATGGATCTTCCATGATTTTTTCACCATCTAACCTACCTGCATAGTCAGTCTAGCCACCCCATTGCATCCACCGCCGCCATTGTTTTCTTAACATTTTTTCGTATTTCGCAGGGTTTCAAAGAGGTGGAAAACCGCCATGGTGAACATGTACTTCTTTAATGGTGTATTGTGCAGACAGAGAGTGATATTTGGAAGCTGGTACTACAAGGAAATGTCAAGAAGGGTGGCGGCAGATTCTATCCCACGCCATTAAAGCCCAGATCTTGCAGAAATCGAGATATTTATGAAGCCGTGGAGAAAAACCAGCTTACAATCAAGGTTTTCAGCATTTGGCATTGAGTGTTTAGAGTTTTAATACAACAGTTTAGAGGCAAAACACCAGATCAATGATCCCACAGATCATGCAAAGGTACATCATGCAGAAATCAATGCATATCAGGGGTTTTATAGCAGCATAATGTTTTTCCTCCATGAAGGACAG
Organism: Pinus albicaulis; assembly: GCA_034641835.2. Classification (NCBI taxonomy): domain Eukaryota; kingdom Viridiplantae; phylum Streptophyta; class Pinopsida; order Pinales; family Pinaceae; genus Pinus; species Pinus albicaulis. The sequence goes on from JAXQQM020091480.1 coordinate 25,551, forward strand.
AGCGCCCATACAGTATTCAATCTAGGCTGTGTTCTAGAGAGATTTCCTACCCTGATACAGCCCCAGTACCATCAGAGAATTTACTTCATCAGTATGGCAGATTTCTTTATCATTTCTTTACCTATTGTTTATTCACCAATAGCACCACACGGTACTATAGTTAGAACACGTCAGAATCATATCAGAGTAATCCCCAGTCTGAAAAAGATCATTCGTTCACCCAAAGAACACCAGAGATTAATGCACAGGATCTATAGAGAATGGGCTTTCACCCTCTTTATTTTCAGAAGTTTAATACTGCATTTAGTTCTCCACCTACCTCCTCTGCTCCTCTGGAGCGATAAATTCATGAAGAACTCATTGTAATGGTTGTTGATCAGTTATCAGAGAACTGCAAATAGTTTCTTTGAGACACAGTCTCTGTGTAAAGATTGTGAGATAGGTTGAAGGATATGTTTTCAGACTGAGTATTCAGCCATTGGCATGTTGTACTTGATTGGTATTTTTATCTAATATGACAAGCACATTTCTTTGGATCCTAATCTGAAGTAGCGGTGATTTTTTCCTCTCTCTGTGTTTACATTCATTTCATTTCGTTTCTACTGGCTCGCATCAGAATATTGGCATAGGATTTACCCTTGTTAGGTACCCTAGGTTTCTGCTCTCCTTTCCATTTATGTTTCTCTTCTAAATGTATTATCTAAGGAATGTTTTCAGTTGGTTTAACTAGTGTAGTGGATGTTATTTCCTACTCTCTGATGTATGAATTCAACGAACTCAGTTCTTAGATGTTTCTTGTTATAGATTTAGTTGGAAGATTTAGGAACACTTGGGATTAGTGTTGGCCCTATCCACTAGGATCCTTGTACGACCTGCTGATCTGTAAATTTGTGCTCTGAATCAGTGTTATCTCTTCTCCTCTTACTCTCCACATCATAATCATCTTGAAAGATCCTAAGTTTCAGATGACTAGCCCAATTGAAAGCCTGCCTATTGAGTAGCAAGAAAATCCTTTCCTGACTCCATTGCCCAATGGTTTCGAATATTTCACCTCCGCCTTATCCCTCTTTGCTCATTCTGGTCTTACATTGAAACCTTCTTTCTTGATAACCAGCAACCAAACAATCAAAAAACAAACCTTGTGCCTATAACTAGCCTAAAATCATAACATTTGAGCCTCATAGACATAAACCTTTGCTCATATTGAGATATCCCTCTCTGGACCCAGGAGGGATAGATCCTGAGGTCTGAAAGTGGTTCTGATGTTGTCTCATCTTTTGGTCTTGCCAATCTGGCCAAAACATGGGAACCCCAACATAATGGCGACTCCGCTGGGGACTGAGTGCATTACGCCTTAAACATTCTTAGGCACTCAAAACACCTACAATCTTTGGTTAGGTTGGTAGTTAAACACTCCTATTCTCACATCAACCTCTATACCATTTTTTTTGTTTTCCCATACTCTTGGACAGAGTCTGGAAAGGGCCAGGTGGCCTCCGGATCTCACACTCTTTCAGAGGTGACATATTTGGTAAATGCCCTCCCAGTCAATCTCTGGTTAGAGTTTGCTGTGTTTGGGAGATATCCTTGAAAGAGGACATCTCATAAGCACTGTGGTGGACAGTGTACCCTCCAAAAAATTCCTAAACCCTCCACCTGGCGACTTCAATATTCCATAAACATTATAAAGACTCCACTGGTGATCAGTAGGCCTACTGATTATCTTTGTGCACATTAGACTCCACTGGAAGACGAGCCTCCTTAAACAACATCAACCACAGTAGAAGTAACAAGTAGGGTTAAGAAAATTGGTTAGAAACAACATTCTGGCTTCTAGAACCATTCATACAAGAGCTTACCCTAACCCAAACCCACCTAAAATAGTTGACAATCCTGAGAGCATCCTCAAGGAGACTCATACACATAAAAGGTCAACTATTTCAAAACACATCCATAGAGCTAATTCTGCACCAGAAGATCTCACAGCTCTATCACAGTTTCACCTTGACCTAGACCTACCTAATAGCTTATCTAGAACTAGGTCATTCAGCGGCTTAGACCAGCCAGACCCTGGGCTTCCTGATTCACCACAGCAAGGTGGTAGACGCCTTGGGAATAGACAGACCCCTCCATCTACACCTCCTGATTTATATTTCATACAAAACTTGGGGCTCGGTCACCCTAGGTCTGCTCATCAGTTCTCTGCTGGTCATAATATCCCTGTCATCCATATACCAGCTGCTCAAGTTAACCCATTACCTCATCAAAACATCATCATGGTAGCTTGGTATGCGCCTCTGGTTTTACCTCAGCCTCTAGTACCCTTACCAAATGATTATCAGTCTAAGATTCCACACTTTACTGCAAAGGATTCCATCACAACCCAACAACATGTAGATAAAATGGAACATTGTTTTGACTACATGGAAATTGATGATGATATAGTCAAAATGAGAATCTTTGCCCAAAGCTTAGGGGGTGATGTGAAAAAATGTTTTAAAGGCCTACCCCCAGGTAGCATCAACGATCTCCCAGCTCTATATCATACTTTCATAAACAAATGGGAAACTAGGGTGAATCATCGTCAACTCCTAGCAGAATACATGACCCTTAAAAGAAACGTAGGAGAGAGTGTTCACGATTACACAACAAGGTTCAACAGCATTTATAATTCTCTCCATCCAGATATGAAACCTCCACAGGGCATGGCCCTAGCAAAATACCCTGAGGGTGTTGATGCTGACATGGCCTATGAGCTTAGAGACAAGGAATACAACACATTGGAGGACATGCAGAAAGGAGTAGTGAATATAGAAGCCAACTTGATTGAGAAAAGAGCAAGACTTAAAGTTGAGAGAAGGGTAACATACAGAGATGACAATGTAGCCTCCACATCTGACAAAAATTATGATAAGTTGTCTAAAAATGTGGATAGGTTACAGCAAATGATGGAAAAGATGGTTTTCACCGTTAGCAATCAGAACAAGAACCAGAACCATAACTTTAGGAGAAACAATAACACTCCCAACAGACAAAGAGAATCAGATCAACAAGTTATTCCCCAATTCCAAGAGAATTTTCTTGATGGAGATGAGGGAATCATAGAATATTCTGAGGGAAACACAATTAATTTGTTTGAAACAGAGGATTCAATCCATAATTTTTATTCAGAAGAAGACCAGCCTCCACCCTCTGGTTGGGGGGAGGAGTGGTTGGAATCTGAAGACTACAAATTAGGATTTGAAAATGCCATGATGCAGGTCAGAGAACAGTATGAACTTAGAAGCAAAAAGAGTCAAGAGACCGCTAGACCCAAAGCTTCCGAGACTACCATCAAGAAGAGACCTGAGCAAACTTCTAAAGCAACTGCTGAAACCAACAAATCAGCAGCTGAGAGTTCTGGAAAGAATAGAGAAAAAGACAACCAAAACACTAATGCACAAAGTAAACCAGCTAGCAACACTAGCACTGTAGTTAATGCTCCTGATAAAACCATCACAAACGCTGTACATAATGAAAATCAGGCCACTGATTCATCCATCAAGGCAGTGGCAAATAAAACAGAGATGAGCATCTCAAAGAGTCAGTCCACTTTCAACTTGGAAAGTGAGATTGCAAGAATTAAAATATCTGTCCCACTTTCTGTGCTGGCCACTCAGGATATATATAAAGGCTAGATTTTGAAGGATCTGAACCTTAGTGAGAATGGTGACTCTGTCAATTTAAATGATAATCAGCCTGCCCTCTTGTTTGGTCCCAAGATAGAGGGGAAGTTTCAGGAAGGGGTAGTTCCTCCTTTCTATATCAACCTCAACATTCATGACAAGATCCTGCACAATGCGATGCATGATTCTGGAGCATCTCACAACCTAATGCCTAAGGTAGTTATGGAAAGACTAGGCCTAGAGATAACCAGACCCTACAAAGACTTATACTCATTTGACTCTGGCAGAGTAAAATGCTTGGGCCTGATTAAAGATCTATGTGTGAGTTTGACCCAGATCCCAGCGAGATGTATGGTCATGGATGTTGTGGTGGCAGATGTGCCACCTAAGTATGGCATGCTACTATCAAGAACATGGGGAGCCAAGATTTAGGGTACAATGCAGATGGATGGCTCATATGCCACAATCCCAATCTTTGGCCAACTTAGAAAACTGTATAGGGAGACACAGATGAAGTTCCTAGTTAGTAGCCCCGAAAAACCAGAAAATTCACCTGTTTATTCTGTACACGCAAACCTTGACTCCTTCATTTTTTGTAATGATGCATCCTTGGAAGGGTCGGGATCCCAAAACAGAGATACAAACGAGGAGGCAGAAGCCATGGATTTTAACATAATGGCCACTCTGGATTTAGAGGACAACGAAGAGGAAAGCCGCAACAAAACTTGTAGGATATGCGGTGGAGACCTAACTCCAACTGAACAAGAAACAGAGCGTAAACAACCATCTAGCCAGATCCCTGAACCTCATACACTTCACAAAGAACAAAGTGACCCACAGCCTAGTACAGACCCTATAACGCAACATAATGGTGAACCCAGTCGTAGGGAAATAAATGATAACAATAACAAGGATGAATCCCTATGGGAAATGAAATTCGATGGGTCATGCACGAGAAGAACTGCTGGAGAAGGGGTATGGTTACGCAATACAGAAAATGACTACGCTGAGAGCCATGCTTGTAGTCTGCATTTCAAATGCACAAATAATGTCGCTAAATACGAGGCTCTAATCCTGGGTCTGAATCTGTTGAAGAAAAAGGGAGCCTGTAGGATAACCATAAAGGAAGACTCAGAGTTATCTATTAAACAAGTGAACGGAGAATACACAGCCAAGCATCCTAGGCTGAGATCATATAGGAATGACACCATGGATCTTCTGAAAACGTTTGTTGAATAAAAATTAGTGTTTGTTCCTAGGAGTCAAAATGTCATTACAAATGGATTAGCTTGCTTAGCTAGTGCATATCCTAAGACTCCCAGCGATCAGTAAATAATCATTCAGACCAAATTCAGACCTCCTGTCCCAGAAAATGAAAAATATTGGCAGGTTTTTGAAGGTGATAGCCAGATCAAAGATTTTCTGATATGAAGAAACGAGTTTGAGTTTGCTGATTCAGACTCCAAATGTGACAGTAGATGCCTAAGTGAAGAATCCTCAGATGAGGAAGAAACACCCTGTAACATAGAAATAAACTCTTTAGATGAACAGACTGGAAATCCAGATCGCAAATGTGAAAATGCAGATAGTGAAGAGGTAGAGGTGCTGCAGGCCAAATATAAGAATATACCTAGAGGCCTGGCACCCTTAGAGGACCTTTTTGACTTTGATGATGTGGCCAAAAAGCCCACTATAGAACATGCAGACTCTGATGTGGAAGAATGCAACATAGGCACTGAAGATAAGCCCAAAATGATTAAACTGGCCAAGTATTTACCTGCATACATGAAGAAGAAATACATTGACCTTTTTAAGGGATTCATTGATGTGTTTGCATGGAGATATGAAGACTTAAAGGCCTATGACACAAATATTATCCAGCACAAAATACCCTTGAAAGAAAATCAGAAGCCCTTTAGGCAAAAACTTCGCAGAATCAATCCCAAACAATTGCCTGCAGTAGAGAAAGAGATCAAGAAGATGTATGAAGTAGGTATAATCATGCCTGTGAGGTTCTCTGATTGGGTATCAAACTTAGTGGCTATGAGGAAGAAGATGAGAGAAATCATATTGTGTATAGACTTCAGGAATATTAATAGAGCCTCACTCAAAGATAATTACCCTTTGCCTAAAATGGAACATATTCTTCAAAAGGTAGTAGGTTCTAAGAGGATTTCCCTGCTAGATGGTTTCTCTGGATATAACCAAGTCCTAGTGATCCCAGAAGACCAACTCAAAACAGCCTTTACCACTCCATGGGGTACCTTCATGTATGTGAAGATGCCTTTTGGATTGATGAATGCTAGAGCCACCTTCCAAAGAGCGATGGACATAGAATTTTCAGATGAGATAGGACACTTCATTGTTATCTACTTGGATGACATAACAGTCTATTCCAAGACTGAAGAAGAACACCTGAAACATCTGAGAAAAGTATTTGAAAAATGTAGAAGGTTTGGTCTGTCCCTGAATCCTAAAAAGACTGTCTTTGGGCTACAGGAAGGAAAAATTCTTGGCCACATTATATCCGAAAAGGGAATCAGGATAGACCCACAGAGAGTTGATGGAATACTACAGATCACACACCCAAGAAACATCAAGGAATTACAGTCCTTCATTGGGAATATTAACTTCCTTAGGAGGTTTATTCCAAATCTGGCTGAACACCTGAGAAATATGACTAACATGCTAAAGAAAGGTGAAGGGGTTAAATGGACTATGGGAGCTAAACAATATTATGAATCAGTGAAACTTGCACTTACCCAAGCTCCCGTCCTAATCAGCCCAGATTTCTCCAAATATTTCCTGATATTTTCATTCGCCTCTGAGCATACAGTGGCTGCAGTCTTGCTGCAGAAAAACACATAGGGAATGGAATAGCCAACTGCCTTCTTTAGAAAATCACTCAGAGATGCACCCTTGAAATACAACATCATGGAGAAACAGGCCTATGCTCTGATTAAGGCCTTGAAAGACTTCAGGGTGTACATACTGTATTCTCACACTGTAGCTTATGTGCCCAACATCATAGTCAAAGATATTCTGTCCCAAGACCCAGATGGGAAAAGGGGGAAATGGATAGAAGTGATCCTAGAGTATGACCTTGAGATAAAACCCACCAAACTAATTAAAGGTCAGGGCTTAGCTAAATTAATGGCTGAATCAAACCTACAAGCTCTAGACATTAACATGATAAATACCTTGGATTAGCAACAAGAATTGCCTGATCCCACTGTTAAGGAAGAATTTCAGAGCTCTCCTTGGTATTCCGACATTCTGTATGTGCTTACACACCTCAATTCCCCTCCCGGATTATCGAAGACCAAGGCCAGATTCTTAAAGCTAAAAACCAGAAATTACTGCATTGTGAATGAAAATTTATACTAGAATAATCCTAATGGCCTATTGCTTAAATCTTTTCCTGAAGATGAGGCAGATAGGGTTAAACAAGAATTCCACGCTGGAGAATGTGCAGGCCACCTGAGTTGGAAAACCACTGCAAAAAAAATACTCAGAGCTGGCTATTATTGGCCCACACTCTTCAATGATGTTCATAAAATGATAGTTTCCTGCCACAAATGTCAGATCTTTGAGGGAAAAACAAAACTCCTCCCTTTACCCCTACAACCCATCACTGTTGAAGGTCCCTTTCTACAATGGGGCATATATTTCATAGGGGAGATTCACCCTACTTCTTCTGCACAACACAAATGGATCCTAACAGCCACAAACTACTTCACTAAGTGGATAGAGGCCATACCCACTAGGAATGCCACAAATTCAGTCATCATTAGTTTCCTAGAGGGTCACATCCTCTCTCGGTTTGGTTGCCCAAGGAAAATAATCACTGATAATGCTACTGCTTTCGAATCCAAAAATATGGTTGATTTTTGTCACAGGTACCAAATAGCACTTGGTCATTCAACTGCCTATTACCCTCAAGGTAATGGATTAGCTTAATCATTAAACAAGAGCCTGGTGATCATCATCAAAAAGCTGCTAGAAGAAAACAAAAAGTCATGGCATAACAAGCTAGTACATGCCTTGTGGGCTGACAAACTTACAACAAAGAAGTCCATTAACATGTCACCTTTTCAGCTTTTCTATGGTACAAAAGCAGTATTCCCTACCAGCCTTGGGACACTAGTGATCAGGCTGGTCCAGGAGATCCAAATAGAAGAAGATAGTATGGTGAGGAGAATAAACCAAACAATCCATCTTCAACAAACAAGGGAAGAGGTCTACAATAGAGCAGTGAAAGTTCAGGAGAACATAAAGAAATTGTTTGAAAAAAGAACCAAAGCTGTTGATTTCAAAGTTGGAGATGAGGTTTTGAAGTGGGATTCGAGAAGAGAGGATAAAGGAAAGAACAACAAATTTGATAGTTTGTGGCAAGGTCCATACCTCATCTAGGCCACTGTGGGTCCAAATGCTTTCTTCTTACAAGAACTAGATGGTACAGAGCTGTTTGGGGGTCCTATCAATGGCAGGATGATCAAACACTACTTCTGCTAATTCACAATTTCCAGCTTCATTTCCATTGTACATACCATTGCAGCTTTTTATGTTCAAGAAAAAGAAAAATGTTTCAAAAAAAAAAAAAAAAAAAAATAGAGGAAAAAGAGAGGTTCAGACATGCTTAAATCATGGACCTCTGATATGCAAAAGAGTGGCTCTAATAAACTCAAAACCTAAGCCAAAGAAAGTAAAACAACGGGTCCTAACATGCCAAAAATCTAGACCAGCAAAGGAAAAAGAAGAATTAGCTCTATCATTCCCAAACCAGAGCTGAAATGAAGAAGAGGAGGTGAATCTAACATGCTCAAAACTTGAGTCACAAAAAGAAAGGAAGGATGTTTCAAGTTCAAATCCCAAGCCTTCACAGTTTTGTTTTCAGTTTTCTGCAAGTTTCTGTCCATGTGCAACTGTTTTTATGCCTTGGATCCATAGCAAGTCAGATAGTCTAATCCTAGCTTGACTGTTTTTCAATTTCTGTTGTAGAATGTAGAGAAGAAATCTGCTGGACAGTTTAATCCCAGCAGATAATAGATTAGGTAGAGAAACATATGAGACCAACAGTCTAATCTGGTCTCATGGAGCAATAAGGGTAGATTTAGAATAGGCTTATTTTCTATTTGCAAAAATAAAAAGATGTAAAGGGTCTACTAGCTCAAATGCACCCTGGAAGAAGAAAAAATGCTAGGACTGTAGTGTGGGTAGGTAGTTTGTGGAAGAAATTTTTTCTACTGATGTAATGATTTCATATTGTGGCAGCTTATCAAAGAAAGAAGGGATGTGTAAAGCAGCAGGCATCTGGCCTACACCAAAGATCTATTCTCTAAATTCTTGACTCCTTCAAGAAGAAGTCATTCCCATGTGGAGCCACTGTTAGCCCCTTATGATTTCCTTGAAAAATCAAGCAAGGGGCTAATTTGTTGTAAAGCCTGCAAGGAATGCATTTCCCTTGTAAACACATCATCCTTGCAGCCTTTTATATCCCCTGCCTTTGATTGTTGTCCTCTGCTGGTATGGAGCCTATGAGCCTCAATGATTGCTATAAATTCTCCTCCAAAAGCCCTGCATTACCCCTTGTACCCCTGCAAAATGTCCCTTTTCCCCCTTTTTCCTCCGTCTATCAAAGTGTTTTGGTTCCCCTCTATTTCCCCTATTAACCCTCTAAGCCCCCCAAAATTCCCTCTAAACCCTCCATTTAACCTCTATTTGGCCTTTTTCCCTTTTCATTCCCCTATCGTTACCCTTGGTCAGCCTGAAATGCACTTAAATTGAGTAAAAAATGATATATTTCATATATAAGGGCCCCAGCCCCCTTCAGCCTAGCCTCCGCACCTCTTCCTCTACGTGATCCAACGCCGGAACCACCCGCTAGGACTGAAAAGCGCCTATCTCCAAAGTGTATCAGGTGCAACATCGAACGTTGATCTTATTGATCGGACGGTGATCGTTGACCCCACAACCTTTCGCGTTTCCCCCGTTATAACCCCGACAGGGCAATCGTCGTCCATCTAAACTATGATCCGACGGTTCGGAGTCCGCCCGCGCTCGTGGTCCCCACCAGCGCGCCCGTCCGAAAACAACCCAGTTTTCACTGCACCACCATCCGAGAGCTGGTGGTATTTTCCCATCGTCTAGCAATTCCATACAGTGATTGACGCGTGGCTCCTGTATGGTTTCAAAACCGCTTGTCCATCATGCATTAACTTTCGACTCAGGATGCCCAGTGAGATCCATATCGGCTGGCGGATCTGGAGCAGCTCATCCAACAGCTGTCGCTCCTCGAAGCCGCGCGTAGTTTAACTCCCGATCGTCGTATCCCTGGCCCACCGTCATCACCCCCCGCTACATTTTTAGTCGTTGATTTCCTTTGAGATCGACAGCCTGGATTTGCTTTCCCCCGCTGTTGACTTTTGACCATTCCTGGTCCCCATCTTGCCACATCACCCCCCCCCCCCCATTTGCACCCGTCGTACGTCATCCCATGCATCGCATATATTTGTGAAAATTTCGTGTTTTTTAAGGATTTTCATTCGTATTTTGCTCCGCAGACCACCAACCTCCACCTGTGCATTTTTTTCCATTTCTCTACAATTTCTCCTCCATTTCATCATCTGCATGACCATTTCCTCCATCCACACTGCCTCCATCATTTCCCGCCCATGGATTTCTTGACAAGTTTGCTGTTTTGCAGGGTTTCAAGCAGGGAAAACCGCTATGGCTCGTTATCTCTGTCACAGTTGCGGAAATTGTAGAACAGGTCATGCACAGAGATACATTTAATGAAGGAAAGGCCCAGGGAAGTGTTTGACGTGACTAAAAGCAAAGGACAGGGTTAAAGCTCTGTCAATATTCTTCGGAGCCATTAAAAACATAGATTTCATAGTCAGATGTGTTTGTGGGAGCGGCAAAGGGAAATCAATGAGGAAATCAAAGAGTTAAAGCATTAACCTGGAGATTTCAAAGGCTTAATCCAGTTTGTCAAAGGCTAAGCACCAGTTTGAAAACCCCAAGGATCGATCAGAAGGTCCTGTGCACAGTAAAAGATGACATCAAGGTTTATTCACCGACAGAAGGTTTTTCTTCAAGAACAGAGCTCCCATACAGTTTTTATTCAACACCGTGCCCCTGAAGGAATTTCCACTATGACAACAGGTCGAAATTACCAGAAAATTTATGTAGTAGACTCCTCAGTAGTTTGTTTATCATTTGTTTATCCACCAGAAGTACAAAGAGTATTGCAGCCGAAATGCATCAAAGTCATATCAGAAGTAAATGGGACCTGAAGAAAACCATTCTTCCATCCAAAGGGGTGACAGAAATTAAATACTCAACATTCAAGCAGAATGGGCTTCGGCCCTCTTTATTTTCAGAAGTTTTAATACTGTGTTTAGTTCTTCACCTACCTCTTTTGTTCCTCTTCAGCTATTAAACTCAGGAAAAACATTGTAATGGTTGTTGATCAGTTATCAGAGAACTGCAAGTAGTTTCTTTTGAGACACAGTCTCTATGTAAAGCTGTAAGATAGGTGAAGGAGATGTTTTCAGACCGAGTATTCAGCCATTGGCATAGTGTACTTGATTGGTATTGTTATTTAATATTACAAGTAAATTTCTTTGGATCCTGATCTGAAGCAGCGATGATGTTTTCCTATCTCTGTGTTTACATTCATTTCATTTCATTTCTACTGGCTTGCATCAGAATATTGGCATAGGATTTACCCTTCTTAGGTACCCTATGTTTCTGCTCTCCTTGCCCTTTATGTTTCTGTTCTGAATGTATTATCTAAGGAATTTTTTCACTTGGTTTAACCAGTGTAGTGGATGATATTGCCTGCTCTCTGATGTATGAATTAAATGAATTCAGTTCTTAGATGCTTTCTTGTTATAGATTTAGTTGGAAGATTTGGGAACACTGGGGATTAGTGTTAGCCCTATCCACTAGGATCCTTGTGCAACCTGCTGATCTGTAACTTTGTGCTCTGAAATCCGTGTTATCTCCCCCCTCCTACTTTCCATATCACATAATCATCTTGAAGATCCTGAGTTTCAGATGACTAGCCCAATTGAAAGCTTGCCAGTTGAGTAGCAAGCAAATCCTTTCCTGACTCCATTGCCCAATGGTTTTGAATATCTTATGGAATATTTCACCTCTACCTTATCCCTCTTTTCTCATATTGGTCTTACATTGAAACCTTATTTCCTGATAACCGGAAACCAAACAAACAAATCAAACAAACAAACCTCGTGCCTATAACTAGCCTAAAATCATAACATTTGAGCCTCATATATATAAACCTTTTCTCAAACTAGAGAGATCCCTCTCTGGACCCAGGAGGGCCAGATCCCGAGGTCTAAAAGTGGTTCTAATGTTGTCTCATCTTTTGGTCTTGACAATCTGGCCAAAACATGGGAACCCCAACAGAGGGATCAACTTTTTCCATATGCTAAGAGTGCTCTAGAAGATATTCCACCATTCACATCTCTGAGTAATAGATGAACATGTGTAGGTCTGATTTCAGGTTGCGGTTCAAACTAGATGCTAGTTGGTATGAGAGATGAAATTTTGACAAGAACTTATGTTGTAGAAAAGCCTCTATTTGCAAAATCATGTGTCCAGGAAATAAATGTTTTGGATAATGACATAATAGAGTTTAATAATTCCTACTTATGAGGAGACAGAGGTGGGAAGACTACAATTGCTGAATTTCATCTGTAAGAACATTCTTCTCAAAGAACTTTGAGTTCACAACTCATTGAGGTTCAACTTAGGAAAAAGGTTGAAATGAAAATCAAAGAATATTACAGGTGCATTCATTTACAAAGCTTCCATGCATTTTCATTATGTCTTTTAGAGAAGTTGACAAGTTTCCCTGAATTTTTCTTAATTTTGCATGACATACCATCCAGTGTGAGAGATTTGAAGGAGGAAACATTTTTTGTAGATGACCTTAAAGCACCATTGTTCCATTCAACTATGGTTTCGCTTTGGATATTAGATTCTTTTGTTAGGAAATATGTTGAAATTGATATTCTGGGGAATCTACTTACACATTCATGCAAGTCTAAGCCTTTCTTGCTAAATCAAGGACAACTTACTGAAGGGTAGTGTGAATTTTTTTTTTTTTTCTTATTCAAGTTGGAATTTATTTTATGACTGCTATAGTCTATGTCCATTTTCGATTATGAATTATAACTATATATAATTTTGATTTTTCTAGGTTGGAGACTGTACTATTTTGATTGGAGGATGCTACTATTGATGCGCACAAGGCTCCTGAGTTCCTTGGTAGGATTCTCACAAAAATGGTTGTTGAAGTGATATTATTTATTCAATATATAGCAAGGGAAA